>JBBMOC010000014.1:3099496-3443077 GCA_037975185.1 Centropyge bicolor
TGATTTATACTATGACATTTTTTCGGGTTAATTTTTTGCATGTTTCAAATTGGCCTTAAAACTGCTCAGAACAAGTCAACATTTCATTCTGAGCATGAAATTGTTGTTTTTGAGAGTGTCAAAAAAACTTTAATTTTGGACAAGTTGACCCCAAAGCGAAAAAAACGCTGATGTAGGGGAGACTGAGGCTAGTTGTCACACTTTTTACACTCATATATATATATATATCTTGGAATCAAAACATATTTAAAAAAAAAACATGTTCCAGATGAAAGACCAAAGTCTCAGGTATATATTTTGTACTGATGTCGTTTGCATATCTTGTATCAGTGCAGAGTTATAAGCAATCTAATGGAGATTGTCACCATGTGACAAGTTGCCCCACCAACGGTTAAGTTGTCACACTATGTGGAATAAGATGTCACATTGGAATTTGCAACCAATAAAATAAGGACAAAATTATTGTTATTTTTTTTAATTGAAAGTGAATAAATGACAATAATTCACTTTTATTACTCATGAAATAACATGAAATATTATGCAACATGCATTATGAAACTGACACTTAAACTAGTCCTGGAACAAAAGAACATCTCACTAGTCAGTTGCAAATGGCTCTGTGCAGACCAGGCACAGGGACTCATCTTCTTCCGATGAGGAGTCAGCTGGAGTTTTTCTTTTTGTTTGTGCCCTCTGTTTCTTCCCTGTGCTTTGCTTCTTTGGCATTTTAGATTTGGTTGCCTTGCCTTTCTTTTTGAACAGTCTTTTCTTCCCTTGCGCCTGCCTTTCAGCTTCAAGTGTCTCCTTCACAGGTGTGTCACTGAGAATAGAAGTTTTCCTCTTCTTTTTCTGCTGGGTAACTTTTTTTCTTGGACCAGCTTTTGGGTAAGGCCTAATATTCTCTGGAGCTAATGTGTTGGTGGTGGAGGCTGGGTTACTAGGGCCTGGAATAGCTTCTTGGTTGGTGTCCGGGCCTGGAGCAGCTGGACCAGTGCTGGGTCCAGGAACAGCTGGGTTGGTATTGGTTGGGTCTGGGCTGGGGCCTGGAGAAGATGGTTCAGTTTCTGAGCCTGGAATGGCTGGGTTAGTGCTTGGGCTTGGTAGAGCTGGGTCCTGGTAGGGGCGATCTGAGACATAAGATGGCGCAAATTCTGTCTCCAAGAACACATCCCTGTTGTAAGGCTGAATCCCTGTGGTCAAATGTGACAACTTACCCCCAAATGACTGTGACAAGTTGCCCCAAACGACCATGTTTGCTAATGCTAGCTCTATCTTAAAGCTAGCTTAAATTAGAACAATGACAAAGGTCTGACTGGATGCCTTAATATCCACTTTAACAAGTCCACATGTATAACTGCTAGGATTTTTATCTGAATGAAGCTTATTGCAAAAAATATAGAATTTTTTTACTTTGGGTAGTGAAAATCTTTTAATTGGTGCTCATCTCAACTTACAATGTGTTGTCCTCTTCTCACTCAGTCCATGAGACCTGACCATGCAAAGGAAGAAAACTAGTATTCCACTTTTTAGTTGCGCCTCCTGGTGGAGAAGATAATTGCAATGCGACAACTTACCCGTGTGACAACTAGCCCCGGTCTCCCCTACTATACATCAGCGTTTTTTAGTGGTCGACGTGCATGTGAAGGCTCAATATCTCCAAAACTAGTGGAGATATTGGCCTAAATTTTGCACAGTAATTATTAGTAACAAGGACATTAAAATAAAAAATTATGAAGCAAATCTGAGATGGTCAGTCGGGAGCCTTCTGGTGATTTGGCACCTCCTTCATTTTCTGCTGTGACTCATTAACTGTCCAGAAAAGGTGAAAATACCCCCCAAAACAACAGTTTCATGCTGAAAATGAATGTTCACTGGTTCTGAGTAGTTTTAAAGTCAATTTGTAACATGCAAAAAAATCACCTAAGAGTTTTTTAGTGGTCCACATGCATGTGATGTAACCTTGTGAGTGGCATAAAACCTTCTATATTCAACAGCTTGCATAAAATACTTTTCTTCACAGCACCTACTTCATAATTGGTACATATATCAATTAGACCTTGCTCTTTTCACTCATCTCATTTGTTTTCTGGTAGACCTAAACAGATTTTTTCTGTAAGCATTCAAAATACAGATGCAACAAGCTTTTTTCCCCCATTTTTAGAGGCCTATATATGAGACAGTATAATTTCTGTCACAGATATAACTATAACTGGTGTCATTAAATCTGGAGATATAGAGAGCCAAAAGTGCTACCATGGACAAACATGAATTCCAGGAAGCCATATTTGGCATGCCATAAATCTGCAAATATGTCACACACACAGCTCTCCTTCTGTGTACAGAGCCTCATTCTATCAAAGAATCAAGTGTGATCAATGTGAATCATTTAGTGTGAACAGTTCAAAAGTTATTAGTCATCAAACTATGGATGTTTGATTGTAACACTGGTTTCTATACTAAATATGGGGGCACGCCCCCTTTTTGAAGGCTTAATATCTCCAAACTAGTGGAAATATTGGCCTAAAATTCTGCACAGCAGTTATTAGTAACAAGGGCATCAAAGTAAAAAAAATTGAAGCAAATCTCAGATGGTCAGTCCGGAGCCGTCTGATGATTTGCCGTGGACGTACCCTGCTGTTTGACATTTTAAAAATGCAGTTGTGTGTCAAGGCCTTGTTAGAGAGCCTGTGGTCTGGAGTAGTTTGCGTCCCTGTGTAACCGTGGCGAGGTGGTCCACATGACTTTGCTTCACATTTGACCAAAGAAATGTGGACGGAGCAAAGCGGTCTGAGGCCCGACAGGGTTCCCAGCCCAAACCACACACATTCACAAAGGCTTTTATGCTAAAGCCACTGAGCACCCTCCCACTTTGAGGTTACTGAAGTTCTCACAAATCCTCTCATAAAGAAAGAAAAAGTGACCCCTGATGTGCAGGAATCACATAAGGCTGTTGTGACTAAAGCTGAAAAATGTTTCACTCTGAACTCTTCAGGATTGTCATATCTAGTGGTATTTTCAAATTTAAGACCTAATGCTTTTAAGGGTCAACCATATAGGTAGGTAGTTGGTGAAAAATTGTTTTTAGTTTCTTAATTTTTTTTTAATGATAAATTCAAAATACAAAAAGGTGTGGTGATTTACTTTTTTTATGAAAGCTGAAAAGAAAGTGATTTTGTTGAACTGGAGTATTTTGACCTGAAAGGGCACCTGGCCAACACTGACACCAAGTGGTCAAACCTGGAATCTCAGGAGTATCTGCACTCAAGGGACAGCAAATTCCAACCAATGTGAGTCAGTGTAAGTAGAGAGATTCAATTTCAAGCAGTCTGTTTATGAACAGTTACCGGAAATAAATAAATAATTGGACCATGACTGTGACTAAGATAAACCTCTGAACTACTTCACAAATTAATGGCAGTAACTTTCAGGTAAAGTTGAATTTAGTCATGCAAAATAATGACTCTATAAGGAAAATAACAAACCATTGGCTGTGCTTCAACAGGCCCAAATGCCAGAAATATGAATCTGCGTGTCACTTTTTCCCCATTAACAGTTAACATTTATTCACGCAACATTTGCTCCGAATAAGCTGAGCTGACAAACGCCCTGAGAGTGGAGCTGTTGGATCGTGTCTAATGTGAAAAGGGCAAACTCACCTCAGGAGATATACACCTGGGGCCTTCTATTATTCATTCGCTATTATCTGTCGCTATGTTCTTACAATCTGCAGCGAATGAAATAGTAAAACATTTCTAACTGAGTCTCTGACCTCTGCGGGTCAGCAGAAAGTCGCTTCTGATGTGGCTTCTGGCTCTAATTCAAACAGGGGGTTTTGGGGGAAGCGTTTGCCTCTTTATGTAATGTTCTCTTTAGTCTCTCTACGTCTCAGCTCTCTGAACTCCGGCTGCTGTGAGCACTGACTTTACTTTGTAAGCCATCTTGATCTAATTATCTGGTTTGCCTGCTTGGTGTCAGTGGGCCACGAGCAGTGTTTGAAAGCGAGTTTGAGGATTAGTGCTTTGAGTGGCACAAACCACAGCTGTAACTATGTGGGCCAGATGAGGTTTCGCTTCTACCTGTCAATCATTTCCACCTGATTAATAACTCTATTTTATGTTCTTCTGTGGGAATAGCCATCTGCTCTTCTGAATCCATTGTGCCTGGACGAATGACCATGCATTTATTGTCCTGTCTGAGAAGTCATTGAATCTGAATGTTGCTGCTGTGCAGTTGAGATTGATCAGGAACATATTATATATTATTTTATATTTTTACATATCAATTTGTTACTGTGGCATCATCAAAAGTGCAGGTGGGACTCTACAGTCAACACGATTCAGTAGTAGAATACGTCTACATTCAACACAATAAATTTTAGTTTTTTAATAAAAAATACTGATGTCACTACAGAAGGGTTGCTTTACACAGGTGAATATAGTACAGTGCATATCAATACGTGCTATATACAAAGGAGCAGGAGTTCATTTTTTACAAACTTTGAATCAGGCCTCAAAAGCATAAAGCAAAAGTCTAAATTAATTATTAAGCTGCAAGTCCAGGAGTATTTAAATGGACATTTTTCCTCCAGTCTCAGAAAATTGGGTGCCAAGGCAACTGCGGTGCATTTTTCTGTGGGGCTTTGGAAATATTTATAAAATTCAATACTCCGCACTCAGACACATGAATCGTGGGTCTTACAAATGAAGTACATCTTTTGTATATATAGGTAATTTCAATATAGAAGGAATTCTATTCTCTTATTAAATGAATGAGGAGACTAATTAATCATACAGCCTGATTCAGTAAACACAATGCCTCAAACATCGTACGGTATGTTGCACACTATATTAACCCAAACCCACACCTGATAATTGCATTGTTTCAACATCGTCTAGAACAGACAAAACACGGCGAGCATTAAAAAAATAAGGGCTTTATGAATATGCAAAAATAGTTGTGGGGCAATCACTTCACACAAAGGCGAAAATGAACACAAAGGAACAAAGACAGGAGAGAATGAAGCGAATCATTTGTCCACAGGCGCCTGCACGCACATCAAACAGGGACAAAAAAAAGAAAAAAAAAAGGCCCTATTCTGCTTCAAAGCGTGCCACACAAGCATGGTATTAGACCAGCGTGACTCAGAACGGGGAGGAAAATAAGCTGTATGTGAAGTTGGGGTACTTAATAATTGAGTGAGCACAAAGCCACAGTCACTATGCTACGGGTGTATGAGAATAATGTCCGACTGTGTTAAAGTGCCGGCCTGAAGTTTTCTCTCTGCAGGGTAATGTGTTTCCACCGGGTTCATGCCAGCAGAGAGGAGACCAATAGAGAGAAGTCAGGCAGATATTGTAGTGTTTTGTGTTATGTGTGAGTGATCATGTATACTTTTATAGCTCTCTCTTTAGGAGGACCAAAAAGCCCTGACAGCTAAAATACAGTCCTATGTCAATGTGTAATTGTCTTCCAAAGTTTGGACAGATTTCTCAATTTCTCTGTGCTCTGATAACTGGCTCAAAGTGGGTTGGGCTCAGTTTGGGGAAAAAAAAAGTGACATCATGCATGCCTGTGGACCAATCAGAATTTTGCAATAACTTAATCTAAATGTGGGAAAAAAAAAAAAAAAAAACAGTCGGTGGGTAGTTTGCTTATGCTGCAGGACACCATCAATCAGATTGCATCAAATCTTATTTAGCTCGGAAAAAGACACCCACTCCACTCCCCACTTAGTTTACTTGCTTAATTTCACTCAGTTCCTGGATGCTCATGGGATCATATCTATGTTATTTGATCCCATATACATGCACCAATTAAGCCAAGAGAGCCTAATACTGATGCTAGACATAACTTAACAGACTATAATACATTCATAAAAGAAAGTCTGTCCTAAGGCCTTAATTAGTTTCTAACTTTGGGAAAGTGGGAAAAACAGTCAAATTCACCAAAACTGCTCTTTGACCAAATCACACACAATTAGACTGAACTATGTGAGAACTTTTGATAACTAATGTATTAATTAATGTAGTACTTAATTACTTTCATTGAATGAGCCTCTCCTGAAACTGCTGGGGAGACCCACCTCCCAGTTGAAAAACTTCTGTTATAGAGAAATATTTAAGATTTAAATGTCAGTTTTAAGGTTTGGTTTTAAGGTCTTGTGTAAGGTTTGGAATAGAGTTATAACAGGTCTACTGAATCAATGGAATATCCCAATAATTTAGTAATAATAATATAATGTCTAGCTACGACTAGCTTCTTCAAAGACATCAATTCACCAATGAGCCATATAGACTAGATTCTTCAGCAGGCTGCCAAGACTCTGTAAAATTATCCTGTAAGATTTCCACCTGAGCACATTGTGATTATATTGCAATCATTAAGGAGAGAACATCTGAATGTTTTAAAGGGTAAAAAGTGACAGCTGGTGTAATTAACAAAACTACCACCAGAGGCAGCACAGTGCTACATATAGGGAGCATTAGGAGTCATGCTCAACAGGATGGCATGGTGGCACCTACATTTACTAACACACATTATCTCTGTCTGCCTCTCATACACACATCCATTTATAAACACTTGCACACACACACACTTGCGCACACACGTGCGTGCGGGCTCTTTACCGAGCACAAAAGCCTTTCAGATGGCTTCATTAGTAATCCCCTCCTCAAAGCTGATACCGATCAATAACGGCCCCCGTTGCAGAGGGGACCGAAATGAGCGTCGCACCCTCCAGTGATAACAATGGAGATGTTTGCTGCCTGTAATTGCATTTCCAGCGCCACAGCCGAGAGGGCCCGTCAGCTGTAAGTAGACCGTATTTACACAACAAATTACCCAGGAGAGAGGGTGGGCGAGCGGAGAAGAGACTCGCAGACACTCACACTGCAGTGGACAGGTAGAGAGGGGAATTATGGGTGTTCGGGGCCATTTTTGAAAGGCAGAGAGGACTGCTGCTGCTCTATTTTCGCCTCTGGATATGTTTTTGTAAACAGGTCCTCGATAGATGTGTTAAAGGTGCTGCATGAAACGTGTTTAAGCACTGAAACATTAGTGTCAAATTATCTGAGATGTACTAATGCACTTTAATCAAGAGCAGGGCCCGAGTCAAGGTAACTGGTGTCTCTCTAAAGCTTCCATTTATGTTAATATTGTAAAAAACGATTAATGCTAACTTCTATGAAACTCAATTTATCCCTTTTGCAAAGATTTTTTTGACCTATCAACCTTTTTTCACTTTACTGTACAGGCTGCACCTTAAGTTAGTTTTCCAGTTTTACCAATCACTTGTGATGAAGGATAAAATCGCTCACTGACAGGAAAATGTGAGACAAATAACACAAAGCTCATCACTGTGGTCCCAGTGTACTGCAATGCAAACAAGCGCTTTCTTTTCCCATTACACCTGAATGTGTTCACCGTCAAAAACATGGCCCTTTTAACACGACTTGTCATCGAGAGGCAAATTGAACTCACTCAGTCGGGGGTGGGGTGGGGGGGCAGATCCTCCACTCCTTTAGATCAGCGTGCTATCAAATTTCATCACGCTTCACAGTTCGAGAGAGAAAATCATTTTCTATAAATCATGCTTGTTCAATACTGAGCTGTCCAATTACTAAAATGAGGTGAATGTATGACTGTCAAATTCGGCCCTTCTCCACCCTCAGAAATAAACTATGCATCATTGACTTACTGTAAACATACTATAGAGGATCTATACTTGTTTAAGGTAAGACATGAGAGTAATATGAGAAAAGTGTCATAGAGATACTTAATAGTTCCAAGTCTGATCTCAGGCCTGTTTCATCTTAAATCCGCCAAACAATCTTGGGGAATATACTGTTAATCTTTCATAAACCCGAAATGAATGAATTATAAGATCACGGCTGTCTGTAGTTTGCTGATGGATGAGGCCGAGACTTTAGTTACTGCACAATTTACATTATTCAGACAAGTTATATGTAACTCTAACAGAACACAAGAAAGTCCTGAGTTGCACTTTTGAGGAGGAGGGTTGAACCTTTCAGATGATAAACTACATTAGAGCCTCTTGGAGTTTTGTGTGTACAGTCCAAGTCCTTTGGAGGGTGAATACTCACACTACAAGAAAAAAAGAAAAACTCATATAAAATGTACAAGTACTTCCAATTTTAGTTGTGACAATAAAACCAAAACATGAGATTCTGAATATCAATTATCTGAAAAATATGGCTGTTCTATTCTTGTGCCTATTATATCACATGCAATTTCAATACAGCAGTGTCCTTCATTTTCTCCACCTGACATTCTCCTTATATTTAAGGCTATTTATTGGCCATGACATGAGCCAAGGCGTGCACTAGCACTGTTAGCACCATCTGCTGTGCGATGATAGCCGCTTCCATTAAATGTTTATGATGGCGCTGCTGGGTTTGTCTAAGAGTGTGAGGTGACAAACACTGTTCTGGCTTAAGTTGACCTTCAGATAAGAAAACTCGTCTCGGCTGGGAACGTGGTATCAGTCAGTCAGGAGACAAAAGTGCAAACAGACAGGAGGGCAAATTATTTATTTTGATATTAGAGGGTGATTGCGGGGTTATGTCACTGTTGGTGTGCCTTTTTTTTTAGATGGAAGAGTGGAGCAGATAAATTGACAGGGTTGATGTGCAAATGAATATCCTGCCATGAATACTTGAGTTTACTGTGTTTGTGTGTGTGTGTGAGTGTTTGCCCACACACAAGGTGGCAGCTAATGCATATTTGGTCCAAAAGTGGTGAACGTGTCTGTGCGTGTGTTGCCCCCTCCTCTGCCTCCTTGCTAGTCTGCAGCTCCACTGGGGGTACTAGCAGCAGTTCACATCAGGCTGCTCTTCATCCCCCCCCCCCTCTGCCCCCTGTGTGAGATGTGCACAGCGTCAGAAATCTACAGATCCATAAATAAAACCATAAAACAGCAGTTTTCCCTCCCGCTGCCACGCCGCACCGCTACAGAATACATACACTTTTCATTTCCCCTCTCTAGGACCTTGGCGAAGTGTGAGCGAAGGAGAGAGGGAGGAAATGAGAGGGAAGAGAGAAGAGTTAGGAGAGGGAGATGGGGGGGGTAGAAGGGCAGAGAGCGGCGGCGTCATTATGTAGGAAGGTGTAGCGGAGGAAGAGAGTGAGGGAACACGTGTAGAATGGGATAGGAGAGAAAAAAGCAAGACAGAGAGATAAAGGGAGAATAGATGAATTTCTTTAGACTGGATCCCTGAAAGAATGAGACAAAAACACGGGGAGAGAATCCGGACACAGAAACACAGGCAGGGAAAGGAGAGAAGAGATATGAAAAGAAAAGGAGAAGGTCAGGGTGCGTGCTTGCAATCTAGAGAAACAAAAGGAGGAGGGGAGATCTTACAGTAAAGATGTCCGCCTCTGGCAGGGACACTGGGTAAGACCTCACTGAACCAACTTTGTCAGACACATCTATCTGCGTGACTACGAGATAAAGCACACTTCTTTACCCTCCTTTGAAAACAATCCTTTCCAGTATTTACAGCGCCTCCTGAATACCGAAATCTCGGGCAGCACAAACTCCTAAAGACTGGAGCTGCGGTGCTTCATCTCAGCAGCTAAAGCAAAACTTTAAAGACAGTCCTGTCAAAAATATTCTTGGATTTATTGTTTCTGAATTTGTATCGAAATGCTTTTCCACCTGCTGTTTCGCTGCTACAGAGTGGGATCCAAACGCACTGGCCCATTTCTTTAATAAGGCTGTTGCGTGTTCTTGGCGCATTTCCACCAGACATCACAGCAGACACATCACTTAAGATTTCAATACAAGGAAAATCCCTGCTGCTTTTGTCAATACAGTATGTATTAGTAACATCTTCGCAGAGTTTTTCTCTCAAAGCAGAGAGGCCACTGGGAAGGCTGTCTATGGATTTTCATCAGTGCTTTCACAGGTAGGTCAAAGGTCAAGGGCAGTTAGAGAAAAGTAACCACGAAGCACTAAAGGTGCTTTATGATGTCACACATGACCCAATCTGCTCCAACAACCTGGATTGACTAATTAGGCTACACGCTATTCAAACTGCATCTTCAACATTGTCAAAATATTGTGCGCCTGTATCCTCGTGCTCGTGTAGCTAAAAATATGGAACATGTAGTGAAGTCCTTATTAAAACACAATCTCATTTGCATGCCGATGTGTTTGTGAAGGCTTACATTTCATAAACAGCATGCTCTCATTAACAGTGAGGGCAAGCTTTCTAATCTTGCCCAAAGTTTACTTTTAATTAAGATTTCTCAATTGCTCGGGCTCTCTCAGAGACTTTGCTGCCTGAAATCCATCTGTGTTTACGTTTGTTGTTGTTTTTTTTGTTTTGTTTTTTTTATCAAACTCTGCACCTGTGCTGGATTTGTGCGTGTGTCTATGAGTCTTAGGTTGCACTAGTTTCCTGGTTGATATGTGTGTGTTAGCAGGCGCCGGTGCCTTGAAATGTTGCGCATGTCTTTGTGCAGCACTGGGAGAAGGAGTTAAGAATCCCCATCTGGTGGGCCATTTGAAGGTCCTTTACCATTCGGATGACATTTTAAACACGGTGGTTGGTATAGTGTGTGTGAGAGAGGAAATTGATGTGTGTTTTAAGCGTGGTATTTGGACGGACTGGAGAAGGAGAGACAGAGTGAGAGGGAAGGAAAATGCATGGATATATGAAGGTTTAGATGGAAATGTGTGAATGTTCTTTGTCTTTGACTCACAAGCATGTTTCTGTGTGCAAATGCCAGATTGTGAGCAGTAGGAGTGGAAAAGAGTGTAATTGTTTTACAGTTTTAGATGATGATAGAGATGTGATGTGGCACATTCTTTGAAATGAGAAACCAATTAGTGCTAAAAAATAATCATCTGCAATCTGAACAAACTCAATCATTATGATATATAAATACCTTGATGTTAATATGTAATGTGGGATCATAACGGTGCTCATGTGATATAATCAAAAGCTCTTAAGAATTTTTTTTTTTGCTGACTGTTTTTTCCAAAGTCAAGTGACCTTTGAGTCTCAAGTTTCAGCCCAACATGTACGAGAATTCATGAATCCTCTAAGCTAACAGATACAAGTTGCTTTTCTGTTGCATTTATGCATTTTTTTTCCCCCTCTTGAGCAATGTCAATGTCATACTACTCAAATCATGCTCTGGCACATTCATTATATGCCTCCTAGTTGCCCCTCTAGGCATGTTTGCTGCCCGCAAGTATTCAATAAATGTGTTTTTTGGAACAGAACTCTGGAACCTATGTTATATAAAAAAAAAAAACAAATCGAGCAGACTGAAGCCTTAAGATATATGTTTACATTTAATAAGATATTTCTGAATATTGCAATAAAAAAATCCCTGACCAAATATTTTGTCATGATATGGACTTCGATATCATGACCAGCTCTAGTGGTCATGGTCATGTTTGAGATGGGGCTTGAATGAGTGTCTGACACTCGTTAGTACATGGATGTATTAGCCTGATGATACAGAAGTTATAAGGAACAGGGCTGGCACCATTGTTGTTTAGTGCCAGCAGCTTATTTGCATAGCAAGCTGAATGAAAACGGAGGAAAACCTCCTCAGCCTTTCTGTCATCAGTGGGCTGACGGCCATTGTTCGTGGTCCAAAGACGTTCCTCTCGCTCTTTGTCACGCGCATAGCACACACACACGTATATATTCATCTGCATAGCTATACGTGAAAAGAAGCTGAGACTGGCTGCAACACAAACAAGAGCACAATGAAACAAATGCACAAGGTGCACGGCCACTAATACGAAACGCGAGCACATAAAAGACTAGATACAATCACGCCCACCCACCTCCCCACATACGCCACGCGGGCAAGAGTCGGCTTGTGGGTGACAGCTATTTAAATTTGTTGTTCGTTATGATCCACACTAAGCCGAAAACATCATGACGAAGCAGGTTTTAACACACACAATCACACGCACGCAGACCGTGCCAAAAGCCATAACTCAGGCTGTGTTGCTGCAGGATGAAGGCTTTTTAATATTAAGCTGTCAGATGGGAGAGGGCTGAGTCACAAAGAAATGACTAAGGAGGTTTTTCTGTAGGCCACCACATAACACACACACACACACACACACACACACACACACACACACACACACACACACACACACACACACACACCTTTAGGACAGTAGTTCTGTCAGTCCCAGATGAAGACCTATTGTCTCACTGACCTTCGTAACCATAATCACCCATAATGGCTTCGCTTTTTACTTGTTGGAATAAAGTTTTGTGGTGATTTAAAAGTCCTCGAAATTGACGCTTGGAAGGAATTTCATCCATTGACAATAGCTCTTGACCTCCATTTACTTCTTAAGGAACATAATAGATGGCAGCCAATGAGAAGCATAACGGGAAATGACTGTTTAAAGACAAAGCATAAAGCCCAAGGCATGTGTTGGTCATTTCAACTGCGGTCGCCGTGGTTTTTGGCTGAGCTCCACTGGATGGATGTGTGTGTGTGTGTGAGAGAGTTTAGATTAAGTGTTTGTATTTTCATCAGTGTGATACGTCAGCAGTGGCCTCTGACCTTGAGTCAGGGCAAAAGCTGAGCTCCAAGTAAAGGTCATAATGAAATTTAAGATATCACATGCACGTTAGCTCTTAAATATAAGAAAGTCCAAAAAACATTAGTGTGAAGTCTTTCTGCTAAAACAGTGCCAAAACATCTGCTTCTGGACTCGATCATCTTTGGAGACACACTAAGCATGGGTTGAGTTAGACCAAACATTGACACATCTTTAAAGTAGCATTACAATAAATCATTATTTGCATGTCAAATCCAAAATCATCACAAAATAAGAACTCTTTGTCTTCTGGTGTCAAGCCCTCGGAGACGGCGGAAACATTCATTTGACTGATCATAACACTGTCGTGACTTCACATAACTTGCACTTTCAGCATACACAGACAATAAAAGCTATGGATGATAGCCGTCCTCAAAGACATCGCTTCAAGCCAGAGCAAACAGATTTAATGCGTCAGTCATTTAAAATGAGCACACTGCGCGTGATTTAAAACATTCAGTCGTCTCCTCAAAGCCAGACAGTGTTTTTCATAACTTCGGCTCACAGTGTATGTGTCTGTTTAACTAGAGCTCTTTTGTAAATGAAGGTATCAGGGTCCTTTTAGTGACTGCCAAGGAAAGTTTTATCTCCCAAAAGTAGCCTCCATATCGCTAATGTTAATGCACTGCAACAACTGTACAAAAGCAATATCCATAAAAGCAAAGGAGAGAAAAAGAAATTCAATATTAAGCGAAGGCAGAACCTTCTAACAGGTTCTGGCTTTTACAATATACATATAAAGAGTCCAACTCACCAATAAAAGGATATAAAATTTATCAAAATGACACAGCAGGCTTGAAGTGCTGCAAACTATCCCACATTTTCTATATGTAAATAAAATAAATGTTACTACATATAAATATTTATATTCAAATTGAACAGTTGAATAAAATATGGCCTGTGCATTACATATTCTAAACAAACACAACAAATGTGTTGCCCTTTTAACCCACTGACACCAACTTCTCTCTCTTATACTGGAACATCATCACACAGTGGAAAAAAAGACTCCATGCACAGCCATGCTGTACGAATACATGAATGCATGAATGTATTTCTCCAAACCCCATTCCTGCATAAAACACTATTAATGGCACAACAAAGTACATCCATGAATACATTGTTGTGTTTAGTGGGCGACTGCCTCCAACATATACAGGTTGAATAGTATCCACTGATCCAGGTTTGGAGCCAAAGCGTTATCACAGGACATAGGACCCCCTACCTTCTCCATCACCTGCTGTCTGTTTCCTAAAATCCAACCTCAGCTTGACGGCTCGGTTTTGATTCATGCCAAGGGATAAAAATTTAAAACACTGAGAGAGTGAATATTATCATAGCTTTATGTCGGGTAGTTTCACAAACATACCTCATTTATTATGCAGTTAATGTTGCAACTCTCAGATCAACTCTCACATGTACGTCGCTTTGGATAAAAGCGTCTGCTAAATGAAATTGTAGAATTGTATATGCGCTGTATTATAAATAACAATATGCGGTAGTAGGCTAAATATATAGCTTCTTACTAACATGGTGAATGAATGAGCTGCTCGTTACCCTTTGATCCATGTTTATATATGTGCTTGACATAAGGTTACGGTGTCAATAACTGTTTGCAGAAGCGAATAGAGGATCTTTGGTGCAATCTGTGGATGCATGCGTCTCGTCCTCCTGATGCTGAAAGGGGGGAAAAAAAGAATGCAGCATGTGTAGGTGTGTGTCGAGGAAAGGAAGGACGACCTTGGCTTCGTGAGTTTGCCACGGTTGTTGGTAACTGAAAAGGGATTAAAAACGCAGAAAATAATTCAGGTCATTAGCATCCCGACTACAGTACTTAGTGACTTCAATATGCAGTATCAGTGTGTGTCTGAGGCTTGCCGAGCTGAATGCATCTGCGGCTCTGCGAGATTTAATGCCAAACACTGCTAAACATTATAATCAGTGTAAATAAATCCAGAGAGTAGCGCGTACCCCAACCTCCGAATAACTGTAGGCATTAATGCGGTTGATCATTCATACATGAGCGCAGTTTGATCCGGCGGTTGCTGCGCGAGAGCTGAGCACGTCAGTGGGTTTCCAGTGGGTAATGTCTGCTCCGCTTTCATAGCTGTGGGGATTCAATGGCATCCCTTGACTGTATGTCAGATTAATGCTACAGTGGTTTATTTGCCGTGGGGCGGTCCACTGCCACCCATTTTCTGCAGGGGAGAGCAAGGGCAATGAAAAGCACGAGGGCAAAGAAAACGAGCAGGGAAAAGGAGAGGTTAGGGCTACTTAATGCAAATAAATTGGCAGGGGTCTTAGAGTGTTACTGCAGGCAACACCAATCAAGAATCAGAGCCTGGGCAACAGGAGCTCGGTGTGGGTTTATGCGCCCGGGCATGACCAATCAAGAGCGCAAAGAACTCACCCTTATTTTGCATAATCATTGGTATCAGCAACCCGGTTTGAACTTCTACAGTAAAGGATATGAGGGGGAAAAAAACGGTCTGAGCAATTGCTTCTGCTACAAATATTTAAGCTTGCAAGAAAGTGCAACATATTGCAGGAGTTTGTGAGGTATTTCAGAACTAAATAAGGACCATATTTAATGTGAGATACAAAATTATGCTCACTATTGCTGACCCTGCTTTCCTTGTCATTTTATCTTTATCCCTTCTTAAACCCCATACTAAAGCATTAATAGTCTGCACTTCCATCTTTGCATATACAACTAACAATATTAAAAACAGCCTGGGGCTAAGTGCTAAAGACCTGAAAATATTTTAAGGGTTTTCGTACTGCTTCCGCCTCTCGAGAGAACTTAACAACGCTGCCTGCATATACGGCACGATCGAGCTGAAAGTTTCGAAGCAAGCTGAACTCACACCATATGTTGTTCATCTGGATGTCTGAAAATAAAAGCTGTAATGTCAACTTTACAGAGCAACTGCATGTATTTGCATTTACAGTTATTAATCTTAAGGCTGAACTCGTCGCAGGTGGAACAAGCTAATGAAGCCAAAAGCAAATATCAAAAAAAGCTTCCACAGATGGTCGCTGTATTATTTGGTCCAAGACAGGAACAGATGTACTGCTTGACATTTAGAATAAGGAGAATTTGAACAAACAAAACTAGACTTATGGTGAAAATGTACAAGACTGCAGCAGATCAGGAGACCTCAACTGAACAGACAGAGATGTAAATTCCTATTGGTATCCAATACTGGCATATAACATATAAAAGTGGAAGGAGAAGAAGAACTGGGCTCTCAGTAAAAAGCAATTACAGAAGAGGCTGCTGGAGTGAGAATATGGAATTTGAAAAACTGCTTAAAGGTGTGACAGTTGAATTCATAAGACATAGCAATGATACACATTCATAAAGCCATCAGATGCCAAACCACCAAGCCAGTTGACTCGGAGAGAGGTCTTGACTAACTGGGCTCTCAGTTAATCCCATCCATCTGAACTATGATTATCTATTTGAAAACGCATTGGAAAACAACTTTTTTTTTTTCGTGGAGAAGCAGCCATTATTAGAAGAGTGGACAGCGCCTCACTCCCCACCTCTTGGATGACATTATTGGAAAAGGGCTGGAGAGGGCTCTAAACCATAGCAGAGTCGGCGGAGCCAGAAACACAAACCCTGAAGCGTATCCGGGAAAATGTCACAATATGCTGCCACAGTGAGACCAGGAGCAGCAGCATCAATGAGAGAAACCGGCTTTATCACAAACAATTGTCCCATTTGTCTCAATTTAAAGAAGGTGAATGTCTGGTTAGGGCAAGATTGCTTATATATAGCAACATATCAACATGACTGTACAGGGAACACAGGTTATTATGTCACACTACCAAGATGTAGGTGAGCTTTCCATTCTTTATGGTGTGCTAAGCTAAGCTAACCAGCTGCTGGCTGTAGCTTCACATATCAGTCTTCTCATCTAACTCTGAGCAAGAGAGCGATTACCAGCGTTTCCCAAAATGTCAAACTGTTACTTCAATAGAACAAATTGTACTCTATAATGATTTTGAAATATCTCTGAGATTGAAAAACTCAGTGGTTATAGGAGGCTGGAAGGCAGCTCCTTTATCTGTGTTACAGTAATCCTGTAAGACGTCTATAACAACCACATATCTTTTTGTTATTAGAGCAACCTGCGTTCACCCCGTCTTGTCAAAGTTGAGGAGCAGCACATCCAGTGTATGGATTTACCCATTTAGTCAACGTACAACAAATCTTCGCTGCTTCTGTCTGAATATAGAATTCACAGAAGTCTCGCAGAGATTGGGCAAAGAGTGAATAGTAGGAGGTTGTGAGAAAGTGAAACTAGAAGAAGAAAATACACTGGATGAAGCAGGTTTCTTAAACAATCTACTGGCGAACTCACTCTATGACGAATTCACTCTACTGCAAAAAAAAAACAAAAAACCTATGCCATCTTCTGGTACCTGGCATCCAATAATTGGAACAATAAAAGATGTGAGCACAGAAGGAGGATTAAATGAGGGAATCAGGCAACCAGAACTTATTGTTCAAAAAGGAAAGGCAAAGAAGATTTTATTAGAAATAGACTACATTACGGCTGAGCTTGCGTGTGGCGTGCACACAAGCTCCAGCTAAAAGCTCCCGCACACTTTCCATAATCCTCCATTTCCTGCTGTGTGTCAGCATCCTCAAACATCAAATGCAAGAGACGCCTGCCATGTCTCTTCCTCTCATGTCATCTCACCGCAATCGCTTTTCATCCTGCTCTCAGTTCGTTCGTAAAATCCATCTTTTCCCCTCTTTGCATTTCTTTATTTCTGACACAGTCGCTCTCCCCTGTCGACCTCTGCCTTTGTCTCTCTAATGCTTCCTCTTTATGTTTCACCTAACCATCGTCATCATTAGATGGGGCACTGTCCTTGATCATGTGACCAACTGCTTAGCTCTACTCACTGCATTTGATGCTTTTGTTGGTGTAACAGAATTAGATCTAGCTGGCTTGTAACTTAAGGACACCTCATGGCACACTTTTTTTGCAGGAGTAGGATGCTATTAACTCAAATTCACCACATTCAGTCAATATACAAATAGTAAATACTCAAATAATTATGATTTATTTACCTCAATTGCAGACAGAGCCAGCCACATATTTGATACCATCATCTCCCCTGATTGATTTTAATTGCAGGAAGTGTTGAGTTTGAATGATATTAATTTCTCAGCGTGTCGAAAGACAGTAAGACATGTTCAACCTCAGGGCTTTTCCTGATTAAAGACGCTTATATCTAACAACTAGTCTGCAGAATTAATCTGTATAATTATTCTACATCACCTCGATTTTCCTCATGTGCTGAATGTAAATAATAGAGACATACCTGCTTAAAAGAAATGCTATCACTATATTATTTATATAGAAATTTATATGTATTTATTATTAGCAGGAAGTTACACAAGTACTTTTTTCCAAGCCTGTGTTTTCATGTGTGTGTGTCTGTCTCTTCTTTTAACATAATATGTCTTTGTAGAGATATTCTATTCTACAACTGTCTATTTATCACATGTAAGTGACAGTGTGGGGAGTATAATGGAGGGTGTGCATGTGTCATATTAACATGAATTTTAAAACTCTTTCATGGGAAATGACATAATTAAGTAATAAGGCCCTGAGCGACTGTCTAAACCCCACAACCATCTTGAAATACACACATGTGCATGAATGCAAGTTCACTCATGTATGGACACATAGACACAAGCAATAGCACAATATATGTGCACACACACGCGCACACACACACACACACAGAGAATGAGTATTTACTGACAGTTTCCTTGGGGGATTTTAGAACTGATGATTGAAAATTAATGTAACATAGAGAAGGTGATAAGTAGCTCAGCTGTCACCGTATCTAACAGTGAGAGGGAAGAGATAGCAGGAGCGTGAGTGAGGATGACAATGTGAGCAAATTGGAAGGTAAAAAGCAAGAACAATGTGAAGAAGGACAGTGTGAATTACTACAGCTTAGAGTGAGAGCAGTGTTACACACTCCAGATTCAGATGTCCATCCGTCTTCTGGCCGGGCACTCACATTACCACATTACATTAATGACAGTATACACAACGTACGCTGCCCTCCTGCATGGCTATTAGCACACAGCAGCCACTTCATTATAACATTGTATGCTTCCCTCCTACATTGTTACCTTTACTACACTGCAGTCACTTCATTATTTAGTAGTACACTCCCCTCCTTTAGTATCATTACCGCAGTGCAGTCCTTTCATTAGACAGCAGTCTCAACAAAGACTCTCTGGAGCCTCGGCCATCCAGCAGCTTCCTCCTCCGCCTCGGTGACGTTGCTGATTGCCCGTCCTCCTCTATCTTTTTTATCCCTCACTGCCCAACAGGCTGGAGGTTCTGACGAGTTTGCTACTCAAAGCCTGTGCATTCAACCTCAACTGTGAGCGCCGGCTGAAATGACTAAAAAAAATCGATATCACAACAGTTTTAAATATTTACCTTGACAATGATCAATTCATACGTTCTAAATGATTATTTTTTAAGTACAATTCTAGCTCCCGGGCAGCTATAGAACAGTCTGCATCAAAAATCTGCTGAAAGAATAATGTATCAAGAATCAAGGATGCAAAATCGTTAAAGCATTAGTGTTTGTCTGTTTCATGCTTTTAAAGATATGGAATAACACAAAGGGAGGCAGAAAGTGAACTGTGGTCAGGGTGTTGTTTTTTTAACAGGTACAGGCCTGGAAAGCATCAAGAGAAACATCACTTCTGACTTTACTTTTCTTTCAAAGAAAGTGCCATTATTTGCAAATTGCCCTCAGACATTTCAGAGCAGATTGCTTCTGCCATGACCTTCAGGAGTTGACAGTGCTGCCAGCAGTATCTCCTTTCTCCATGGGGCATTGACTCGTGTGCTCCAAGGTTTCAGTATAGTTCAGGCTGTGGTGTCTCTGTCAGGCCCTCGTGTCTTAAATGGTCAATTTAACAAAATGACAAAAGCTAATTTTACCAACTGATATCAAACCATGTATTTTCACAAGGTTTTGAGATAATCACTGCTAAACCTTTGCTACTAATTCAACACAAGGAAAGTGAATGTAATTTTGTTTGTAGTGATATGTTTTGTGGTATTTTCCATGGTATAGTCCCCAATGTAAGTGTCTATAATAGAGTTGATGCGATTCATAGTTTTTATCTTTATATGAATAACAACAGGGTAAATCTCACTGAACTTTGTTGCAGCACAAGATCATAAATATGAGAAAATATGTGAAGATAATATGTACTCTTGAAACTTTTATTCTTGGTTTCAGCCATTAGGCATCTGACAAAACTTCTCTCTTTCTGTCTCAAAAACTTTTCCACTTCAAAAAACCAAAACCAACACACGACCAACCGACACTTACAAAACCAGAGAAAATTCAGAAACTCAAGACTTAAAGAAAAATTCGACATGACTGTACCTTCTCACTGCCAGCTCAAACTCCAGCTCTGCGAGCACACATGTACACTGTGACTGATCTAATTTCACAACAATATAAATTATTGATCGACTCCCATAAAAAAAAACAAACGATCACTTGATATAATTAACTTAGCCAAGGGTATTTCAACTCATCCTGCACCCTCCCCTGGAGTACAACAACTAGGAAAAACAAAGTTTGCTCAATCACTAGCGACGCATCCCATATGTACGCTCCGGATCAAAACAGTATGAATCATTATGCAATTTTATTCTTTAAAGCTAAGTTAAAACAAGCTCTGGATGCAAGCAAAAAGTCTCCTTTGGGCCAACAAGGCTTTAATGGCTGACAGCCCAAAACTCTTTCTTTATAGAAAGATCATATATTTTTCATCACAGACACACTTTGAACCCAAGTGTGGGGGATCATTTCAATGGACTTCTAAAGAGGCTTCATGTCACCCGAGAATGATGCTAGAGCTGATTTGGGCCCCTGAGGAAGTAGCATTGAAAGCCTTGTACAGAGAGAGATTTGAACTCTAAAGAAAAACGTACGAATGGATGAAAGATGGTTTTAACTGCTATATGAACTCTCATACACGCGGCACGCAAACATATGAGAAAAAATGATATTCCTAATTTTTCTTTCATATTCCGGTCCTTCCCTCCAACCCCAACGGGAAATCATTACTTTCAGCCTTCTAAATATGCATGTGATTAATTAGGCATCTTGTTATCACTGGCTAATCTGCATAGGACTCTCATGTATAAAGTCTCTCTCATTACCATTCAGAAGGCCAACTCACAGGTGTGCCGAGTAAATATACAACACACAGTAGCTGATCAAAAAACACACACACACGAAAAGCGAGTTAATAAACTGGGCTGGAAGTGCACACACACACAGGCGTACTCGCATACTCAAACACACATGCAAACATGTTCAAACAAGCACGGACGCATGGGCACGCTCACTCAAGCGTATACACTCCAAGAAACATACACACACGCACGCTTACACCAAGAGTGGACACCCACCAAGAAGCAGACACATTATGCAACCCCACTGACAGAAGGTCCAGGTTTCCCTCGTACTGGTGGCAGTTTGGTCGGTGCCAACTCATTAAGAACACAGCTGGCCATAAGGCTTAGAGTGGGGTAAGACCACAGGGGTCCTCAGACGGGTGTCTGATTGGATTTTCGCACAATATTCAAGAGTATAAAAAGCTCATTGTGGCATACACTTTGTCTTCAATATATGAAACTTGTTTGAAACCTCAGCTTCATTTGACTGAAGCAAATTAAGCATCTGCACTTCACTGTTTCTTATTATGCTCACGCAAAATTCAATGGGAGTCGTTTCCACTGTGGATGCAAATTTACGCTCGTAGTATTGGCAGCTAACGGTCATGTGTAGGGAAGTGAGAGCAGCACTTGATGTTAAACTCTTCCTGTGATATCAGCAGAGTGATCTCGCAAACTGAATGTCAAGAATGTCCTCCCTTTCACAGTCGAGCTGAATGACTTTTCTTCATTCTAAATTTGAATGAATTTAGTGTTCAAATATGACAAATATTGCAAAAATGTATATTCTGTTCCCAATATTATGATTGCAGGTTTACTAAGGTTTCGTTTAGATGATGTGATTTTTATTGGATGTTTACGAATTCATGTAGTGTGAAATTCTACTTTTTACACTTTGGGAACATTTTGAGAATGAAACTTGCATGAAACATGTAACCTTACGCTGACAATTTAAGGGGCATTGATTATTCTATTGATCCAACCTCATGGTTGTGCACCTCCTCAGGAACAGCTGGCATTTGTCAGGCTTAAATGAGCAGTTATCAACAAGCTGGTCCATTTAAGAGGGTTTGATGAATCCGACTTGGAACACTAGTTAGAGCAAGTCTCACAGGAACAAGTTTTGGAATAAGAATGTGAACAAGCACAAGGCTTATTGTTTCCCTCTCTCCTCACCACGAAGCTACTTTTTCTGGACATTTGTAGAACATATAGTTGTATTAATCAGAATCAAGTAATGTCTCTTTGAAAAGGAGACACTATTTTTTGATAAAACATCATATATTAATTCAAAAATGAACTTAATTTGTACATGTTTTACTGAGCCTACAAAGTTTAGCAACAAAGAAAAGTTTTAAACCAATTATTGGCTGTGGAGCATCATTCAAAAGCTAAAACTGAAAAAAGGGGACTCACCTAGGTTCCATTTGAGTCCAGTGGTGACTGTTTGGCAGGGTCCACCTACTGGAATGAGGCTGCACCAGTCCCCCTCCAGGCCTGTGTTCACCCCGAGTCTGTGGCTGCCCTGCTGACACACAGCGTGAGTGTGAAGATGAATGAGTAATTAGCTGCGTGTATGTGTGTGTGTGCTTGCCAGAGATGATGACAGGTGGAAACAATGAGATAGGGAAAAAAAAATGTAAAAGTGAAAATAAATGTGGAGCAGGACCTCTTAAACTTTTCCAGCCCCAAATGAGAAACGGAGCTTCTCCGCCCAGGGAACAAGGCTCATTAAATTAAATTATTGCTCTTGTCAATGCTGCAACCCATTTTCCATGTTCATGCCCACACTTAAAAAGGATACCTTGCCATTTTGAATTATAGACTATTTTACTGTGTGTCAAAAGATTTTTGTACAGACACCCTATAATGAACAACCGGCGTTTCACTTGTGCATCATTGGTTACTGTTGAGAATATTTCACTTGAAGTCAAGGGGCAGTGTATACTGTACTGTATTTTATTAGCTTGGAAAGAACAGTATCTATCAGTGATGGGGGAGGATAGTTGACAGAGTTGGAGACAGATGAAGACATGTTTTTGATGTACAGTGAAGTCTTTTTATAAAAGCGCTCTACAAAGAAAATAAACATGAACAAAATTTCAAAATGTCACGGCATCCCTTTGAGAAACTAGGGCTTGGAGGAAAAAAGCAAACATCACACAGTGTAGGTGCAAGGTAGTGTCAGCCTCTTCAGACTGAATAATGGCTTTGCTCTGAATGCACTGGTTATAATAAAGCCTGATCCTAGAATGTAAAAAAAAGGTCAAAACAAAGTTTCTCTTATTCACAAGGTACAAAAAAAAAAGATAGAAAGAAACACAACAATCTCATTACAGCACATACACAAGTAAAAAAGTTGCATCTGCAGGTAATCAAAAGAACCTGACATTTAATGATAGTGTATCATGCAAACTTTGAATAACTGCAGGCTACAAGTGCCATGTATGCTCAAACTAACATAAACCCAAGCATAAACACAAAGACAGAAAGTGTTGACAGCTGGAACTTGGATCTGTCATCTAAAGGGATCACAAAGACACAGACAGCAAAGACAATGCAAACTCAATTAAGACTTTGAAATCTTGAAAGTGTGACATGTTTAAAGTTTCCTTTGCTCGGCTTCCTGGAGCTGCGGACCCAGAGGGAAGGAATGATGGGAATATTCTAAGCTTTGGAGCGTTTGGTGTTCAGGAAGCATCCCTGAGGTTGTTTTCTACACATAAGCACAGAATAAACGCATATGCACGTTCACACGAACATGCACACATGCAGGACAGGCTCTACCCGAGGTACGAAGGTGCATTTTTCTGGATGTGACAGCTACTTTTTAGCGTAGACATGGAGAAGAAGAGGGGGATTTCCTATGGAGAAAGCTGAATTTTTAAAAGTTGTTTGGTGACTGTTTGGGCAAATCTAATGCAGTGGTTTGAAGGTCTCACAGAAATATGAGATTCAATGAATTATACAAAATAATGTTCCAGTATATATTATTGTGAAATTTTGTTTTAGTTTTGTCAGATTCCTTCTGTGTTAAGACTTCAACAATTTAGTGGTAGATTAGAGTTCCAATTATAAAAATACTTGAAAAGCTGAATTGAAAAAGACAAAGGCAAAAATGTTGTTATATCAATAATTAATATAACAATTGTATTATATTAGTGATTATAATAATTAGGAAAAAGAAAATTAAAACAGCACTAAGAGTCTAGAGCAGTGCTCACGGCTCTGTAAAGCTAGTCTTAATCAAAGAGGAGCTTTGAGCCAAATGCTGCTCATAATGCTCAAAATGACAATGCAAAAATGTAATGTCTTCCATGTTCATCATCTTAGTTTGAAAAACTATGTCAATATGTCTTAGAGACACAATTTAGTATACATATACCTACAAATGTTGTCATGACTTTTCCATACAATGTCATTTGGATTTAAAATTATGACCTAGAGAACATTATAATCATTTGGTCCTGTCTGTCAGAGTCATCTCTGTTGCAATGCTTTTGCACATGTCATTGAGTTTCTCTGTGGAACAGACCATCCTAGGTCAGTTCTTTACCTTGTGTTTATATTTATTTCACAGCTGAATGCCACATCCTGGCTAACTTCCTGCAGCAGAGCAGAAGTTGGGACGAGTGAACATACCTCAGCTATCACACTTTATCATTTAAATCAGCTCTCGTACTGACAAGTTTCACTCCTCAAAAGGGCATCAGGAAAACAAGCTTGTACATTTGACCTAGAGTGTGTGCGCTTATAGAATGATTTATAGCGCGGATCGGGCTGACACAGCACTGTGCATTTCCTGTCCCACAACACAGAGCGGGTTCTCTGAAACATCTTCAGGTGCTGGGATACTAACTCGAGGAAATGTGGCTCTGCTTGGCCCCTCCGACTGAGACTCGAGAGCAGACGGCAAGAGAAAAAAACAACAAAAGAAATGAACTCAGTGCAACTTTTTTCTTTAGATCCAAATTGAGTAAATTTAGCGTCACCTTGGGACCTCGGCTGATTAAAAGATCTTCTTGTCGTGTAGGGACACAGAATAAACAAGTCTGCAGCCCTTGCAGTGTCCCTACCCATAATTTAATAGAAGGCATGAGAATTATGCAATGCCCTGAGCCAGCTATAGAAAACACAAGGCTTCTGCATATTTCCCAAAGATAGCATAATAACACTTTGACTCCTCATGTGGGAAACAAAAGCTCAAACAAACAGGCACAATCCTGATTAAATCAGAGCATATCTGTTACTCAGACCTGCACTGATTCACTCTGAAATAAAGAAGCATGTGTTACTAATGCATGTTTAATGGGATGTTGCATTTCAGTTGCCTTTAGGCTAGATAAGATATAATTTCAGGTGGCAAAATTTCAAATTTAGAAAACGGACATAATTTACACCTAGTTTTAATTTGATGTGCTCGTGTTTGTTAGACTGTGTACAGAGCGTGAACAAATCTCTACGTATTGATTGCGCCGCCAAATCCCAAAGCTAGGCACGTAACAAAGCCGTGATTGCATGAAATACGGGTGGTGAGGATATTTGGCAAAAGTTGTAAACACTTCAATTACAGATGTAACTTGAACAAACAGCGCCGGGTCTTTCGAAGGTTGCGTTCACCTTCATGTACAGGCATCTGCGTTCATCAGTCGCTAGCGAATTGGAGCTGCGTTGACAAACGAGCTTAATTTACCCTCACTGAAGTAAGATTAATTGGAGGTGTCGAGGTATGAAGCAGCAAATGACAACGCGCCTTTGGAATAATGACAAGAAGTGGGAAGGGAGTGCGCGAGAGAAAGGTTTACTTAACGTATTACAAGGTGTCATCAGGAAGTGTGACAGTTAGTTGTTTGTCCTGAAGATCTTGCAAATAAACAACACAACGGGGGGGAAAAAGAACAGGGGGAAAAAAGGACAGTGTGCGTCCCAAATGGCGGCTGCTCGGCCCACTTGTAAACTCAATCAAGTGAGGAGCATGAGAAAGTGGATGGCATTGAGGAAAAACAATTTGGGAGTATCAAAAGAGACTCTCTCTCTCTCTCATGCACAGCAGCAAATTGGGGCACCAAGAGCAGAGGAGTGTGTGTGTGTGTGTGTGTGTGTGTGTGCGTGTGTGCGTGTGTGCGTGTGTGTGTGTGTGTGTGTGTGCGTGTGTGTGTGTGTGTGGGTTCTTGAAGTGATTACTTAACAAAGAAACAAAGTGTTCAACACTCCAATCAAGGTGGAAGCAGAGCAAGGAAAAGAACATTTTCGAGAGAGAACAGAAAATGACGAGACGGACTGGGAGAGGGGTGACTAAAATGGGTAGGGGATGTTAGAACACAATGTTAGTCTAGTGTGGTGAAAATATACCGCGGGTCTGCCTGTGAATGTGCTTTTTATATGCGACTTCAATTCAGCTATAATAAGTCCACCTTTCACTTCATGAAAAGGGCACTAAAAAGAGATGCAGCAACCTGTTAATAAGTGTTATAACCTCAATTTTATATAAATCTATTCACATATAATTTTGTATTTCTCGACACCTGTGAAACATTGCACAGTGTATGCATGTGAAGGTTAAGCACTGTGTGTTTATAATGCACTCACAGGTTTGAGGAGGTATGCCAGGCAACTCCCCTGTATGATCAACAGGGGGAGTCGTGTCATGGACATAGCGTGGTAGAGGGTCTCAATAGATGCCATGGTCTGGTCCAGTCTTCCAGCCAGACCACCCAGTACCACTATGGCATCCACCTGGAAAGAGAAACAGAATTTAAGCAGACAGTAAAAAAAATAAAAAATGGCATGGCTTGATATGCTGGACAAGTTCTTTGACAGGATGCTGCAAAATGAAGCAAAATGGTTCATGAGCATTTGGATCCAAATAATACACACTGTGACAGACGAGTGTGCTGATTTGCTTATAGTAGCCCTAATTTTTGAAGAAAGGAAATCCAGGCAGAAATATAAGGGTTTCATAAATGGTTGAACTTCACAAAACTTCAATATAGACTCATGAGAACTAGGTTATGGCCATTTGAACTGAATACGTTTCTACAGTCACCTATACATGAAATGCTCAGAGAAGGTGTGCAAAATAGACTGCAACTACAAGAATTTGGAACCACAAGAATTTAACTAATTATAAGGAAGGAGCACAACATATCAAAAAACAAAAGGACAGCTTTATTCAGGAAGATCCAATCATTGCATGTGTCCGCTGTGCAGAGGATTGGATGAAATTTGAGAAAACATGTTTTACAGATACGAGTAAATAAAGCAGGTAAAGATGAAGTCTACCATTTCAATCAAATGACTTAAGATGTGAAGAGCAGTTTTGAGGGTGTCCAGCTAACTAATCCTACAAAAAGCTCAAAACTGATGATGAATTGATCCTACTAACAGTGTGTGCAGTCAAAGCCTTGATAACCATTGATTTCTTAGATTGCCCCTCGCGGATGAATAAAGTTCTTTGAATTGAATTGAACTGCATTGAATTGAATAATAGCTTACTCCTGTGTGCCGCTGAGGTCCGTTGTGGTCTCTAAACTATTAAAAACACAACAGTGAGCTGTTTCACTGTGAGGCTCGTTCCTTCATTACCACGAAGTGAGATCGTAATGAGAGACGGACGAATGCATTACTGCCTTTGGTCTTTTTATGGGAACTGTTGACAACAACAAAAATATAGTAGTTAAGGAAGAAAGAAAAAAACAAAACAAACAAGTACAACAACAAATGCCATCGGGACAAGTAAACATTAAAGGAAACAGCAAGGACACAGAGCTGGGATAGAGATGGAGGAGAGATAAACAACGAGTGTTAGATCAAAGAATGAATTTAGGCCATTACAATGAGGGTAAACATCAGTCTCTTGATTTAAGAGGTGAGCGTGTTAACAGCAAATCAAGTAAGCTAAGTGGATTACTTAAATACCACTTCCTGCAACCTCAGAGTGAAAATGAGGTTCCTCTTAACTCTGAGCCAGCAGTTCACTTAAGTACAATATTTACAGCTCTCAGCAGTTATATCCTTATACAAAGTCCCGCAGCAGTCAGGCACCAGTGCTGACAGCCTTAAAACCCAACAGAGTCTAGAGGGCAGAGGCGCTGTCAGAGGGTGACGACTGACAGTCACACGGCACAGAAAGCGAACCAAACACCATCAATCACACTTCACTTCGGCGTTCGCTCTTCAACTGCAAATGCTGCAAATGAATAAACACACAAGCAGAACGCAAGAGGTTAAATTGTTTTCTATTGGCTGATGTTATTGATCGAGCTGCTTCTTGAACATAAGGACGACACGCAGGCAGCAGCAGCAGCCAATAACGTGCAACCATGTTTACTGGCTGAATTTATAACTTTTGAGAAGTAGAGCTACAAATCAGGCAGGTCATGTTGGCTACTTTCATTTGCAGCTATAACAGATGTGCGAGTGTTTTTTTTCTGTGTAAGTGTATGTGCATGCATTAACCCATTTAGTAAATTACAGCAGAGGAAACTCCCGTAGTGTCACTTAGCCGCTCTGAAATGCATTTTCAGTTCCCCTTTACTACATCGACAACCTGCCATTACTTCAGTGATTTCGACATTTCCCAAAAGGCGAAAGAGCTCTGATCAAATTTGTGCAGGAGCTCTCTTACTGTACATCATGGGAATGGGATATTTAACTGAATGTATCGTAACTAACTTCCCGCCTCAGGCGATGGGAACTTAAAACACAGCCCGAGCGCTGAGATTGAGGGTTTCTCCAACATCTGGCTGACGCCCCCGCATGCAGAGGCATCGCCTAAACTGTAAACAATGACACTCGGTAAACAAACTCCCCTCTGCGAGAGAGAGAGAGAGAGAGAGCGAGAGAGAGAGAGAGAGAGAGAGGTTATGAAGTAGAGAAATTAAAAGCTTGCAGTCAAATATTTTCCTTTGATTTAATAAAAATTACAAAATATTAAACAAATACGAAACTCGCTGCATCAACCCACAAAGAACTCCATCCAAAAAAAAATCTTTCCAAATATTTCCTATCTGAACTTGGTCTTACAGGAAAAGGCTGTCAACAAATCCCATGAAAGTCTGTCTGTCTCTCAAAACCTTCTGACTTCTGCGCCTTCTGCGCCTCTCAGCCTGAAGCTCATTCATTCAGCAGATGGAAATCTTAAAAAACAGATCACAAATATCTAGTGTGCTGGGAAAGAAAAAAAAAAAAAAAAAAAAACAGCACCAGGGCTGTCACCCAGTGTAACGCTGTGGCTCATACTGTATGTTTTTGAACACTGGAAGAATTGCTTTTCAAAAATGAAAATATATTTTCAAAATCAAACTTTCAAAAAAAAAAAAGATACATTATTGTTAAATCTATCTCTTAGCACATCAGACATGGCCCTTTTGTCCATCCATCAAGCCATCCTCCGTATTCACCTCTGATGTCCTTCCCGCCTTTGTTATTGCTTACTAAGAACCAATGTTTTATTCACAAGAATGCCTTGACAGGACCAAAGCTGCTACCACAGGGAGGAATAAGAGAGGTGTGGAGGGATCAAACCAACAGTGAACAGTATCAGTGAAGAGTATCAGTCAGCTCCAGAGGACAGAGCAGCTCAAAGAAAATAAAGAATGCTGAAAGAGAACAAGGAGCAATGACTAGAGAAAAAAAGGTGCATTGTGTTTCGGCGTCCAATGACACACTAGTTTGCTCAATCTTCCGCTTCCGATCACACTTGTGCTGTTTCTGTTACGCATATCAAACTCTCTATAACAGTCTGAAGTTTTATTTGTTCCTGTTTCATGTTTGTCGACTAAAAAAGAAGCAAAAAAAAAAACAAGCAGGGCAAAGAAAATCTCACGTCTGAATGAATAAAATTCAACAACCTAGCTACAACAGATCCGGCCATGCTCTTTCCTGATTGGCTGGGGGAGCCGGAGCGAGCAGGGCTGACTCGCAGATCAACACAAAAACTCACATTCATTTACTGGGGGATGATGAACAGATAACCAGAGGAAGAGAGAAGAAAATGAAAACAGTAGTGCTGCTCCTGCCTGCAACAGTGAAGCAAGGAGAGGAGAGAGATGCAAACTAGGACAGAGCTGTGAGAAGACGAATGTGCACACACATAAACACACACCAGACGCTTACATACACACACATGCATGCACACACTTCAACAATGTATGTGCATGTGTGTGGATGCACAAACAGATGAAGACAGTCACCAAATGCACACACACACGCACACACACACACACACACACACGCACGCACGCACGCACGCACGCACACACACAAGCCTTACATAATCAGAGGCACAATATAGAAACACACAGCCCCACACTTTGAAAAGCAGACACACACTGTGACACACACACACATATATATGTATAAAAACAAACAAACACATACTCATCCACCCACCATAATCCTCTGATACCATTCTTTGGGATTTCACCCAACATAATATGAGATAAATTCCCTAAATCGAACGCTAAGCTGTGTGGAGGAAAACATTCAGGGGCTAATATGTTGAATCTTAAACAGCCCAAAACAGAAGCACAAAGCTGGGTAATCTACAAATCAGCTGGTTATTATTTCACCTATGTGTTTAATTCATTTAAACAGGCTAAGTGGATGGGAATTAGTGAAGGTGAGCAAAAGAGAAAATGATAAGGCATGACATTAAATCATCAGAAAAGTTCTGCCTTTACATAAGCTACTCCTATTCACAAAGTGTTCAAGGGAACGAAAGTTCAAATAAGAGTCATAGCCGGTAAAGGAAAGTAGAAACATCCTGGTAAACAAACAAAAAAGTCATCATCAGCAACTCTTATAGAACGTCAAAAACTGATTGCCGGGCTCCTATCTCTCACAGGCAGATAGACGGACAAACACTCAGCACCAGTTCAAAGGCAGAGTAAATATTAGCCAGGGTGAGGAAAAAAGGCCTGTGGAAGGGAAGGACAAAAGTATATCTTCTCTTAAAGCCACACACCAAAAAAAACCTCCAGAAAAACAAAGTGAAAACGCACAATGTGGCAACACGTGTGAGGTGAAGTGCATCTTTGTGTGTCTGCGAGCATCTCGGTGCTCCATGGTGTTTCATCAGCTTAGAGATGTGAAGTGATTGGGGCACTCGGCAATGATTGGAGCAACACTCAGCATGCTGCTAAAAAAGTCTAATAATGGATAAAAAAGAGAGAGAGAGAGAGAGAGTGAGAGAGAGGGGAAAGAGGCAGACAGGAAGAGGACAGACAGATCAATAAATGCATAAACAAAACACCATTCCCCATAGTATGGCTCATGTAAATAATATTCTCATCCCTCGAGATTTACTGTTTGCTACATTCCATAGTTTCCTTCATGCGATGTACATTCTGTGCAGTTCGCCTGACATTTCGTGAGTCAGAATGGAAATGGAGTCAGTCTCTGGATCAGATCACTGTGTGTCTGGCTCTGCAGCAGCTGGCTGGGCACGGGGGGTTTCGCTCTGGCTGGCAGCTCATTTCGGAGTTTTGGATATCGGGTTGTTAGGAAATGCTTTACACTTTGACAAAGATCACAACAAAAGCGAAGTATTTCATTTCAAACCCGGGCAAGTCGCAATTACACTTTGCATTTTACGTGTAGGTGTAAATGCGGCTGATGTTATTCCAGTGGTATTTTTAACGCTTGTTTCTTCGGGGGGGAACGTCAGAGAGTGCATTCTTTTCCAGCAGCGCGCCGTTTCATATTCATACGCCCACACACGCTCACACCTCGGATCTGCCCGCAGTCAACCACAGTCCAACACTATTGACCTCTGAACAGCTCATCTTAAGTACCTGAGGACTGAATGCCTTGCTTAAAGGTACTAAACTCTCAGAGGCCGAGGGAGAGGTGAGCTTCACTTATTCATTTTACCTAGTGCTATAAGTACTGCTAGTCTTCATAATAACAGCAAGAATACCCTCGTACTTTTTATGCCTGGAAAGTCACTGCTATGGCCGGTCTACTACTTAGCCCCTATATCACATAGCAAAGCATATAGCACATTAAACAAACAATATACTCTATTTGAGGGGGGGTGAGGAAGATCCCCCTTGTTAGCAAAATGGCCAGTGATTTGTTAACCTTCAATCTCTCCTCTCCTCGCCTCTCTTGAGGTCACTAATAGAGAGACCCTGATAGCAGAGATAGCAGACCCTGTTCTATCTATTTCTATGTGCAGCATTTGTAGCCTTTACAGCACAAGTTCAGCCGCCATGGAAACTCACAGGCCAATCGCACACATCGTAAATCATCTCACGTGGTGCTGCTCGGCCAATCAAACCCATGCATTGTGACTCAAGTCAGTGAGTGAGACGTAGACATACAGACGAGACGAGAGACAGTCTGAAATATAAAGGCGTCAAAGAGAAGTAATTTCACATGCCGTGCTCTAAAAAGGGAACAGTAGACGCAGAAAACTGAGCTTTTCATTGAGAATAGACAGACTATTACATGTTTACTCTTCCCAAGGGCAGTTCAAAGCAAGCATGTCTCCTACTTTCCGAGAACATGGCAATTATTGAAAGCGGTAATGTGAAGCGCCGTTACAAGACAAGCAAACATACCCACTCAAATCTGAACCACGGGCAGGGAAAATAAAAATATCTCATATGCCGGTGAATCATAACGCTAAGTTAGACATCATGATGTTCTGGACCTTTGCTTGAGGAGATTTTCTCTAACTGAACCTCTATGAATTTTAATTGAACACTCCTGCAGCACGGTCAGCTTTGTGAATCTGTGACCTGATGCAGCATCAGAAACAACAGGAGGACAGCTTGACCTTTGTTTGTTTTTCAAAAAGAAAAAAACAGTTGAGAAATTAGCTTGGATTAGACTCCTGTCCAGACAATTAAATGTGAAAATTGGCTTGTGTGAGGGACGGATTAAACAAGCATGTGGAAACAAAATGTTCATCCTGTGTTAAAAATGAACAAATCGTCTACAGAATACATTGTGAATATATATTAATGTGTTAATTAGTGAGGTGCTCACAAGCAGGATTTGTGACCTACAGACAACCAGGCGAGCAGTTTCCCCCTGCTTCCTGTCTTCATGCTAAGCTAAGCTAACCATTTCCTGGAGCCCCATATTTAACAGACAGAAAATGAGAGTAGTATTGATCTCCTCATCCAATTCTCAGCAAGAAAGCAAATACCGAAATGTCAGACCATTCCTATAACAACATAAAATGTCAGACCGTGTGCGTGTGGTGTGCAGAGGATATTTACCTGTAACTGCCGCCTCTGAATTTCCTCCACCATGATTGCAAGACACTTGGTGAAGTCTGTGAGATCCTGGTCGGGCGTTTCTATCAGCTTGCACCCCTATGCACAAAGGGAAAAAAATGGAAAGACACACACATTCACACACGGGCGACAAAACATAACCAGATAGATGTACACACACACGCAGATAGCAAAACAAAAACCCAGGCAGAGAGATAAGGGATAGGGGGATAAGAGAGCACAGAAAAACAGAAAGAGATAGAGAGATGGAGAGAGGTATAAATCAGTGTTTTAGTCTTGTCTGGCTGTCTGTGGGCTGTGTTGTTGAATAATGTAGAGGCTCCAGAGTCAGTGGCCCTAAACTACAGCATCCAGGTAAACAACCATGCTCTGGCTTTCTCTCCCTCTGTCTCCTTCTCTATCCACACATTGTCACTTTCCTCCTAAAACACACCAACTCTCCCACCACACACACACACACACACACACACACAGTGCAGTCGGTTCACACAAACTTGTTCGCTGTGCTCCGTTTGATCCCATCCATCCTCCCTCCATCCCTGCCTCCCCCCTTCGTCTCTCTCTCTCTCTCTCTCTCCCTCACGGATGCTTTTCTGTTCTCTCCCTTCCATTTATGCAGAATTATTCACCGTTTCCGACAAATCTCTGAGGGAACGCCTCAAACTTTCCCATTGTTCTGCTCCTAAAGCATTACCATAAAAGTCTGTTCTCTCTCATGGAAAGAAAAAGGTATTGCTCTTTTTTTTTTAGGCAACCTGTGTGATATTTGTGGGGAGAAAAAAAAAAGCCTGATATTACAGACGGCTACAGAGAGAGGGGAAAAGGGTGAGAGGGAAAAGGGAGGGTGTCACAGCTGACGGCAACCCGTATCTCTGCGTGCGAGTGTGTATGTGTGTGATCATGTGTGGTGAAGTATTTGGATCTGAATTTCAAGCCGTGTGTATCGGCGGGGCTCTGATCACAGCAACACACAGAGCAACACAACACCAAGATCACACAGGCGCGGCATTTTCGTTCCTCTAAGGCTCGTGTGTGTGTGTGTGCGTGTGTGTTTATGTGACAGCTTACCCTGTATTTATTATTTATTGAACCGAGCTTCATCTCTCAAGTGTTCTGCTTTGACATTTTGCTTGTTGTAAACAATTGAAATTTCATGGAAGAATTTGCATTTTATTTTATGACCTTGGATAGTTTAGTCTAAATGTGCCTACATGAATGTGTCTCTTACGCAGCTGGGGACACAGGGAGGGAGGACTGTGACGTAGGATGTCATCAGAGGTCTGTGCCTGGGCTGTTTATAAATTTAAGTTAGACTTAATTTACGTCTAACCTCTGCCAGTAATGCAGACTGCTGTTCATATCACTTCCCTGTGTTTATTAAAACTACCTCTAGTCTGTTACCAATCTGCAGATCCTGAAATGACAAGTCATTTTTGGGTGTATTCACCTTTTTACGTGTGAGCCATTACTATCAAGAGATATCCCCTGGCAGCCAGGAGCACATCAATCGAAGAGTGATTTCCCCCTCTCAGATCATTTGATTCATTTGAATAATTTTTAGAGGCCTCAAAGGGTAAATAGATTCACGAGACAGAAGACTGGAGGAAGGTCTGAAAAAAATGTTTTATAGGGAAGAATTTTTTCTTTATTTCTATATGGGCATTCATCTCATAACCAGTGAACCAGAGATTTTCATGTGTACATCCAACGCCAAATATTTGTATTGATCTGTATCTGTGGTCGAGGGCAAAGCAGTGCCTGCAGGCTGCGTTAACGCTCAACAAGCTCCACCATCACAACCTTTATGTTTAGGTTAAAGACAGTTAATGTGAGGTTAAGAGGCATGAATGACATTTAAGGCTATGAACAATAAGGCATAACTCAAGGAACCAAAGTTTGAGTTGTTTGTGAATGTTAACAGGGAAGTGGTTGTAGACATGACAGACTATATTTTCTTTGTGAAAAGTGAAAATCTTGGATCAGGGTTGCCTGTTCCTGAGTGAGCAGCAAGTCAGTTACATCTGTAAAATGTGACTCTGACCACCTCCAGAGGTGGTTTTTGATGACTGGGTCTAAATGCATCTTGAATGAAGTGATGGTTGGAGCCATGTCAGACTGCACAGTGGTTCCCACTTTGATGATTCAGTCTGAGTGTCCTTGTCACTGCAAGTGGAACTCCTGTAGAGTCTCAAACATTAAAGCTGTTTAACTCTCGTCAACTCTGGACAGTCACTTATACACTTAGGAAATGTGACGTCATCTGTAACCTTGTCACACCACTCGCACTCAGAAAGTCTGATGGTTTCTCAAACTCTAGCTGAATGGATGGTTAAACTGTACTGGGTTAAGCCTCCTGAATGCTGTGATGATGTTAGGGTCATTTTGGGTGTGCCTATATTTAGGATCAGTATTACTGTCACCACATTGGAATTAATTATCTGGAAACAAACACTGTTACGGCTTCACCCTTATCTTAAGTGTCCCACACATTCACGGTCAATATTTTGTCTTTTATTATCACTGAAATTGAGGAGAGGGCTTGTGTGTGCTCATTCACAAGCCCTGTACAACCATGTGATTTATTTTACTTATTTTCTATGTCTTGGCAATGGGCAGCTACCTGTCTGACTTGACTGTGAGCCTTAAGGTAGCAGGACACAACCCTGATTCCAAAAAAGTTGAGACACTGTGTAAAACATAAACAAAGACAGCCCATGTATTAATCTTCTTTATATAATCATGTGTTTGACTAAGTAAGCTTGTGAACCACTGAGCCTTTCTAGGATAGAATTATCACATTCTGGCTTATTTATTTTATTCACAGACTCCCAACGTTTTTGGAATTGGCGCTGTGCTTAAAACAAAAACAAGCTTCATTAAATTTAAACCGATGTCTAATTGCTGTCACACACAGCTCCACGAAAAAACATAGTCAGTGTCACTTTATTGGGAAAGCCTTGCCTCGAAGTTGCCAATATGTCAAGGTGGCAAAAGAGCCTGGTTAGGATAGCACAGAGTTCTTTAGTCCAAACTTTCAAATTCTGTCTGCCTAAAGTTCAATTGCTTTTTATTTATGTGTGTCTCTGTGTGTACACCTGTAGCTCCGAGAGTGTGTGCGAGTTGTGTTCCACTCACCTTGTCTGAAAAGAAAGCTTTGACCTCGGCAGTAATGGAATCAAAATCCCCACTGATATAGTCGGGGAGGAAGCTGGATGTGAGGATAGAAAGAGTCAGTGAGTGACAGAGGGAGAGGGTTACGATTGCGAGAAAGACAGAGAGACAGAGAGTGTGAGGCGAAGATAGAGGAGGGGAGGAGAGAGAGGACATCGGGGCATGTGTCAGCTCTTTGATCTGTGCAGCGAGGGAGAGGAGTGACGCCGCCGGGGGAAGACGAGGAGACATGGAGACTGACAGGGTGATTCGCTGTGGCACTGATGCTGCCCCCTTTTTTTCAACACACACACACACATGCACATACACACACAGCTGACTGCAGAGATACATAGATTGATGTGAAAACACATACTCACACACAAGATCGTGCAGCACATATAAGCAAATCTGATAGTTTGATAAATACATCCAATTAAACTCAAAGACATAAACACAATAAAGTGATGACAGCACTGGAAGCAAATTTAATCACAAGTCACACTGTCTCTCTCTCTCTCTCTCTCTCTCTCTCTCTCTCACACACACACACACACACACACACACATACACACACATACACACACACATACACACACACACACACACACACACACACACACACACACACACACACACACACACACACACACACACACACACAGCATGATATACCTGGTGTTCATCGGATATTGACCTGTTCCATTACACTGAGCGACTACATTCTCCATTAGAGCTGAGTATTGGTTTGATTACTGCAGGTCACAGTGCAAATTGATGTTTTGGAACATGTGCTCAATCAGTGCAGTATACTGTAAGAGCAAATGGTGAAATAAGGTGGTACAAATACTGCAATGGCTGAATGCGTTTACTTTAGCTCTACTTCCTCCCATGATTTTGGACTCACACAACCCACAAGTGAACATGCACATCGATCCCAAAATGAATTAATACAGGATATCAGCTCTCAACTATATAAACCTGGCATGTTAATACAGGCAATTAAGAGGATTACAACTGAAAAGTTAACTGAGCAGGACCTTGGGGAATACATGAGCATTAAGGCTTTGCATTCAGAATATAAATTTCCCCCATGTATTTCGCTCGTCCAAACACAACCGAGGCAACCTGCATTCCCAGGGTGTAGGAATTAACAAGGTCTGTTGTAGATATCAGTGAAAACAGCCAAAAATCTAGCAGACACTACTGAGTGGAACATTCCTGTCAGAGAGAGACAGATAGCTCTCTGTTTATTCCATGTGTGTGTGTGTGTTTATGTGTAAGGAACAGGACCACGCAGGGATGCGGTTGCCACTATCTAGAGGCATTAACAGGTCTGACATTACGATTTCATGGTTGGTTGGGTGGTGTGTTTGTTTGTGTTTGCTTGTGTGTGTGTGTATGTGTGTGTGTGTGTGCTCCCCGGCAAGAGGCGAGAGCGATGTTCCGGTCGGTTGAAGAAAGAGATACAGCAGGATTATTCCCTCCCTCCCTCCTCAGTGTTCCCATTTACACCAACAAGATACAGCAAGACAAACAGAGCAGCGATTGTATGCAATCTGCTGCCACACACACAAACACAAACACACACACACACCACAAGCACGCATGAAGACAATCAAGCACAGCCCTACCTGAGCTGGACAAAACAAAAGGGGATCCAGGTAAAAACTTTCCTGGTCCACACATTCACAGCGACTACACACATGCAATATACACAAAACTCTTCAACTAAGTAGGTGCACACAAGCACATGCAACCTTTCCTCCTCCTTATAATACAGCACGCCACACAATTGCATCTCCATTCAGAAATAACCTTCATGTGACAGATGGGACGAGACGTGACACTGGGCCTGAGCCTTACACACAAACACACACACACACACAGAGGCGCGCACACACATCCCATTGTGACCTGTGTGCATGACTCCGTCGGCTGATAGTAATTGACCAGCCGAGATTCTAAATTCACTATTTGCGTCTGCGTGCGCGAGCGTAAATGCTGTTTGCGTGTGTGTTTGTGTGTCCGCGTGCTGTGTGTCTGACAGTCTTCACTTCCACATTAATATTAACTGACACTTTAATTTGGATGGGAAATAGAGCATTTTACCGCCAGTTTGTCTGAGTATCGGGTGGCGCGGATGGCTGTGTGACCTTTGCCTGTGTTTGTGTGTGTGTGTGTGTTTGTCTATCAGCCTGCTCGTGTGTCCCTCTCTCTCTCCATCCTCTTTGCTCGCTTTTTCCTCCACTCCCTGCCAACCCACACTTCTCCTTCCCGTGCTGCCCTCTCCTTTACACCCTCTCCCAATCTCGTCTCATTTCTCCTCTGCAGTGCTTACTTTTCTATGTGGTCACGGCAACTTCCTTCCATCTAACAAGTTCATCAAAATAAAAATAAAAAAACATTTCTCTTCATTTATTTTCTTCATGTCTATTGCTGTCTTTCTTTCCATCTTGATAAGCTGGATGCCATCCTTCCATATGACCACTTAACTGCGAATAAATGTTGTTTTGTTTATATTCTCTCGCTCTCACGTATCTTTCATCATCTCCTGGGTGATAGCACGGCAGACACTCGTTCTCCCTTCTCTTGTCTTTTCATCACTTGGAGAGATGCGGCTCTGATTACTCCCTCTCATGCCTACCATCTCCCAATCAGAGGAGAAGAGCCGGTGAGGGGGTGGATGAATTATTTTGGATGAAATCATTAACAGAATATATATATAAACAAGCCAAAGCAAAGCCCTTTGACACGTTCAGCTCTTTGACTCATATGAACATTGATATGAAATGCACGCACAGAGACAAAAAGACTCACATACAAACTCTGAACATATTGTGATTTTTAGCTAGTTATAATTTCAACATCAACTTTCATGCGTGCACATGCCAGAGAACATTGGACCTATTTGATCACTTGTCCAAACGCATCCTTATGGTCAAGCGAACAATGTGACTGTCCTCTCTAAGACGAAAAAGGCAGACGTAGCATAGCGCAGCAAAACCTCTCAGGAAAGAAGGTTGGGGACAAGGAAGATGCTGATCATGACAGTTTAAAGTTTAAAAAATGCTTTCAACAATAGAATGTGGGAAATAGGGTGAAAAAAAAACTGACTGCTGAGTCAAATTTTATAAAAGCACATTTCAGCCATTTTAAATGACTAAAACAGAAAATAAATTCCCTATTTTTTTTCTAAATAAATGCTGAAAAGTGATTGACAGCTGACGGTTATTATGTTTGAAATTAATGTACATCAACTTTACAGGAAAACGTGTTTAAAAGCTTGCTGTTTGCTTACATAAGGCCACTGTAATGCATATGGACAGTATAACTAATTAGTAAATGAAAAAAAAGGCAGTTTATTGGCATGAAAATTAATTTACTCAGCTTTACTTCTCCCCATGGTTCTGTGAAGTGAACAGACACAATGATCACAAAATGGATTAATACAGAATATTAGTTGTTAACTATATAAACCTGGCATGTTAATACAGGCAATTAAGAGGATTACAACTGAAAAGTTAACTGAGCAGGACCTTTGGGAATACATGTGCATTAAGGCTTTGCATTCGGAATATAAATTTCCCCCATGTATTTCGCTCGTCCAAACACAATCGAGGCAACCTGCATTCCCAGGGTGTAGGAATTAACAAGGTCTGTTGTAGATATCAGTGAAAACAGCCAAAAATCTAGCTGACACTACTGAGTGGAACATTCCTGTCAGAGAGAGACAGATAGCTCTCTGTTTATTCTATGTGTGTGTGTGTGTGTGAAAGGAACTGCTGTAGATGTGAGTTGCATAGGGTTTCTATGTGTCCGGTTTCATTATAAAGCAGCTCTGTGAAGGTAGACATGAAAAACAACCGATCACTGCTAATAGAGATGTTATTATCCCACTGCAGCAAAGACTGTAATTAGCAAAACCTCAAGGTGCATGAGGGTGAGCTTGCTTGCATGCTAATGTACATGTGTCTCTAACATGCTCATCTTCATCTGAATAGAAACAATTACAATCCCATTTCCAAAAAAAAAATGGGACGCTGTGTACAACATGAATAAAAACAGATTGCAATCATTTACAAATGAACTTTGATTATCGACACCAGTTTAACGACGTGCTTCCAAGCTCATGTAGTAATCTCCTTTACACAATCACGTGTTTGACAAAGTGTTGAACCTCTCTCCATCCTTGCTGTGAACGGCTGAGTCTTTCCAGGATGAACCTTTCATACCCAATCATGAGCCTATCACCTGTCTTGTTACCCATGAACCTGTTTACCTGTGGAATGATCCAAACAGGTGTTTTTGTTGCTCCTGTTCCAATTGATTAATTAATTCAGTCATTTTTCAAGCAAAAATGTCAAACAATTGTTGGTTCCAGCTTCTTAAATGTAAGGATTTGCTGCTGTTTATTCATTTATGAGAGAAAACAAAGCTTTTGTACTGTTGGTTGGACAAAAGAAGCAATTTGAAGACGACACTTTGGGCTCCACCAAATTGCGATGAGCACTTTTCACAATTGCATATCTATTGATAATGAAAATGATCGTTAGTTGCAGCCTTAGTCTATTCCCAAAACTAATCAGCTCGATGAGTCAGACTAATAACCAGACACTCATACTTCTACAGACTCCTGATCCCCAGAACAAACACACACACACTTACTTTATTAACTCTCAGATTACTCTTAAGGCTACTAGGTGTACAAGAGAGAGGATGGAGGGGTAATATTAATTAACCTTAATTATCTCAATTCTAATACAATAATCCCAAAAACAGCTAATGACAGCAGAGCACACATTACGCAAACACAAAAGTGCAAGGCCCTCACGTTCGAAGGGAAGGCCCAGTTCCCCGTGCTCATCAACTCAACTCAGCATGTCAATTTCCAACCAAGAGCAATAAACACAGAGGGGAATTTCAGTGTATCACAAACAAACTCAACAGAAAGTGCAGTGAGAGAAAACTATGGTTTAAAGTTGGACTATGAGCTTCTTAAAGAGTAAAGAGCATATGATAATATAGAACAAAATAAAATAGATTAAGAGCTGAAGTTACTGCTCACAGACCAGACCTTCTGCAGTAACTTTACATATGAAATAAATGATACCCAAATACCACAAAAAGAAATCAAAGACAAAGAACAATGAATTAAACAAGGCCCTATTGTAAAATGACTCAGCACACTGTATTGATTTATGCTGAGCGTGAAATGAAAAACTTTCTAACAGCACTGAAAGCAATTAGGAAGAAGGAGCTATTAGTTACCAGTCACTAGCTGGATCACGAGTCTGTCAAACCCCGAGCCGCTTTAATTTGCAGCGTAATCCTCTTAATTGTTCGTCTGTGACCCTGTTTTTAGGTCACGCAATCCTCGATACCCGACTCCAGCCAGTTTTCTAAGCTGTTCGACTTTTGATAACAGCATATTTGAATGGACCATATAATGATTATGATACATTTCAAACCAATTTTGTTAAAAGTATTTTAAACAAATATCAACATATCAGCCTGAAAAAAATCTCTCCGATCTCATCAAGTCAGCTCACATGAGGTCCTGACACAACCCATAACAGAAATAATTAAAGTAGTATAATCCCCACACATAGATGTTGGCCTGTCTTTTGAGTATAAAAAATACAGGGATGTAAATGAGAAAACACTGGAATGACAGACAAATAGTCAGAGCGACTGTCAGAGATATGTCTTTGCCACTAAGTCTTTTAAAATAAGTAGTCTCGCTTTTGACAACTTCATTTGCTGAGGCTTACAGCATTATCTTCTCCACACCAAAATGCATGCACAATGCTGACTATGACTGTGCTCTGAAAATCTCTTCCACGTATACACACACTTAGTCAAACACTGACACATCCTGCATCTTCCAGTAACTCTACACACACACACACACGCATCCACACGCAGCTGCAAATTTTATAAACTCTGCTCGTGTAAAATTACCTCCTCCCACATTCAGCCGTGTTCCCCTCCCTGTTCATCCATCTCTTGACTTCTTATCCTCTCAGAGGATTTGATTAGACGCACAAATTAGACAAAATGGAATTTTCATTTAGAAACGGAGAAAATACAGGGTTGCATTCACTGGAGAGCTGGGGGGGTCTCGGCTTTGACAAAAGGGCCCGAGCCCCCGTGAAAGCAATTTTAGTGCAAGATTTGGTGTATCATAATAATTTAGCAATTCATTTTATGAGGTGCAAGGCTTTACGTTGCTGACGGTTGCTCGGTGGATACAATAAAGTTAAAGCGCCTTAAATATCAGTGTGTTAGTTTTGCGAGTGTGAGCGGCACGGCACATCCCTTTGACTGATGTCTGATGACAGAATTAAATCATTTACTGATAATGATGCATACAGCCCAAGCTATGGCACAGAGCAGCTGCAGTCTACAGCTGTGTATAGATAGGGCAGTACCCTTGTGTGTGTTTGATGAAGAACCAGCTGGTGCAATGGGTCTACAAAGCCACTGAAACGGATGTCATTAACTTTATTAACTTCTGGATCAGCAGAGTTTTCTAATTCACAACAGTCTTGCTGAGACCCACATTCACCTGATCACTAACTGGTATGGAGTCCCAGCACTATGGATGGACATGGATTTTGGGTCCATGCTCTCAGCTCTCTGTTGAGTCATTACTGGTCGATTTTGCCGGTTTACCAACTTCAAACTAGAGGCCTGTGATTAAGTAGAGAGTATTTGTGTAAGAAGAATGCATGTCAGAGATGAATACTACTTTTTTGCCAGGTGACAAGATAATAAGGAGGAGCTTCAGAATAATGAGATATAACAGAGGAAGACAAAGAAAAAGACAGATTAAATATAGAGAGAAAAGGCATGTGTGGGTGAGCATCACTTATACAGGCACAATTATTAGAGAGAAATGTATGTAATAGTAGTTGAGATTCAATTCCAAGAAAAGAACAAATAAGTGACCCAGATTTCTAAGAAACAGCTTGAATGGAGTGATCAAGTGTATTCATGTCATGTATATCGTCAAAGAACAGAATATATGACAATTTAAAAAACAGAGAGAGTAACATAAGAGGAAAAACTGCTGATAGAAAATCAATGATGTATGATGTGACTTTGTTTCTGCCACTCACTTTTACATAACCTGGGAGAGATGGCATGAATAAAAAAAGAGGTAAAAGGTATTTAAATGGATCTGAGCTCCATCTGGATTTTTTTTGTGAAAATACAAATATGAAATGTTTGTCTTCCACAACACCACAGAGTGAAGTCGAACCATTGTCACTTGACTCATCATGAGAGGCACAAAGCCTTAGCCTGACGTGCCCCCTCCTCTCTTCATCCCTAATGACTACCATTACGGTTGTTTTGACAGAAAATTACGTGGCACCTTCCTTTTAACTGTGGGAGGCCGTCCGCCCACTCTCTTCTTGTGGCAGAGCAGGAGGCTGTAGAAGCTGACCGGAAACTTTATTATCCTCATTATAGTCTGGTGGAAATGCACAGTCACAGGCAGACATGTGGACTAACACACACTCACTCACACGCATAGACAGACACACACGTCACCTCGCTTGTTAGGGCTTATTGTTGTTTCAGCAATTTGCTATTATTGACATGTCAAAGAAATCCTTAAAAAAATGGAACACAACAAATTTCAGTTTTGGTTTACCACTTTAGACACAGTTTCTCTAAAGGCTAACAAAATGCTTTGTTTTTTCTCAATAATGTAACATGACTTCACCAGCTCAAGTGCAGTAAATATGGTCAAAGCGACATCAACGCACAAACTACGGAGCTTTCCTTTTTAAAACCGCAGCATGGGAGCATGTTGGCCCACAGTGAGACAGCACAATTTGTCTGCACGACTTGCAGGAGTTCAGGAGGGTGGAGGGTGGATGGGGTGATCCTTACATGAGTCTGCTGATGTGGAAGCTACAGTTTAGATGTGGGACGTCTCAGCAGGCTCTGTTTTGGGTGTATCTGACAAACAAAATAGCCCACTTTTGATATGTTGAACTTCAGTTTTTCGCTGTGATATCGGGGGCGGAACAAAATGCCCCAGTGATGGTCTTAATATGTACATAGACCTACACAAAGGCACAATCATGCTTAGCTATTACTTTTCATCTTCAAATGAATACATATCAAGCAATATATGTTTGTCATTTTCATTTATCGTTTCTTTTGTTTTTCTTTTCCCGCATCTCTCTTCTACCTTCCTCAACTTGCTGCTGTTGTCCCGTGTTGCCGCTGCTCACAAAATTTGGCTTTGATTGATCACTTGCATCTCCCTCTCCCTTCCTCCCCTCCTCTCCCTCTCTGTAGTCCATTAGTTATGGTAATGTTAGGTTAAATACATCTTAACTTGCCTGTGATTGATTTACGTATCCCCACCCGTAAACATTCCCTCATTTTTTTCCCCCGCCTCCTCTTCCTCCCTGTATAACTTTTCAGGAGAGATGCTGTTTGAGTAGGGAGCGGCGTGGCTAAAAGGGAGGCCTGGCTCTCAGCTCCACTGCGCAGGCTGCTGACAGAGCTCGGACGGGAGGGTCAGAAGATGAATCTGCCGTGTCACACAAACAGACAGAAGTATGAGCGACACCTCTGCCAGCAGGCCTAACGTGCTCAGAGCCGCTCACTGAGACAGAGATTCATGGCTAGTTTTATTTTGAAAATACAGATACTACTGCCAAGTTAGAGGTATATTCATGGGGTGGCCTAAACTGTGAAACTATGATAGTTTAGTAATAGTAGTTAATATAGTAGTAGTAATATTATCATTGTCACTATGATTTAGGATAAATTCATTTTAATTTCATTTTATTAATGAATGAGTTACATGAATTGACGCAGTTGTTGTCCATTACAGATTGTGTAATGTCCAACTTGATGGTGAGATGTGCCGTCTAATTGGCTAAACGCACACATACATACTGTGAGAGTGACAGCTCCTGGCTCCTGACTGGCCTCGCATGAGGACGTGTTGGCTATATCCATCTGGAATCTTCTTCGCCTGATGAACTTGACCAACCGAAACGTTGATCATGTAAAAAAGTTTACTGCAAAGAAAAGTGTGTGGGAGTTCTTTCTACTTTCAGATAAAAATACACACACACTGTACACGTTTGTCCTTTACTAGTGAGGGCCTCATGCATTCTCTCATCTCCAGCATGAACTGTAATTTTCATTGTAATCTTAAACTTTATTCTAATCCTAGTTCTAACCTCAACATTCCCATCATGAAGCTTTTTTGGTAACTTTCAACCGTTTTTAAACATTATTAAAGCCACTCAAGCTGCTTTTATGAAGCTCTTTTAAATCAGTGTTATTGGTTTGCAGTGAATGTTGACCAATCAGGTAAAGTCTACACCCTGATGCCATTTCCTGAAGTGCTTGTGTTACAATTAATGGGTTTGGCTTTAACAACCTGACATGTTTGACCTGACAAACATGATAAGCATTAAGAGCAAAGTATGCAGAGAGTCCGTTACCACGGTAAACATGTAAAATCCTTACAGATTCCAGCTTCCTAACCTCAAGGACTAGGAGTGGAAACACACAGTGAAAAGGTGTGAATGGGCCTAAATGACATCGCTTTGCAAAAATGTCTTCACCTCAGATGTCGACAACTTAAAATGGCGTTGACGGCGACAGCAATGCAAGAACGTTCACATAGACAAACACACACATACACACGTCACATTCACACCCCCGACACAATACACACTCCTGCTCACACTCTGGGTGTTAATGTGAAAGCCTCAACACTTCAGGGACACAGTGAACCCCAGATCCATCTCTGTCCTGACAGCAGTCCTCCATTAGCCACACACACACACACACACACACACACACACACACACACACACACACACACACACACNACACACACACACACACACACACACACACACACACACACACACACACAAATGCAGTTGCGGAATGTGCATATAGTACTTTGTCAGAAACACACACAATGCTGGTACATAAACAGGGTGGATTTTCTCACCTGGAACACACACACACACACACACTCATGCACATGCAACCAAACACAGAGCAGCTGAACACAGAATCCAGTCCTGCAGCTGCTCAACACAATGCTCTTAAATAAACAGTGTGCATTCTCTCAATCGTATCATCTCTCGAATATGACCACACAACTACATGCACAATGAAGACATTAAAGTGAAAGCATAAAATTAAGTAATGCAAATGTGAACACAAGACACACTCACCTGTCTCTGTCTCCAGCAGTGATGTTATAAAGGTGATTGGCAGCTCCATCAGCACATGCCTTCAAGAGAGCTGCAGAGAGACAGACGGAGAGATGCTTTAGCCTCTCTAGCTGAAGGCAATTAGTTTCAAATGAGTGGCACATTCACGGGAGACACATTTCAGCCTTTCAAAATATTACTGTTACACACGACCCAGTTCAAACTGCTATAAACGATGTGTCGTGTCACATTAGACCAGTTTCCACTTACAGAGCTGAGGTTTGTCCACTTTACTTTCCGGAGTCAGATTGCATGTTCCTATCTATGTGCAACACCTTTGTCTGGTCTAACTGGCAGCATAGCTGGTGTAATTTTCTCCACACACTTCACTAACATAATTTCTCCCTCCCAAAAAAACTCATCACATTCAAAAAGCCTAGACATGAAATACCACTTGTGATTAGTTGCACAGGAGTGGGATGCAAACAGGAGTGACACATACTGTCAAGCGAGGAGCTGAGAAATGTGACCATGCCATGTATGACGTTATGAAAGAATTTTTAAAGAACTTATTCTCAGACACGGCCTTGTAGACCGAGGTGCGCTGTCCGTGGGAGTCATCTCACGCATGTGGCATCTTTCCAACGTTATTCCTGATAAATATACTGCACGCTCTCTCTTTAGCCTTTCAAAGGATGACCAAGGGTGAGTACACCTACAGCTTTTGTTGCCTGCTGGCTTCGGTCATCAAAGTCATTTTATTTATAGAGATTCATAGAAAAGGGGAAAAAAACAAAACAACAAGGGGAAGTTTAAGCAGAAGGTTGGACACAGACAAAGCAAGCTTTATGATTAAAAAATTTAATTTGACCCTTTAAAGGCAAAGTAAGTGAAATAGCACTTGTCTTTTTCTGATTTTACAAAAACAGACAAATGAGGCTGTTATTTGCTATTCCTAAAATTATATTCAAGTTGCACTAAATTAGATGCAAACTATTTGCAAATGTATGCTCTTTCATGGCCTCTATTCTATTCAAATTGAACAGGCAGCCTATTTTTTAAGAGCCCTTTTCTGTTTGGGGCTGTTGCAGAGCACACAGGGGGAAAAACTTCAAAGAGTCAGACGCAGATTTTTTTTCTCGCACCATATTTAAAACTCTGTCTGCACCAAAGAGACGGGCAAGCGATGTACATGTGGCTTCTGTCTCGTCAGCTTTCCTTCTCTAACTGTGTCCATTCCTCAAACCTATCACTGGGTGTACACATGGCTGTGCATGCCATTTGTTGGGTTGCAGAACCAGTAACACAACAGACAGACAGGACAACTGGTGTGAAGAATAATCTCTAGTCACAGCTGTCTGTTACACATGTGATGTGGTTTACTACGTGTGGTCATGTTGAGGCATACAAGCCCCCACATGCAATCTGGAAAAGACAAAATGAAATGAAAAATCACCTTGAAATGAATTTCACTTTGCCTTCCAGTTTTCTACAAATGCATTACCCACTTCATCACATAGACATTGCTCATACTTGTTTGAAACCTGTGTTGCCTTCAGAGCAGGCTGAATTCACAGCATCATGCATATCAGGCAGCCACTGTCTTATAAAAACTATCATAGTCAGGACAGGTGGGCAAATACTGCTAATTAGAATTATATCAACAAAGGGGAAAACTCACAAAAATCACAACAAAACATATCAAGTTAAACAGTTAAACTTAAACCACATTAGGCCAGGTTCAGACTGACAGAAGCCCTCATTCAGTTCAATGAGAGTATAAGTTTCTGATGCAAAGGGCTATGGGGAAAAACACAGCGAGCTCCAGCAAAAAATTTAAACCTGGCTCAACTTTCACTTCTTGGCTTGTTACTGCCACCGACTGTCAAGCAGTGGACCTCAAAAAAGTTCTACTTCAGTTTCAAAAAAATTGCTCTTCCAAACTGATATTTACCTCATGAATATCACATTCTGGGGTGTGTCATTATCAACGAGACCTACCTACCTTGCACTTTAGTGTAAAAACTGATCAGCGCACGTCACAGACATTAGTTCAATATTAAAGTTCACACTTTTCTCCAAAGTCTGCAATGCAACAATAAAATGTAGGTGCAGAGTTTAAACTTAGCATAACTGCCATCTCCAAAGCCATTATTCCAATACATTGCTCAACTATTAACATATTATTATCACCATGACCCCTAAAATGTGTTTAGCATGGAACAAAGCATACTGTTTCACACCTACATACAGCAAATTCACATTCGCACACTGACTCAATACATACACTAAAGTAGACTCCATAAGCAGAGTTAAATTGAGAGAAAATGGATTTTTTCCAACAGAGGGAGGTATCCTTCTCAATCTTCCTATTCTTGCCTTGAGTGCTGAAAAAGAAAAAGAATGCAGACGCATTTGCATTGATGTAAATAAGACACTTATACTCAAGGTAGTGCTTTTATTCATAACCCTCACCACCTGCTGTCGATGTTTCACATCAAGAAATGATTGGAATGTAAATGACTCATTATCTCTGACAGGGTGCAAAGGCTGAGAAACTTTTCAAATGACAACTTCTCAAAAAACAGAGAAACTCTTCTTTAAGCCTGGTTTTGACAGACTGTAAAGCTATCAGTCATTATCTGTGTATAAGTGTCTACACTCACACACACACACTGAATAATTTTCAGACTTGCGGTTCTAGGAAAGTTACTTCTGTCTGTCAATCATTTACTCAGCTCTGTTTGGAATGGCATGCCATTAAAACACACACATGTACGCACGCATGCACACACACACACACACACACACACACAATGATGATTCTACAAAGTGTGTCTCCCAAGGACTAACATCATGACAAGCTTTCAAAAATCACCCATTTACATGTGTATCATTCCCCATTATATGTATGTCCTGACCATACTGCTGCCTTATAACCATTCCATGATCTTGCATACTGCATTCACACTGTGTTGTAATAAACTGCCTGTCAATCAACCACAAACTGTCAAATTCTATCATGGGAAACTTCTCCTTCGCAAAGCTTTGATATGTTTTGATATGCAAAAGGTCTCTTCCAGAACTGTGGGGAAGCAGATCTCATAAATATCAATGAATAATCATTTTCAGTATCTTTTTAATGTTAAAACCTTTTTGCATATTATTTTACTTTGTAATTTATTATTCAAATTCACTATCGTTATGTCATATTGTGCAGTGTGGCCTCCTGCCTTGTCTAACATCAGGAGAAATTATGACAATCTTCAAAAATATATTGAAGTGTAACGTGTATTTAATGAGTGAGGCGAGGGTTTAAACTGTCGTCTAATAACTGCATTGATATCGAGCTCACACGGGCCAGGATGTGCCTGCTTCTGCTCAGGGGGTGATTAACTGATGGATTGAATAGGTAAAAACATGGCTCCATAGCACCGTCAAAAAAACATCCTAGTCATAATCAGATGCTTATATATGACAGACATACTCGACCTTGCACTGCAGGTCAGACATGAGTTTTATTCAGTACAGTCTGGTCGAGTTGAAGTTAGTCAAAACAGGCACTGACCAACTGGACCTACATCATCAATGGCTGTGATCTGCTAATGAATTCCTTGGAGGAATGCTGCTTCGTATTTACCAGAAATTGATTTTATATTTTATGTCCCCTATCGCAGTAAAGCACTTTGTCCACTGTCCTAAGGTTGATGTCCTTGAGTGTGCAACCATACGTTTTGTCGCTTTAATTGTCCTCCTGTCTGCTTGTCAAATAGTCAAGAATGTGCGTCTCCTGTCTTTTAAGATTGCCGTTCTTGCCACAATTTCCCAAGACTTCAAATCCACACAAAACAGGTCAAGCTCATTCAAAAGTTTGTTTTCATTTTAAGAGAAACTTTCTCAAAAGCCTGCGGGAGCGTCTGTCTTTCTAGATCTCTCAACATTCAATTTGTCTTCATCACAGTAAATGGCAAAAGTGGGTAAACTGAACTTGAGAAATATTATCTCTCCATCTGCACTCCATCCACAGGCGGCGAAGATACAATTACTGTCATTCTCCCATTGAAAAAATGAATTGCCGGCTGTTTGAAGTACCGCCACAATTGTGAATGCAACAGCCTAAGCAACTCCATCTTCTCTTTCTCCTCAGAGCATATGACTTTAACAAACAAGCTCAGCAGAAAATCACAGAGACATAGACCCCTTATGAATCCTGGCGGTGATACAATGTGAGCTGAGCGGGGACGGCAGAAGCAGTCGGGGGAGATGACCTTGTAAATTAACTAGCCATAATAATCCCTCCCTGCAGGCTTCAGTGCCAACTCCTACTGTCACTCACTCTGCTGTATGATAGATACACATGGTGGGTAGGAGATAATGCACTTCCGCACACACTGTGCTAAACGTGTAATTTCAGCGCTTTGTAATTTTTCGCTGTTGACTGTGATGCAGAAAAGACGCACGTTCACGCAGAAACACACACACACACACGTAGCTGAGGGGTACATTCGACAGCAGGCCAGTATTGATGAGGTTAGTGGTGAGGATTAATGCCTGTCAGGTTGGGGCTTTAGCGCAGTACAGGAGAGGGCAAACGGTCACGGAGAGCGGTGAAAAGATTATTATCCATATTATGATGCCTTGACGCCCTCCCTTCATCTATCAGTCCACCTCTCCCCCTCCATCTGTCACCCTGTCTCCAGATCCACCCTGCTCTCTACACCTTGCCTCAAATTTGATTGATTTCCTGCACAAACATCCTATTTTCTTTCTCTCCGGCTCCACTCTGTTACTCTTTATTCCTCTTGCTCTCTCTTTCCCTTTGTTATTCTAGGTCGCGCAATTTCACCGGCTCTTCCACTCGTTCTCCTTTCTTTCCCCATCGACAGCCATACAAGAATTTGCTTTTCAGATTTCTTCGGAGCAATAAACATGGTGATTTTATTAAAAAGGAAACCAACCAGCTGTCCCCTTTAAGATACCTGTTTTATTTTCTCTTCTGTGTACTGACTACTTCTTGTCAGATTACTCGTTTAATCAGCGGAATAATCGTCAGAATACTCGATTACTAAAATAATGGAGAGCTGCAGCCTGAGTGTGCTTCAGTGCAGAAGTGCAGTGTGTATGTGCACGCCAGCGCACTGCAGCCACATCCCCCCCACCAGCCTTGATTGCAAGGCTGATACTCGACCGGCTGATGGGTGATGTTCATAAACTTCAACTTCAGCAAGCTGCTCCACATCAACAAATGATGAAACGGAGCACTTGAAGTAAACACGGGCCTGCTTTTTTGTCTTGTTGAGAGTTGCCTTCGCTGATTACTTTATTGATTTGCTTGTTTGTGTTGCGGCGCAGTGATTAAGTGAGGGATCTGTAAGTAAGTAAATGAGTGACTGATTGAGTGAACGAGTGAGTGGGTGACTGACTAGATGAGAAAGAAGGGTGATTGATGGACCAGAAGAGTGAGAGGGTGCGTGAGTGAGATAAGCAGCTTGATCCCGCTTCGCAACATCACACCCTGCACCTGTAAATGAGTTTCCCTTTGATCAGCGTTGCGCTCTTGCAGCCTCCGTCGTTCCTTTGCTCCCTGCTGCTCTGCCTCTCCCACAGGTGATGAGGGGGCCCAGGGGCAGCACATCAGAGGACCTGCGAGAGCTGCGCGTACGAGGATGTGAGCGTGCAGATGCCTGTGTCTGTCGGGGTGGAGACCTGGCTACGATGCCTCCAGGTGAACAACCATCTGGAGAGCGACACACACTCGGACGTGTTGCGAGCACACTGACATCGGCTCATCCCCATAAACAACATTAAAAATACATGGCATATGAAGTGAGGAGCGCTAAACTTGCTACAAGCGTGTTTACCATCACACTGCGAGAGATCTGAGATCTGCCATTCACGCACCATCATGATCCTGTCAAAACTACTTCAAGTCCCATGTGCACCGCTGCCAAGAGCAAAACTGATTAAGAAAGCTTCCCAATTTCTGACATCCACACCACAGCATTGCCTGGGGCACTGAAGAAACCACCCGAATTCTCTGAAACTTTTTTTTTTTATGAGTAGGACTTATCTAAGAGGGAGCAAAGAATCTGCCACATGACACTATCAAGCTGCATCATGCTGTCAAAGTACATTTGATATGTCCATCTATCTCACAGTGGTTGCCAGAAAGCTGCAGCTGACTGGATAGATTATTTGATGCAATGCTTGCCTCATGATTCTTGTTCCTATATGAGTGTCAAAATCTGTGAAACAATCAGCAGAAAGGATATGCAATAGCCCCACAATGCATCTGTGTAAAATTTAATCTCTGGAGTATAACCACATCAGTTACACTTTGCTGGTCTGGTCACAGTTTGGATTTGAGACTAAGGATATGAAACCCAAAATATCAATCTCCAAATACTGTCAAGGGTCAGTTATAATCAACAGGGCGTAGAGAATCTATTACAAGTCTAATATCTCTCCATCCTCGCAGCAAACAGACAATTTAGGCTGAATATTGAAAAACGGGCTTCAATTTAGACATTGTTTGCCCTGGAAAATTACAAATGGGTTTCAAATGCGTTTCAAATCATATAACAATTGCAATTTTCTGAAAACAAACAAGCAATGTGGTTTTTGATTGTGTTGTGCTGTGCTATAGAAAACTTTCAGGCCTTTGCCTTGACACATTCTGGATGTAAAGAGTAAGACTTTGATGAGATTTTGCATCAATTAACCAATGTCCTTCTCATTTAACAGGTATTTGAATTAATGTTGTAAATGATTTTCTTTCTTTAAATTCTTTATTTTCCATTCCTCTCACTTAATAGAGTAGCCAAAAGAATCGTTATCTTGGGGCAGCAGGCAACCTTTGGTGCAAAGTCAGATGAGGAAATTGCTTTGTATAATGCCAATAAACATTTTCCAGAGGTGTTCTGGTATAAAGGTGAAAATCAAGAGGACCTATCTAACCGTGTGACTGCTGTGCAATGGAAAGGTGCCTCTTAGGTTTTTCGCTAAGTTGATAAGAATATCAAAGCTGTGCCCAAATAAAATTAAAATTCAATCCGATGTGGCTTTAATCGCAAGTTTGCCTTCAAAGTTACTTTGTTTACTAGCCTTCTTCCCTGATTGCATAACTGTGTATTACATTTTTCATAAATTAATGTGCCTACAGTTTTTTTTTTTGTTGTTGTTCGTCTTTGATGATTTCAGCTTCAAAACTGCTGAGAACCAGTGATCTAGACCACTTCTCTTCACTCTGATAAAAACAACTAAATGCTTAACAAATTAAGCCCAGTTTTAGTCAGTAAGGCTGTGTTTCTGATCAGTTCATCAGTCTCAAAAGAAAAACAAAGTTGTAGGATACAGGTTGAGATGACACTGTCTGGTTTAAAGGCTCAAAGTCAGCTTTGCATATTTAATACATCACAGCCAAGTAGCACAACCGCTATGCATCAACGCATCTCATAAGCGACACCTTAGGGAGTCTGGAGCTCTACTTCCCTTCAAAAACCTATTTTTCCTCTTTTAATGATTAGACTTTTGTGAATGTTTTTGAATTTTCTGAATTTCTGTTTGTCTTTTACTCTGATAAAGGGCCTTGGAGGATTCACGAAGCAGAAGGAAAATCAAATCTATTTTATATCCTCTAGTTACCAGCCGCAAACCTGATTCCGAAAAAGTTGGGACGCTGAGTAAAACAAATAAAAACAGAATGCAATCACTTTTACAAAGTGTTCCCGAGCTCATGTAGTTATATCCTTTATGCAATTATGTTGTTGACAAAGTGGTGAACCTCTCTCCATCCTTGCTTGTGAACGACTGAGTCTTTCCAGAATGAACCTTTCAAACCCAATCATGATCCTATCACCTGTTACCAATGAACCTGTTTACCTGTGGAATGATCCAAACAGGTGTTTTTGGATCAGTCCACAACTTCCACTGTCTTTTGTTGCTCCTGTCCCAACTTGTATGAAAAGTGTTTGTATGAAAAGTGTTTCAAATTCAGAATAAACATATATTTAAACATTAAATATATTGTCTTTGTTTTCAGTTGACTATATGTGAAAAGAATTAGCAAAATTATCACATTCTGGTTTATTTATGTTGTTTACAGCCTCACAACTTTTTTGGAATCATGGTTGTGCAAATATATTTTTGGAAACTACTTCCTTGGTTCACAAACTGCCGTTAAACTCATGACCAGCAGTTTGCTGATCTGAAAGTGACTGAGCACAGTTCTTCCCATCTTCAACAATAATGACTAAATTGCCTTTGGGGCATGACTGTTACTCCAAAAATGCTAAAGTGAAGCCATTCAGTGAGCCTGTATTACGCAACATGCACTGTAAGTTTGAATATGAATATACAGCCCCATGTCCTGCTGGAAATGTTCAGCCATTTTTCAGAGAAAATTGTGTTCTTTTCTGACTTTATATGCATAAGGAAAGCTTGTGCATCAATGAGACACAAATGTGCTTGCCTAAGTATTTCCTATCTTTCCATATCCTGCACTAACCAGACCATTTCCTCTCACTGATGAAAGGCTGCAAGAGGTCTCACAGATGTAAGCAACAGCTCAGAGTCAGTGGTGAGGATGGATTTGTTATGATTGAAACACCCACGTTCTGAATGTGGGGGGCTTAGGTCCAGTGGGTTTGTTTATATCGACCCTGTCGTTCCCCCACTCAGTGGAGCTGACACTTACTGCCATTGCCTGTGTTCAAATTATTTACCAACCAATTATCTATAGTGAATGTATACACACTTGAACGAGCCTGAATGGATGTGCTGTCCTTGTTACCATGAGACCTCACGATTGCTAGAAGAGCGCTTTCAACAGGATTGAATGTCTATAATAAAAACTAATTGTACAGTTAAGTATATGTCCTCGGTGCTGTGAAAGCTAATGACCTATGAAAAATAATGAATGAAATACATAGAGAGTTGTTAATGTCAGAGATTCAGATAAAATCTCTGATTCAAAACAAAAACACTATGTCGTTGAATCATGATGCACAGCAGTGTCTCAACAAAAATCCCCCTGCCTGTTTAGGCTACGAATGCAATAGAATCATAAGATTGGCTTTGTTCAGGTCATACAGCCACAGGAGTTATTAAAAAAAAAAAGAAGAAGAAAGGCAAGTTATTTTCCGAAAAAAAGATGTCATATTTAACTTCATTAAAATCCTTCTCACAGGAAATGTGGGCAGAGGACAGGGAGGGGGCATTCTCAATGACACGGCGGCAATTAAGATTTTGCACAGTGGAGGCTACACAGACTAGAGAGTACAGTCAAAAAACAGCAGGGGAATACATGCTCAGCGCAAACCAATGAAGACAGGATCTAAAGTGATATAAATGGGGGCTGGTTTGATGTGCGTTGGTGATGTGTGAGATACTTTACCTTTACTCCAGAGGATGTGTAGGTAGTCCTTATCCAGAGGCTGGTTCAGGATGATCAGACAGATCCTCTGCGCGCCTGCCGAAGACGACAGAAGGGAAGGGGAAGAGGGAAAGATATGAATCATGCACAATCAGACGGAGGCTGCAGACAGACAATGGCGCATAATCACCACACAGCAAAAACACTATTTGCATGTTTAAAAAATGCATTTTTAAATACAGATTGGAGGCTGTTGTTCACGGCGCTGAATGTGCCAAATAAGGAACTAAATTAAAACAATGGCGTGATGATGAAGTCGTTATCATGCTCCACACGGAGACGGGAAAAGAAGAGGGAGGATGAAAAACACAAACCATCCCAAAAAACGTGTCTGGATGCTAAATCTCAGTTTTGTGAAATTTCAAAAATGTTTTCCCACTTGATCCAATTAAGCAGCGAGTGTGTTGTGTGTGAATTTGTTTGCAACATCAGAGGACTAGAAACATTACAAATGTATACAGAATATGTATCCAAAATATACAACGGTTTTCTTCAACCAATGTCGAGTCTTTATTGTTAGTTGGTGCTTTTTTAAAGGGTAATCTATGAAATCACTTGGGCTCACATATATCGCATTGATGCTCATTTGAATACCTTGACCTTGGTGACACACGGTCTATAACTACATGACAACCGGGGAAGGCACTTAAAAAAAAAAAAAAAAAGAACAGCACAAATGAAAGTTACCTGCCATCCTACAGCATTTCTCCTTCCTGTCAGCATAACTCCACACTTCCTTATCAAAGTCTCTTTCCCAGGGTGCATCATTTCGCAAATATATTTCCTCCCTCAAGCCCCCATCCATCTTGCTTTTAGCTTTTCTTTTGCTTTGCTGCTAATGCAGATCCCCTGACTAACACGTTAGAATTGTCATTTTTCTATCTGTAGGAGATGAAGGTGGAAAAAAAAGAAAAAATAATGGAAAACTCTGCATTCACCGACGAAGTAAAAACAGCAGTGCAAGAAAAGCCTTAATGGACCAAAGGCTAAAGCACAACCTCTCTTCCCCTCCCCTTCACACTACACTACATTTCATTGCTTGCTCATTTATCTTTCACTCTTATCTCTGCCCTTATGAATGATTTCTCAGCCATTTTTTAAGTTGTTGCCTTTTGCAGCAAAGCCAAAATGTCATATGCGAGCTTAAGCAATACTCTGTGATTACAATGTCCTGTTTCTTCTCTCCTAAACTGTATTTATGTAAAATCCACACAACTGGATTTTGGAACATCACAACTGTACTGTACAATATGTTGTATATAGTAAAGCTTGTATCTTTCCCAGTACACCTTTCCTGATACATCATGAATGTAGCGGGAGGCCTGAGAAAGCAATAGCGAGGAAGGAAAATATATATATACGCTTTAGGTTTCATGAAATTCTCATTGCAAAAATGCGCATCACCTTGTGTCCTGCAAAAAAATCAGTTTTGGATTTATACCCTCAAGAGAGAGCATTTTGGCTTGGCTGAGAAAGTGTGGACGGAAAAAAAAAAACTGTCCTTTGGGTTTGTGACTTTGTTGCCGCGGCGGGCTTGATGTTGTTAAAAAGTTCACATCACTGGAAGGTCATTTCCAATACGAAAAGTCAACCCCAGCAGAGTATGGTAAAAGGATGAAGAAGGGAAGAGAGGATAAAGAGGAGACACCAAAGAGGAGGAAAAGAAAGGAGGACACAAGAAGGGGTAGGTGAGGAGGAGGAAGAGGAGGAGCAGATTTGTCAGTCTTGTCTCTTAATTGGCTGGAGGTGTACAGAGAACAAAAGACAAACTCAACCAGCCGTGACTTTTCAGATAACCTCTCGCCGCACAAACACTCGCCACCCCGCACACACACGCACAGGGGAGGTGCGCGGCCTTTTGTGCACTCCGTTCAAAGAAATGTCACCTTGGGATTCTTTTAAAAGTGCCAGACAGCATAAATACCACAAACACACACATATAAACGCACACACACACACAATCCAAACAGGCAACCCGAGCACACAGATATTCCAGGAATAGGCATTTATAATTAAAATGGTGAAATTTAAAAGGCTAACCGTGCACACTGGGGATTTTAAAATGCAGACATCCAGGGGCTGTTTTTATATTCTCCAACGAGAGTCAAGATAAGCATTTCCTGCAAGAGATTAAACTAAAGAAGGCATAGAAATATACTCTGAACTTCTCTAATGGGGGGAAAAGTGTTTCACTGCAGTTGTCAGAAAGATTTGAAAAGTGTATGATACAGGGAATCTCTAATACGTATTCTACCTTTGATAGCAAGTGATAGATTTCTCAGCGAAATTATATCATCAGGAGGACGTGTGTGTGTGTGTATGTGCACACTCTGATCTGTTCTGCTCTGCAACCGTTTGGGGGATTATTTGCACACTCTGTGAAATCTTTAGAATAAATCTCGGATTTGTACAGTGAGCAAACTGGAGAGTGTAGCCGGTAAGGCTCATCTAACGTGTTTGAGTAAACATTTGTTTCAATGGATGCTTCAAAACTGCTGATAGCATCCTATCAAAAGGGAGCATCTCTTGACTGATGCTGGCTTTTGTGCGCTATTGATTTTTGAGCTGTACAAGCAGTGAAAATCAACAGCGCTCCCGTGTTCCCTCGCTCGGCGCAAAAATCACGCACATGTGCAAGAATGTCAAGTATATACACAAACATATGTAGACATACGGGAGCACAATTACAGTGGCCTTTGTAGTTTAACAGGGGGATTAATGGATCAATGGAGCCAGAGAGAGAGAGAGAGAGAGAGAGAGAGAGAGAGAGAAGAGAGCAATGCACCATGATGCAAACTATACTATTACAAATATATGGTACACTATAGAGCGCTTATAGCCTCAGTTCTGTTTATCCCTGATAAACGAATTCTACTTCCAATTAATCAATTTTCAAAGCTGCCAACCATTATTTCCTGTCCATGGACTAATTGGTTAATTGCTTAATCAAGTTTCACAAGTGCTCACAGCACCATAGACTACTCCCTTTCAAAAACAGTTCTTCTTTTTTTCAGTTAGCAAGAGCACAATGTTAACAATACAGCATCAGGTGCAGAGGCAGGTGCATGATGAAGAGTCAACTTGGGCTTGAAACAGGCTCAGAAAAGGGAGGATTCTACAGCGTTGCAAGTCCTAGGGAAACCTATTTTTTGGGTTCAGCACCCAGACAAAAAGAGACGTGCTTGTTTTACACACTGATAATTGCCAGAGCCAACACAGGTTCATAAACGGTGAACAGGGGCAAGATGAACAAGTTTTTAATTAAAGGTTTTCCAATCAAACTGTTGCTTTGTTTTTGTGAAATCAGTTGCTTAAATTAAATCTTAATTAAAACTAAGCTACCAGTAACTATTGAATTGTACCTTAAGTTTTCTCATTTTATTTTCCATGACAAAGCTACGCTCATATTAAAATTACAGCAACGTCAAAAAAACAGTTCTTGATATTGTACCTTAAATTCTTTAGGCCATTTTCCTGTATTTTTCAGTTCCACTCAGTAGATGGGCAAACAAAGGCAACAAGGAGCCAAGAGAGGATATATCACGATCAGCTAGAGTACAGCTCAACACAAGGTTCTTCAGCAATCCAAACAATGGCAGGTTGAAGGAAAGTGCTTTCACTAAACTACAAAATTTTCATCTAAAATAACTCCAGGAATGCAACAACACAGATTACCGAGATATTAGAAGGTGAATTTTTTTCCACAGTGCTTCAATATCTCAAATTCCTCTGCACATTGTCAGTAAAGTGCACAAGGTATGCTTACAATCTGACAGCAAACCAGGTTCACCTGCCATTGCTGTGTGCCGAGGAATCCAAGAAGGCCGAGAGAGGCAAAGGTTCTCCCACTGCTGAGCTTTCTGAAGACATCACATTTGTTTTTCACTCCTAAGCTCTCGATTTATATCTCTCTGTGGGTGGACAATATTTCTAACCAGTGTCAAAACCTCACAGCACAATTTAATTTGGACAGAGTGTATCTGTTGTGACTGAACTAAAGGGAGCCTCCTTTATTATAATGTACAAGCTTGTGAGGCAGGAATATTCTTCATGCCACAAAATTAGCCATTTCAAAAAATAGATCTCGAAAATTACATGGAAATAACAAATGTAACTGTAGCTGTTACACAAGGCAGACGTAGGAGACAGAGGGAACATGTGCCTGCTGTCTCCTCTACAGGCCAAACTGTTAGAAGATCCCCCTTGACCTTTACAGCTCTGTGTAAAACCTGCCCTTAGGCTCATATCAGCTCTCCTTCCTCCACACTCACACACACCACCGGGGAGCTCACACAAACCTTGACCTGAGAGAAGTGGCTAAAGGCAGCCATAACCAGCTACCTCCTCAGGTCTGGAGAGAAGTCAGTGCTGACCATCTGGAGAGGCTTTTTTTTTTTTTTAAAGAGCATCAACGGATACAGAACATCTCTGGGGAAATGAATCTTGCTACGAAATGGCTTACATGGCATTGGAAAAGAGAGAACAAATGTACAAATGTCAGAATGAACTTGCGTTTCCAGTGTTGTGTTTGAGCAAAGCAAATTCATGTGATGGATTTTATACAGAAGCAAGCGTGTATTTTTAGAAATATTTCAAGAATCAAAATGCCTCTTCAAAGTCTGTTTTTCCTCCAACAGCTAACATTATGAGCAAAACACATCAAACCCTCTTTCAGTAAAGATTCATTATGTACGCAGTGTAACAAAAAAAAAAAAAAGAATCCGGCAAGTGTGTCTCATACATATACACACTGTTGTCATGAAAGTGCCAGTGATTTGTTTTTGAGTTTTAATTCCCCAAAGACTGTTTGTGTGTGTCAGAGCGAGGGGGAGAAGCAGAGAGAAGAAGACAAGTGTGACAGTGATGTGAGTAAGTGCGTGTTTTGATCAGACGCATACAGACTGTCTGTGTTTGGGCGTCCCACACACAGATGTGGCTCGCGGGTGCACACACCATATGTGTCTACGCTTGTGCGAATTTGATTGATTGTGCGCGTGCGTGTCAGCGCCGAGGGAATGTGAGTTTGAAAGACAGTACCTGAGGGCAGCAGGCAGTCCAAAGGCGTCAACTCTTCAGCCATGGCCAAGATCCACAGGAGCCTCGTCTTCAATCAGTCGACTCACCTGGAACTGAGGAGAGGACAGACACTGTTACTCTTCTTACTTTTATCTTCTTTTTCTATTTCCTCCCTTTTGTGTTAAACTGATTGAAGGAAGTCATTTGATTTTCCAGGTTGTCTCTAATCTCCGTTCATCAGCAGCCTTCCCCTGGGCTAATCATTTCCTCTGAAACAAGCAGGCTGAATACAAACTCAAGCACATGTGAGTATGATGAAACTGAGTTTGGCTCAATGGGTATCTCAAAACACAATGCTGACGCTACAGCTGCAAGTAAAAAATTATTTCGACTATTGACAAATGTCCACATTGTTTTCATTATCATTTGGTCTATAACATGTACACAAATGTAATTAAAAATGCTGAAAAAAATCCCTCACATTTTCTTATGCTGTCTTTGCACTGTTTTCAATTAAATAAGGGTTTAAATGATTTGCAAACCAAAAATGTTTTTATCAACATTATAAAGAGCATCACAACTTTTCTGGAATTGGGGTTGAAATTATTATCAACCTACTGATGGCTGCAGTTCAAACCGACACAATAAACTGTGCCATTGTATTCATAATGTAGTGATGATAGCACCACACAGACCTGTCAGAAGAGCTGTCATTGATTCTGCTGAAGAGGAAACAAACTTGAAAAGCAGCAAGATTTGTCATGAAAATAATTAGAGCTGAAGCAAATTAGTGAATTAAATGATCAGTCAGTTGACAAAATTTAATTGGCAACTATTTTGACAATTGATTCATAATTTCATTATTTCACTGAGGTTTTATTAGTTATTTCTCAAGTAAAAATACCACATATTTGCTGGTTCTGGATTTTCAAATCTGTGGTTTTGGTATTCTTCAGTCAATTAAATATTTGGGGGTTCTGGACTGTTGTTTGGGGACAAGCAATTTGGAGCAACACTTTGGTCCCTGGGGAATTTTAACAGGAATTCACTGTAATATAAATTAATCAAGAAAATGATTGGTGGATTATTCCAAGATAAAATAATCATTGGCTGCAGCCCTAAAAACTCTTTTCAGGGAGCAGGAATCAGTCACATAATCATTCACTGCATTACGAAGAGCTTCAAGTTTCACTTGAATTTTTATGGATAACTTAGATGAAACAGCCACAAATTGCATAGAGTCTGAATGATTTTGCAACTCACATAAAGCAAAGAGCTATTATCTGCCAAAAGGTTAAATGTCAGAATGTACAACCTTTTGAGATTCAAATAAAGGACACACATCGTAATTCTCTGTATCATTTTCTGCAGACTAGTTTAACAGCAAACCTGAACTTCAAAATTGCTATATCACATAATCTGTCACCAAACTTTTTACATTATACTATACATTATAAGTAAAATCATTCTCGAGAATGTTTTTGTGAGCAAAATTCCAATCTGAAACTTGTGACACATTTCTTCACCAGATATCCTTCTGTGAATTCTGCCTTAAATTCTGTGCATGTATTCTTAGATCCCTGAGTTACACCATTCCAGGAGGTACTGGACCCGCTCTCTGTTCAAAGGGTCTGAGTTCACAGCCCTACTAGCGTTACCAAGTTGGGGATTCTGAAAACTTTATACGCTGGTGGCCAGTTTGCTTGTAAATGTGTGTGTGTCTACACATACACTGAACTTTCCTTTTTCACCTCAAGACTTTCCAAATAGTATCATTTACTGTCCAGCTCATGCACTCATGCACAACTCGTGATTTATTTCCCCTTTTAGGGTTTTTAACATTTTAAAGTATCATTTTTTTTTACCTCTTCCACTGATTCTACAATCAGCGAATACCTTATAATATTCATGTGATTGGACACAGACAATAAACTGTATTTTAAGATTACATTTGTGAATCATTCATTCCTACGATCAGTTATGTTAAGGGCAACTTGCATGTAATAATTTCTTATACTTTTCATGGTTACTTCATCTATGCAGTTAGATTTGCAACTCACATTCCCAGCAACAGGGAGAGAGTCTCTCCAGCCCTTGAAGATGGGAAGAATGAAGACACTTAGCAATCCTGTTTGTGTTACACCAAGGCCCTTGTTTGTGGTTTAAGCTTGAGAGAGATCTCACCTCTCTTGACAATAACACGCTTCAATATATTAGGAAACATACATGAACAACAAAAGCATAAAGCATCATGCACCTTGCCAACACTCCTCTTGCTCACCTTTCAGCTTCACAGTCCAGCTGGCAGAACAGAGCAAACTAAGTTTAAGAAAGAAAAGAAAGAACTGTGTAGTTACTGATCACAACAATAACTCAAACTTCCAACCTCCTTATACTGCACCTCCCCTCAAAAATCATTCCTCCCTCCTACCCACATAAACGTGGCCCAGCCAAGTCTATTTCTCTTCAAGTCAAAGAACAGGACAATATCAATTATTAACTTAACTACGTGTACTAATACAATGGACTTTATTAATTTGGCAAATGAACTGAACTTTAGCTGTAGCAAGATAAGATATTCCTTTATTCGTCCCTCAGTGGGGAAATTTGCAATAAAGTGGAATTGTGTAATCCTTATATTGTCCACATATTTTCTCTGAAAATGGAGGCACCTATATACAACTGAGCTAAAACATAAATAAATAAATAAAATAGTAAGTGGAATCTCAAAGTCAAACCTTTTAGCTGCTTTACTAAATATCATTTGTTTTAAGCAAAGACTGTCCACACAATCACACAATGTGGATAATCTAAATGAATGTGAATTGTAAAATACCATTTATGCATTTGTAATTTATTTTTATACCACAGTTGCATACCCTTTTTTATTACATCACTCACTAACATTTTCTTCTATTGGTATCAATAGTGCTGCCAAAAAAAAAACCAGACAAAAAAATACATGGTCCATTACTTTTAATTCTCAGCAGTCTGTGCAAAGTACTCTAAAGTACTCAAAGTAAAACTGGCAGACTTTAAATCTGGTCATTGTAAAAGAAGTTAATGTTTTACTGCCAACACTGATCAGACACTGGTGTTGTGTCTGCAGGGTTTATCCAGTGACAGAAACAGTCCACCACACTTGTGAGCTGTGTTAATGCACAAGTGTCCTGAAAGCACCACCTCGTGATGCTAAAACAACAACGTCGCTAAACAGCTGAACCATAAGCTCCTTTTACAGAAAATGACCCTGCTGAACCTTTTCGTGGAACATATTAAGCAACAATGCCTTAGGAGGACTGGACTTTGTGACACAAACACTGCGGCTTCTCATTCAGCTTCCCAACACTTGAACGCACCGGCGGGACAGCGGACAGCGGCTACTTTCTGTTGTTCGTCTCCAGCTGTCATATTCGAACAAAAACAACACACAAGCCGACACTATTATTCATTACTAATAACCCGACTTCACGTGTTCAAGGTGTCATTACTACGTTTTGCAAATATTCAATAAAAACTTACAGAATGAGGCGACTTCCGCCATAGAGCCTGTAAACAGTCAAAGAGTTAATCGAGAAGGTTCGATGAGTGGAGGAAGTTTGTTATGGGGACACCTAGAGGCCAAAGGTGGAAACGCGCTTTCCTTGGTACATTGCTCAAAAGGCAGGGTTTCTCAAAGGCAGTCCCAGAGGTTTTTAAAGGAGACTCAAGGGTTCTCCAGCAAACTGAGAAATGGTTTAATTTCACTCTAAGGTTCATTTAGTGTAAATTAGTCTAATAAGAGAGCAGCTATTCCAGTCACTGCTTTTCAGTCTTCACTGTAAACATCATTACAACATGGATACCGAACACATGTCCAACCTGATATCAATCAACAATACAACAAGTGAAATCTTCCAATTAAAGGAGTAAAAATCTTAATGTGCTCATAGTTGGGGCTACATGTGAAATTGTTAAAATGTCAGGAACCCCTAAAACAGATCTGCATTAACACCACTGACCCAAACATAATGAGGATTTTATTGAAGAGACTATTTTAATGTTTAATTCTAATTTAGTTTAATGGAGCATTTACAGTCGGATAATTAGATGCTTCATTGATCTCCCTCCACATGGAGATCTACCAGGTCTGAGTATCGCTTAAAGGATGTAGAGCAAGGTGGGCGAAGCAGGATCTTCCCAACCATCTCAGCCACCCTCCTGTTGAAATTTGAGGAGATAAAAACAAGGAAGAGATTGAAAACTGACACAAAAACAGTTATGCTTTTCTTGAATATCATTAGACTCAATTTTTTTTAGAATGATTCCACTATTTTGCCAATATGATTTAAATTTGACTAATAAGTGACATTTAACAATACATTTTTATTTAAATGTTTGAGAAAAATAGTGCCCTCATTATTTCTCATTTTGTGATCCAAAATGTTTTACATTAACCTAAATTAAAATTATCAACCAATTGGAGTGATTTTTTTTTAAATTTAATTTGTTTCTTTATGTTTAATGAATATGACCAAAGGCTGTGACTGCTGCTATTCATCCGCACACTGGAGCAATCATTTTCTTAATCAGTTAACTAATTAATTCATGGATTAATTCATAGGATATTTGGGAAATGAATAAAAGAAATGACAAGAAATACTGAACAGACAGGTACTGAGTTTAAACTCCTGTTTTAGGGTAAGCCAGTGTCCATAATCAATAATTTATTGCACACACAAACACACACCCTCTCACTCACTGAAATAAACAACTGCTACACACACACACACAGGCGCGCAAAAACTGCAGCCACATCAGAAAACTCGCACACGCTGGACGAACACTCACAGGTAAACAAGCATCATGAGCGCACACACAAGCGGCAGACTGATGGTGTATGCTCCAGACGTCTTCAGACAGCAGTAGAAGCAGTGTAAAGTGAGAAACCAAATCTCTCTCAAGGTGAATCCACTCCGGAGGCTCGTTAAAAATAACGTCCTCTCATCAATCAGCACTTTTCCTGTCTCCCGGACAGACTGCACATGGGAGGAAATCATACACACACATACACACACAACAAGCAGTTTTGCACACGCGTGTACAGACTACACACACACACACACAAGCGCACATGCTATACTGCATGGGCAGTCATTCCTTCTGTGGGCATGCATTATAAATACATCTATGAATAAATTCCAGGCTGAGTGCATTCTTCATTGGCAGGAATTTTTTTTTACAAGGCCACGCCACCTGAATGTTTGATCAGATCTCCCTCCATACCTCCACATCTATCTAACTAGCTCACATATCCCTGTCCATCAATCTTTCTAATATTTACTCTTTTCCTTTCTTCCTCTTTTTTTTAACAACATCCTCTTCTGTTTTTTCTTACGCTCCCATCACTTTATGAATCCAGGTCTATTGCTCTTCTGTTTGGTATTCCCTATTGTGATTTGCTTGATTATTCAAGCAAAGGTCATGGGTTAGTAAGAAAAAGTAGGTCAGGAAAGAAAGAGACAAGGTAAAGATTATAAGGCGAGCGTGTTCTTCTGACAGAAAGGAGGTTTGTCACACAACATTAAGCAGGAGATTGAGGAGCATGTGGAATATTTAACCGTTTAATCCTCAGTTGTTACAAACTGTATCTGACATCCTAAAGTGGCCGGTCATGCAAAACACATCAGGTTACATTTTGAGCAACACTGTGTGAAATGATTCAGGCAACATCTAGAATATTTCTATTTATTTGAATGGTGCAGTCGTAAAAATATCGTGTGAAAAATTCATTGAACATAAGTGTGTACAACATAACGCTTAAATCAAGAGCTGGAACAAGCAGATACAAGCTATATTTATGTGATGCTGTTGGTCAAAGTTGAAGTGCAGAATCTGGTTAATCTGTGCTTTTTCTATTGCCTGTTTTATTTTGTAGACTAACATCTCCGGTCAAATCAGTTCTTGCCCTCGTGTTTCTTCCCGGCCTTCGTTAACAACACATGTGGTCCCTCACCCACTCATACTTGCCCTTAGCAACCTCTAGATATAGCATACTTTTTCTCTTTACTTTTAGGGCGTACTGTTGCATACAACTGGGACGAACTACTTCATCATAACAACCTTGCACCTTGAACTTTGACCCTCTTGCTTATGCATCTTTTTCGGTCTCCAGTTTGAAATTTTAATGCGTTGATTACACACACAGGTCGCAAAAATATGCAGTGCTTACACTTGAATGTTCAGACAATGTGACGTAGATTCCTGTGCACAGAGGAATTGGGGGTCAGAACAGCCAGGGAAGTGTGGTGACTTGCATACTGTGACCGGATGCAGTGGGACATCCTGATAGTTTTTGACATACTGTGTATTGGGACATGTGAAATCTTTTTTTCTGGCATACTTAATAGTAGAGAAGTATAGGTATACGAATGCAATCTTCTTCTTTGTTCTACCTTATGTGCTTGGATTTGTTGCCTGTTTGGACTGATATCCTGTGTGTGACTTCACGGCTCTTCCACTGAACAACCTTTAGGATTTTACTCTGTGTCCTGTGCCTCTCACTGTATCGGAACCGTAGACCATTCTAGAAAATAAGATTTTTTTTTCTATCCGTGAAGCTACTTACAGGAATTGTTTTGCAATTTTTTGGGAAATGGGGCTTAATGGCTTTCTGGTCAAGAGAGAGAAGATCGATACATCCTCGTATCCGTCTTTTACATATGAAGCTACAGCCACAGATTAGATTAGCAGTTAGACTGGAAATGGGGGGAAATAGATTGTTTAGCTCTGTGCAAAGAGAACAAAATATGCATAGCTGCACTTGTAAAGTGTAGTGTCTTGTCCTCTACTATTCTTTGGAATGTGGTGTTTAATGGTTTCACGGATTGTAAACCTATATTTGTCCCTAAATTAGAGATTGGGGGTCATCAGCCAGTTGGGGTTTTATGGTTTAGATGTTGTTTTCTATAGTTTAAGTAGATGTCTGACTGACCATCTGTATGTAGAAGGTGGGGTTCTGAAGGACAAGAAACCACATATAAGGATAGCAGTTTGGGCTGAAAGAGAGAGAGATCTCCCAATTGGCACCAGAGGCTCTCAGAGATTCAGCAGGTTTTTGACACTGTTCTTTTTTGTAATAAAGACTTTTTTAATATCTAAATGAAGACATTAGCGGTGGTCACTTCTTTTCATAAACACATCAAGAAACAACAAAAGCTCACAAATTCACTAATCATATCATGTTTGTTTAATCTGTACAATCATCTGTGTGCAAATAAGCTTATTTCTCTAAATGCCTGACTATTATTTTATGGTGAAAACTTTGCATTTAGAGGCTAAAATAATTTCAACAATACAGCAAAATAGCTGTAAAAATTGATTAACATGTAGCATCCTTTGTTTTCTACATCTCCCCATGATTTCCCTACAAGAGTGACTTAGGTTGAAAGTCCCTCAATCAAAATAAAGAGACAACTGAGCCGCATTTAATGCACAGCAGGAAAACTCTCACAGCTAGCAGATGGTTGAAACACAGAAAAACACCACTCCCAAGAAGCGAACCTCTGCCAGGCATTCATTTACTGTCTTTCTTTCTACTGTGCAAGGTAATAATAGAAGTGTATCAAAATCTCCTGCCAATTGCTTTTTAATTATCTCTTTGCAGAACATCGTGGTCGCTCTCTAGGTTTTGGGCTATCTGTCTTGTGCAGCTAATTACCTTCATTATTTGGCACATCAGAACCAGCAGGGGCTGTTGCCAGTTTCTCACCTGCGAAAGAAACGACGAGGTTAAGTCGCAAAACGCAGACGTCGGTCTCTAAGCTGAGGCAACAGTTTTTCTCCTTAAATCACCACCTGCTTACAGGGGGAGGCATCTAGTGAGAACTATCGTTGTGGACATTTTTATTTCATTTTCTCCTCAAGGTCATATCACGGCGAAGTGAGTGTGTCTGTCTCGAGTTCAATTTAATATCTCCTATCAGCAGATACACTGGGTCACATTATTACCCCGCTCAACCCTGGCAGAATACACCTGTTATTGTGATAGATAATAAAACAAAAAAAAGAAAGGGACACACTAACTGACATGCAAATTTGAGACTCTCTCTCCCTTTTATGTACTCTCTCTACCTCTAATACTCCCTATCATTACCTTAACTCCTTTCTGTCATTTCTCTTTCACCTGTTCTTTTTTCCCCCCGCTAATGCGCTTTCTCTTTGTCCCTCCTCTGTTCCTTTTTTATCTGTCTCGCCTTTTTCCTCTCCCCGCTCCCTTTTTTTGTCTCTTCCTCTGCTTTCAGCTTTGCTTCACCTCATTGTGCCTGTCTGCTCTTTTCCATCACGCTCCCGGGTTTTGGTATTCCTGCAACATTTTAGTTCACTTATAATGACTTTTTTAAAAAAAAAGTTTGATAAAGGTGGATAGCAGCTCAAACAAGCCGGTTACTCGGGGGATCTTACAGCTCGGCTCAGTTTGGGATCAACTCCCCACGCTGGTGACTATTGAGGAAGTAGTTACATGGGGTAGGTTATATGCTGCTGAATTAGGGCTAAGTAGGCCATTTTTCTTTTTTATCTGCCAATGATGATGACCCATTTTAGCCAGAAATGAACAAGACACAAGGTCGACAGAGGACAGCCGCCTCTTTTTCAGTCGTTTTTGAGGGATTTCTCCTCCCATGGTCAACTAGGGTAAAACAACATCGTGCAATACGCTGTCTGGATGGGGATTTTACTCTTGCGGCTAACAAACGGCCCTCAAAGGAAAGAGAGAGGGCTTAAATCACTCCAGGTATACCTCAGCTCTGAGGAAGTGGCCGGTAAGAACAAGGAGGGCATATTACAGGTGATTGGACAAAGGTTGTCAAAGTGGAGGTGGCCGCTCTTTTAACTCCAATGCATGGCCAGGGTGGTGATTATCAATGACTTGGCAGCTTTTTCCCCTGTGGCATTACCTTGCTGTATTTAACCCTCCCCCTCCCCCCAGAGGCTTCCTGTCATATATCCAGGGGAAACTGGTGGATTTCTTTTTGGTCACGATATCATTGCCCGAGGTGCCGGTGTCCCTCACCTGCCTGTCCAGAAGCAGGGATAAAGGCCGACCTTGAATGTGGCGTGGCACTGTTCCAGCAGCCAGAATAAACTTGTATCTGTTGAGGAGGCCGACGGATGTGCTCTAAGAGAGGAGCAGGGGCTGGTGGCTTAGTCATTTTCTTTCCCACATGAAGCCAAAAAATGAGCACTACGGGTTATTAATCACTCATGCCTCTGATTCTACACATCCTGAGGGCCTGGCACTCGCCCGTGTATACATTATGGGATGGTGTAATATAGGGTTTAAAGGGGTTCTGGTAGAAGCATGTCACCCGATAAAATGAATATCTCCACTTATAAAAATTTCGGTGAAGGCCGGTATCGCAAAGTTGGAGCACAACCTCTGTCACCTAGGGGTAGAGGAAAAAAAAGAGCTGGACTGGACTGACCCTCCCAGAAACTGCTGCAGGGGTTCACGGGGGAGCTGCTGTGGGTCCTGCCAGGCGCTATGAGGGATGATGCAGATGGTGCCACAGGGGAGGAGATTTCTGAGCTCCCCTGTGGCGCCGGCAGAAACTGGGGTTTGGCAGGGGGAACGGGTGCTTTCAACACTGTGTGCATGGGTTATTTTCGACAGATCCAGAGAGAGGGCTTGTGCACAGCATGCGATAAGGTCAGGAAGACAGCCCAGCGAACAATTTGATGTTGATATGACAACGTGTACGAACAACGAATACATGTAAGACACACAGCGATTAAGTTAAAACTGCCATAGAATAGCTCTCCATTAAAATTTCTCATGCTATTCTAACTGAATATTGAATTTTCATTTCCATAACTGAAAACTGAACAAATATCTGAACCTCTGTCAAAATTTGAACAGCTTGCCAAGACCACCAGTGGCATGAGGGCACCGGCACTTCTTTAGAGGTCAAGGAACCTGCAGATGGCTGTAATTTTGGAAAATAACCGAAAACGTGTTGCATAGTTTCACAGTGTAGCTTCATGGCCTAAAGGCTACATGTGTTTTAACTGGCTCAGTGTGAGACGGAAACTTTGGGTAGGCGTCATCAGGCGTATGCACCGTGTTCTTTATGTAAAAAAGACCAGTGTGCTTCATTGAATTCTTTGTTTGGAGGCCAATTCGGCCACTTGGGTGATGCACAAGGCGAGGATGAGTGGTGAGGTCCTGGGCAGTGCTGACAGAGATGGTCTCAGCATGCCTTAGGGTGAGGAAAATTTATTTATTTCTCTCTCTCTTGAAAGGACATTGTCATGGGAGCAATATGTTTGGAGCCTGTGAAATGCAATATATACTGGGAAGAAGAGGTCCAACTGTTTGCATTTCATTGTCAGTAATGCTTGTGTGCTTCTGCTGACAATGTGGATTCCTGGCATCCTTTCTCAGTTTTGTTGTTGTTTCTGCTATTTTTCTCGGGGTGTTGCGAGCGTGCGTATCAGTGTGTGTGTGTGTGTGTGTGTGTGTGTGTGTGAAACACAGCGAGTTAGAGCAGGAAATCAAAAACTAATATATCACATATATTTTTAATACTTGACTCAAATAAGGCAACATCAATATGCAGCTAAAATGTTACCTCATGATGTGACAGTGTAATGATACACTCAGTGTGACTTTTCATTTTAATCTAAGCCGAGGGAGCAGAATGTTGTTGCTGACTAAAAATAATGGTAACACTTTATTTGAGGCCTATCTCTATAACGCATTATAAATGTATTTATAATGCGTTATAATGACATTATAGCACTGTATAACCATAGTTATAACACTCATAAATCATCATAATGCTTTATAGCAATAATCATAACACACTATAAAGCATTTTATCATCACTTATAAGGTCAGGTATTATAATACATTACAACTGTTGGCAACTCACTGACAATTCCCACATAGATAATGCATTATACATATATTTATGATATGCTTATAAACGTGTATAACTATCATTATAAACACTCATAAATCATCATACAGCTTTATAAAAATGAGCATAACACATTATAGAGCATTTTATAATGACTTATAAGGTCAAGTATTATAATACTTCATGATTGCTGGTCATAGTTGTCATATATTAAAACTCTTTATAATGCATTATAATCACTGGTACAATGCATTATAATGTGATTATAAGTTACTCTAAATGCTCATTGGGCGCTTCAAGTAAAGTGATGAAATTGCTCAGGTATAGGCTGATATAACACATTACAAGCTGGTCATAAGTCACTATAAGTGGTTTCCTTGAAGAAAAATACACATCTTTTAATCTATGCAAGAACAACACAAAACATTGCAAAACTTATTTTTATTAACAATGTGACTCCTTCAAAAAACTTTATCACATTCACAGTGAGTGGTTAAGTTGCTAAACAAAAGTTCTTCAAAAACGAAACAAAACAAACAACAACAAAATAAACCTCTTACATCTCAACACTTTTTGTGTAACTGCCTCTTTTTTTGTGAGAACGTATGCATTTATTTGTATGAGTCTGTAGATAAACACATGATGTGCAGACCAAAATAAACTTCAAACAAACTTCAAACAAACAAACTTTCACATTCACAGTGGAACTCATATCTCAATTATAACATTCCCAGTGAGTGGCTAAGTTGATAATCACATTATAATGCATTATACCAGTGAATATAATGCATTATAAAGAGTTTTAATATATGACAACTATGATAATTATAATACCCTTTGATCCTTGCAACAAAAATCAGTTTGCAAGGGACCGGCAATCATGAAGTAAAATAATACTTGACCTTATAAGCCATTATAAAATGCGATAATGTGCTGTACTCATTGTTATAAAGCCTTATGACGATTTATGAGTGTTTATAATGATAGTTATACACGTTTATAAGCATATCATAAATATATGTATAATGCATTATCTATGTGGGAATTGTCAGTGAGTTGCCAACAGTTATAATGTATTATAATACCTGACCTTATCAGTGATGATAAAATGCTTTATAGTGTGTTATGATTATTGCTATAAAGCATTATGATCATTTATGAGTGTTTATAACAATAGCTATACAGTGCTATAATGTCATTATAACGCATTATAAATACATTTATAATGCGTTATATAGGTGTCAAATAAAGTGTTACCAAAATAATAATGAAGAAAACAATATAATAATATAGTCTCAGAACATGAATATTAATAAGCCATAAATAAAAGCTCTCTTATATCAAGGCTATTCAGCTGGCAGTCACATTGCTGGCTCCAACCACTGGGGTAACTTTGGTTGGTCCACTTGGTTGGTGGTTGTGTCTCCACAGCTAAGATCGCTCTTATAGCCTCTCTTGAAGCCTAAGTTGAGTGTTGCGTTAAAGCAGACCTTGGACTCCGTCATGTCAATTATTACCTTTATTTGTTGTATCTCCCGTTCACAACACAACCTTTTCCAGCAGCTGTTGACAGACATGCCATTCATTACTAATCCACAATGATATTAAATGGCGTAGTGAAACAATGTTGTGAACTGAGGGAGGAGCTCCTGGCATTTTTTCCATAATTCAAAACAGAAAAAAAACTTTCCTGTTTCTAATGGAAAATGGCGAGTTTTTCCACCGCTGTTTGCTTTTTTGAGAGATGTTTTCCATCACTTGAACCAACCCAATATGGAGCTGGAGGGCAGAGATAAAACAGTCATGCAACTTGTGGAGAGACTTCATGCATTTCAAAGAAAGCTCACTTTTTTTTCTCTGCCGATCTACGTCAGGGCAAAAGGCTCCACTTCCCCACAGTGCGCAAATCAGGCCTACAAATCACCGAAGCGATGATGAGATTTATAGACGCACTGACAACCAACTTTGCCACAAGGTTTGATATTTTCAGCACCCGCACTGAAGTGTTGAGATTTGTAAAGGGCCCTTCCCATGTTAAGCTTGAAGGAGAGTTTGCACTGAAAGCAAAGGAGCTACAATGAATGAGACGTCTTTACCACTCGAACTCTTTGACATTCAGTTAGATGACCTGTGACCATGCAGGTCCTGAAAAGTCCTGGACTCAAGTCAGCCATTCTTAAGCTTTTTGTCCTCATGACGTTTGGCTCAATCTACACATATATACACCTGACTTCACTGCTCTTGCTAAATTGTCTCTCATGAGAGGGCAAATGCTGGCTGAGCACAGTCCAATCACTGATAAGGGCTGATTTCTGAACAGGCTGGATGTTACTTTTTGAGTATTACTTGATTCTTGATATTGATTTAATAATGCCGTACTCAGTGTAGCTAATGATGTGGTATAGCTCACCGGGATTGATGATTGGCGCGTATAATGCTATTTCATATAGGTTTAAGTGTCAGTTAAATTAATAAAATGCTGCTTTTTGAACAATGGTGTATATGTGTTATTTAAATGTAGACATGTAGGAGCCTATGTCTCGATACAACACTGTGGACTAATGATGTTATGCATTTACAAAATACAATGCTGTGCACTCCTATCTTGTTGTTGTACTTTTCTTTATCTGTATCTGTTAATCTTATTTGTCATTCCCCTTGTTTGGGATCCTCATTCCAAACTATTTGAGTAGCCCTGTCTTAATGATTTCCAGTTGTTACAGTTTGTTTGTTTCACCTTTGGTTCATTGAAAGCCATCAGTTTATGGCTCTATGTGTGGCTCCCCCCCAGCTCATCTCACTCTATCACACACACACTCCATATATCTCACTTTCCTTGGTGCTCTCTCTCTTTCTCCCTTTCAACTTCACTCTTGCCTTAAAACACCATTGATCGTCCTCTCCTTCGCCTGCCCAGTCTCTTGGGTTCTCGTGTTGTCTAAACACACAGACCAGCTGAACGTCTGACAATGAATCAATCAGTTTAATGAATGAAGTGTCTTCTGACTCTCCACTGCCATTCCTCTGAAGAACTATTTGCCGAACCCCTCCAGCTCTAATGCTTTCTCGTTCTCTTCTCTCTCTCTGTTTTGTTTTCTTAACCTTCTCCTGCGACTCCAGACAATCTAAAATGACCTCAACCAAATTCAAAGCCTTAAACATTTCTTTTTATAACTGAGACTTCCTTTTTATTGCCGCGTCCTCTTTAGCTCACAAAGCCTCCTCCTTCCCCTCCGTTGGTGTTGATTAAAATATTGACTCATGCTTAACATCTACTTTTTAAAAGACACTTTAGAATCTACCACCCTTAATTGATTGAAGGTTCAGTGAGTGCATGTGTTAGAGAAAGACGTTGCTTCTTTCAGCTCCAGTGCTTCAACAAAGATTGAAAAAAAAAATACTATAGTCAAATGATATAAAATGTTACTGATCATAATGAAACTTTTATCATTTAGAAACCACCCAGCATGCCAAGAGGAGTGCCGCTGTGTGAGCATCAACTCCACCGGTTTTGGCACATTTACTTTTCCTATGTGATTAAAGTAACAGCAAAACATGCTGTGTGGTAAATGTAATGTATTGATTATTATTAGCAATCACTGTAAATTATGTTACTGATAAAGGGAATAAAACAACATATTCCTCTAAAGAAAAGTTGTGACATATTTGTACAACATTAAATTAATCTGACACACAGATTTAGCTGTGAGTTATTTGGTTATCATGATTATCTAAATAGTCTGATCCAGGGGTGTCCCAACATTTTCCCTTGCAGGGTCAAAACTGAATTGAATAGTGGACCATTAGCCAATAGCAAACAACTATTGTATTTATTGTATTGTTGAGATGCAAAATAGTTTTGTGATCCCAAGTTCCCTTTATTGACTGACAAAGTGTCACCGTGCTCAGATGATGAAAAATAATTAATAATTTATATGATCATTTTTTCATTAATTTTTCATTTTTTTCCCTAAGCTATAAACATCTGGCATGCCAAACCAAACCCTGTGATGGGCCCACTTTGGCCCGCAGGTCCCGCGTTGAGACCTCATTATGGTTAATAGAGTGTAAAAGCACCAGGAGAGTTTTGCTGCTCTGAGTAAAGTTGTGCAATGCCTCTTATAGCTTTTTATTACAGACAGATGCTCTCACAGTGTTTTTAATATTCATGAAGATGATCTTATATTGATTTGCAGATTTGAAATTTGAACTCGGAATAATTTCAGCTCATGATTTACAGCTAACACAACATGTGACCTGTGAGCCCAGTCTGTAAGAGCAGGTCATGTCTTAAAGCATGAATAAGTAACTTAGGAAGGTCCAGTGATTTCAGAGGATGAGCCCTCAGCAAGAAATCAAGGACGGAAACCCACCCAATCCGCCCTCCGGTGGGACAGTGCAGTTGACAGCTGGCACACATGCACATAAAGAACAGAGGTTGTTAGTGACTGTGGGAGAAACGCCACAGTCATTGAAAGTGATCACTAACTCAGAAGCGCTGAGAAGTTGAAAGGCATTATTGTCTCATATTGCCTATATCAAAAACCATTTCTTTCTGGCAGCAGCAGTAAGTGTGGCGCTCACAGGCGTACTAAAGTTGACTTGATGCTGCCTGTCAGTTTATGATTATTACACTAAATTTCTTAGCTCCTACGAACTTTGAGTGATGTGTAATTGCCCAGGAGTGGGTTACATTGTCTCCTGCCTTATCAACAACTCAAATGCACGAATCAAACAAAACCGTGACGGCAACTCTCCCGACGCTGCGCTGATGGCCTCCAGGGAGGGAGATTTGAGATTCCCATGTTTGTCTTACCTTCTCCGCTCTCTTTCATGGGCAGAGAGACGATAAAAGATGCTTATTCCTCTTTTTTTTGTCACACTGAGCAGAGCGTTGTAATCTCAGGAGAGGGGTTTCTGGGATTATTTGTGTGTGCGAGCGAGTGTGTGAGCACTCCCTGTGGGATGTTCTTCATACAGTAAGCGTTTGTGAGAAGGGCCGGCGCGCTCCCCTTTTTGCTTACCTTTCAGACCTGGCAACACGGCAGCTGCACGGCGAATCCACTGTCGGGAAAATGAGAAAGAAGAAGAGGAATCTGAGTTTTATCTATTGTGTTTTTCACAAAGTTCAGAAGTGATAAGAAAAAAGGGAGAAACACAACACGTGATTGACCCATCCAATGTTTGTGGACAGTGTTATTTAGACCAGCCTGCTGAGACTGTGCTTTCTTTGCTGTCACATTTGTATCTATTCTGGTTTTGCATCTGGGTTACATTGTTCTTATTCAAATAGCTCGCTTCCTTTAGGGAAAGGAAAAGTGATTTTCTGTGGCATAACGGTACCATTTTGATTTCCCTAAATCCAAATCCTCAGTCACCGTCGCTCTCTGGGAAGCCCTAAGTAAAAGTAATTGAAAGATTTTCAAATGGTTCCAGGTTCGGATTATATTTCAGAACACGGGATGGACAGATGTCAGCCAGTCTGTTAGCTGAAATTCAGAAAATCCTACTTTTTGAAGGCTTTTATAGAAGGTTTTCTGAGTGTATATTCCTGCACACTCACATTTTCTATCCGGTCATACTAAGAAGCTGCTAAGTCCAAATACAGAACGGACTTTTACTATTGGAACCTGAGTGGAGAAGATGAGGGTCAAGTGCTTCGCCCCAAGGCCGCTCTTTAAACGACACCTTTTCATGTAGGATAAAGAAATGCTTCTCCTCTCCCCCTGTCCACATTTTCACAGCTCGTCCAGGGATTCGAACTGGTAATCTTCTGGTCCCGAGCTCGGTTCTCTAATCTTCTGGTTAGTGCTGCTCAAATTTTATGCGGAGAAAGTGTCAGGGCAAAGGGGGGAAGAACCTGTGAAATCCTCCGGCTTCAGCAACAGGGAGAACTTGTGACAGAACAGCAATGTAATAACTTTGCTCTTCATGAAATATGTCCCAAGGCTGGGGCTTAAATCTTCCATCAGTCTGCGCTCACACAGATTGGGTTTTAAACTCGGCAAGGCATGAGTCGGAGACTTTTTAGCTTAGTCGAGGAAGTGCCTGTAATTACATGGGTTTGAATCTCGGCTATAAATCTGCATCCCTTCCAAATTGCTGTTTCTCTAAACTCCGACTCCTGCCTGAAAAAAAAAATTGTATCAATAATATACTGGATGTGGCTTGACTGCAAAATGAAAACATAGCGTCAGAGGAAGAAGCCGAGAGAGAGAGAGAGAGAGAGAGAGAGAGACGCATTTTATGCCTGAAGTCTGTTGTTGTCATTCAGAACAAGGTGCTTAAGATGCAGACAATGAACAGCTGGTTTATGGCAGGCTTTGTTTACTTTGTTTGTACAGATGAGCAAGTGCATGCGTTTTATCAGACATCAACACATTTCAGTTAGTTTAGAGTTCGGCGAGCGCGGTCGCACAGGAAATAACTGTGTGTCTCTCACACACTCACAATAACATCTACTATAACATACAGTTCTGAACAATTCCTCGGTCTTCTTTTCTGCACACACACCAACACATACTTCAATCTTCAATCTGTCCTTATTACATATTAAGGCCATTGCTTCTTCCACTTCATAAATAGAAGCTCTGGATTAAGTCAGTTCTCAGTGATTATTCGGGATCACTAAACGCGCTTGTGATGTTTACTCGAAAGCGCACGCTCACCTTGAGAGTCTCGTTTCCATCAGGAGGGGAAAGCAGTTCAAATTTGCTTTTTGTTTCGGTGTAATTTGCTCCTGGTTCTGGTTGGAGGTCCATGTCAAATAAAAGCATTTTGAGGTACGGCGGCAAGAAAGCAGCAGGTGTGTGAGGGAGAAAAGAGCTTTGTTGGATTTCAAGTGTCGACTTTGGACGGCCTTCCTGTTGCATCCTGTTGTAGCTCCTCGATTGGAGAAGACAAAGTTTTAATCAGCGCTCTGAGTTGGTGTTATCAGTATTTACTATGCAATGCCCCACGTGTTTTATTACCTAATTTTAGCCCACTAAATTCTTTTTGCTCTGGGTTCAGATGCTGAGTTGTAAAAACAAAGTCAGGGTAAGAAGGAGTTGGAAAACTTAGTGAGAACTTAGTAAGTCAGCTAAATCAGGCAAAACAGGCAAAGACAAGAGAGATCGGATGGAGGAAATGGAAAGTCAAAAGAGAGTTTGATTTAGCTCCTGTCGTTGCCTTTTGATTGACCTTAACTCTAGTTTGGAGATCAGCTACTATTTTGATACTATTATATGTTTATATATATATCATATATTTTTGCTACAGAAGACTAAAAGCTAAATCACAACAACAACCAGAATGAAGATTTTTTTCTGTCATGTGTGTTTGTGCTCTCTTTTATATAGTTTTGGTTTCATTTGATTTTTCATGCACAGTCATGTAGCAGTTCCTATATCACAGCTTTATTGGTTGTCCAGAATAGACACTGAGGATAATGGGTGATAACAACTTGGCATCAGTGAATGATTGAACTGACCAGGTCGGGGAGATTAGCCCTGTTTAAACAGCATCACAGTCACATTTACGATCATTTATTCATCTTGAGGTTTATTATGTATTTCACAGTCTTCTCTGTTTAATTTTTGTTTTGTAATGTGATCTTAAAATGAAGTTCATCTTATAAAGCAAAGAGTCAGATGGTGTGAAGGAGGGGGGTTGAGAAACCAGGCAGGAAGGAAAAAAGATATTAAGAGAGGAAGGAACAAAGGAAGCAAAGTAAGGAGGGAGGAAAAAAGATTTCTTTTGTCAGACACAGAGTAGAATAGATTACCCTGCAAGAGCTGCTGTTGTGGCTAGATTTAACCTACAAGCAATCTTCCTGGAGAGTGTCTGCATGTGTGTGTGTGTGTGTGTGTGTGCGTGTTGCACTCTGCTCTGCAGTCTCTCGGGGCAGCTCTTTTATCCCTCAGCACAACATACCACACACAGACTCTGCACTCTGTCTTTTTCTTTTTCTCTCTTGTATGTTTTCTAGCTCACAAATGCGAAAAAACACACACACACACACACACACTCACTCTGCTTCTTAACTTCTCAAGTTGCACCGTGTCACACATAAGCTCTGTTTCTCGCGCACAGGCTCGGCACATTTGGTGGAATAAGACCTCAGGGGTCATGCATTGTACCCTGGTCTTTTAATACAAAGTGCATCTCATTCAGACTCAGGCTTTGAAATGTTGTAACACAGTTCAAGAAATCAGCGAAAACTATTTGGATTCAATGGAACCGAGTCAGTTTTGTGTTTCAGCTATTTTGCTGCTCGGCAGACTTTGCATGTGTCAGGCACAGCACAGAATCAGTAATGCTCAAAAATGACCAACTATTGCTTTACTCTCGTGTTTTTCTTTCTGTACTTTGTCAGATTTTGGATGTGATAAGCAACTTTCATGTCTCTTAGAAATTTCCTTCTATCTCATGTTGTTAGATACAAATTCTGAGCTGTGTTGCATGTTTACCAATGTTAAGCAGTATCATATTATTGAGCTGAATGTATACAGTAAGAACAGAGGTCATCACCTATGAGAGGCTTCACTTGTCTAACTGTCCTTGAGCAAAGCATTATATCCCAGCAGGCCTCTAAGTTGAGCACGGCTCAAATCAAACTCCAATATAAATCTGCTGACTATTAACAAAGCCAACTCATTTATTCAATCAGCACGACACCTGTGTTTACCTACTGTGCTTAAACATAATGTGACATCTCTGGATGTTTTTGTTCGTCTGCTGAAACCCTGCATTTAACTTTCAATTTATTTTTCTCTGACGCCGTCTCTTTACCCCCAAAAGTATAAAGTTTAATTCCTATCTCTGAACTTGGAAGAGAGTGACAGCGTCAGATCCACTTTCTTTTCATTGCAGAAAGAAAACTAAGGATTTATATTCAAGCTTTTGTGGCCAGTGGCGTTCTTTTTGGAGTTATTAGTAGGATATGTCAAACTGTGTGTTAAGCGTTTTTCTGTTCTCGCTCTTTCTTCCTGCTCGGTAATAAAGGGGAATGAAAACTAGGCACGTCAGTAGTTAAATGTGCGGCATGCTGCATTACAATTACTTGTTTCCGTATGTTGAAGAACACTTCAATACTTGTTTCATGATTTTGCCCTGCAGATATTTAGAACAACATCATAGAGGCTGGTTTTCTCTCCGGTGGTACACCAGATGCTTTTGTTTACGTCTCTGATATATGATATTAATTAGGAAAGCAATGATGCAAGGCAATGTTTGACGGACTGGTTGGCTGGCTGACTGCGAGACTGGCAAGCTGTTGACTGACTGGCTTGCAGTTGGGAACCTTTGTTGGCTGGCAGATTGGCTGTTTTGATTGACAGACTGTGCTTGCATTGCTGACTGCTGAGGTGCCGCACCAGCAGCTGAAGAAATATAATGTTCTGAACCAGGAGAGCACTGATTTTTTTTTCTTTTTTTTTGACAGGCTTTCAACACAAATTTAAAATCAGTTCATTCGAAATGTAATTGCAACACATCTTTGTTTGAAGATCCTGCATCAGCTGCACAATCAAAAAGATTTTTCAGACCAAACAGTCAAGTTCAGTTTATTCACAAGAGGCCAAAATCAAGTTTGCTTCAATCTGTACAATATGACACCCTCAAGGGAAAAAGAGCACATCATTTACACAAAGGGAGAAAAGGCACAGCGAATGATTGCAGGCAGGCAACACATGATCCACAAACGCAGATCAAACACTGGCCATTTCCCCTGGACTATGAATCAGAACTAGAGTATGACAGCGGGTTACAACTTATCACCTTCTCAGCACAGCGGATGACGCGCCGCAGGCTGCTCTTGTCCCTGGCACTCGCAGCAACGCACCAGATGGTGATGGAGGAGGTGAGGATGGACTCCGTGATGGCAGTGTAGAAGTGCACCATCGCTGACTGTGGCAGGCTGAACTTCTTTCGATGCCGCCAGAGGAAGTACATCCTCTGCTGAGGCTGCGTGGTGGAGCTGATATTCTGCTCCTCGAGGAAACAGACTCCACAGTGTCAGGTGGAGGAGGATCATTTAATCTGGTCATGATTCAGAACATCGTCCATGTGTTCAGTCTGAAAGATGATAGATAAATCACAAATTAATTGAAATAAAGAAGCCCTCCCCATGAGAACTTCAAAGGTTTCCTACCTGATGATCCACAAGATAATTCAGTTTGACAGTGGGTGAAGTATAAGTTGACTGAAGCTTATCAGAATCAGTTTAAAATTTACACACAACTTAGTGGCAATTGTGTCTTTTTAAAGTTTCTTTCTTTGCACACCAAGACTCCAGAGGCTGTGAATTCCTGCTGACAGGGATCTGAGAGTGTCGCACAGCCATCTAGATGAATTTCCCTTTTTTTCCCACATGAAAGCCTTAAAGCAAAAAAATTAACATTATTTTGTTATGTTTGTCGCCTGCACACCAGGAACCATTTAACATACTTAACAAAATGAACCACATGAGAATAAATTTTCTCACTGTGTTGAATCCCAGCAGTGGTTCAGTTGACTGGAAGAGACTCTAAATGGGTCTGAACACAGAGCCAGTCCTTCCTTTGGATACATGACAGATACAATACTTGAATGTACAAGATTCTGAGTGTAAATGTAATTACATAAACTGCACTGATTAAAGTGCACTAACTACTACAGTTCAATATCTGTCCTTGCAGACAGCCCCAATTAGAATGTCTCGCTCCATTGCATCAAGCTGCAAGTGATAATTTCAGTTTTTCAGATAGCATAATTGCAATTTACACCTTTAAAAGCAAGCGTAAATTTCTCACCCTCTTGATGGAGCATTGCAAATTGCCCTCATTTCAAAGGCGTCAATCATTTGCTTTGCTTTGGACCCACCCACATAAGGTATATGTTTACAATCTACACACAATATTCAAACAATTAACTTAAATTCTGAAGCACTGAACAAGACTTCCCTCACTCACTAATTCCCAGGGTTTGGAGATCTGCTGTGAACAGTTTGTATGGCCCCAGTTTTGTCCACAGAATCTCCCTTTTCACAATCCATATATCTCTGAGAACTGAATGTTCAGACACTCTCAGTCATTTCAAAGAGTACAGTGATGTGACATTACTGAATGGGATGCACCATTATGATTGATGGGTTGGCTCTGGTTGGTTGAAGGTCAGAGGAGTTGTTGGCAGTAATGATCTGTGAGCCATGGATAAATTGTTCAAAGCAAACTTACTCATTCACTGACTACCACCACCGACCTGCTCCGAGCTAGTGCAAAGAGCAACAGGCTGTGATGGACATGCAAGGAGCAACCAGATGTGACCACACATGGTTTGACTTTACTTTCAGTTTTTTTCTAATGAGCAACAGACAACACTGTTAGGAAGTGAAACTATGGTAAAGAAAGGATTTTATTTTTCCCTCCACCGGCTATGAGGTCCTGGCTGATGCGTTTTTATCAGCCAGCGGGCGGCTGGACTTTTAGTTGTGATAAAGTTTTAAGGCTATAGCTCATAGTCTATTCAATTTAATGATAAGCAATGTTATTAACGCATTAATTTAGTTCCCAAATTGTTTTGGGAACTCGGCTCCATTTGAAAAATAAATTGCCAGTATCTTGCATGAGATGGCAGAAGGGGTCAGATATCATTGCCAGTAATTATGCAGGAGGGTGAGCATTTAAATTATCACAGCTGCTGTGGTTTTCGGATGATATGGAACTCGTGTTTGCTGGTCGCCACTGCAAGATTTTGATGCTCATTTTGCTGTGAGCCTTTCCCACCATCTCCTTTTCTGGCCTTGAGCTGGATCATCAACGCAGGTCGCTGGACACGGGCCAACTGTTCTACAGAGACGACCGACCTGATGTGGGTCAAGAGCTTGGTGTAAAAAGCAGAGCAGCATTTTCTTTGTGGACCTGCCACGCTGGCTGGATGATTGCAACCTCACTGGCTGGCAGTCCGAGGGAAATGTTGCGATAAACAGATGCTTCATCAGTACACGAAGCCTATTGATCAAATGTTGGAGCAGGAAAACTTGTTCTTTCCCTGGACCTGGATGCCAAGAGCGAGAAGCATTACCCAACCTCTCCCTCCTTTGGAAGGGTTTCGATCAGCATGTCAGCATTCTCAGAAGTAAATCTTGTACCAAAAAAAAGATTTTCAACTGCTTTTTTTAGGAGAAAAGGAGTGGAACGACATGGGGGGTCTGGCAGGGCGACCTCGCCAAGTCACTGCTGCCCCGTTCTCGTGTGGTCAATAAAGATTACTGAAGGTTTCTGGAGTGGAACATTTTGGCCTTATCGTCCTGAATTCCTCAGCCTGTAAGTCTGCCTGCCAGCAATCACACTTATCGATTCTTTCCAGTTAAGGAGCAAGGCAGCAGAAGCTAATACGAGAAAGTGAGAGAGGGTGAGTGTTTATCTGTTTGTTTTAGTGTAGAGGGGGCGGGGTGGAGAAACGTGCTGAAAAACAGCGAGCTCACGAGAGTGAGGTTCAATTCGAAAGAGCAATATCTCTGCATGTTAGGCTATATCAGTTTATACTCCTTGCAATTGTGTGGTTTGCTCATTGCCTACTGCTGAGATATTGACTCCCCACAGAGTCACACGCAAAACGATCACTTCTATGCCACCGGATAATTTACTTGCATCTTTGCAAAAGGCTGTAAAATTGATATGCATCATCATCATTGCCCAAGAGGGAAAGTGGTGTAAGATCATTAGAATATTGGGGGAAGATGAAAGATAAAAACATAGAATGATTGCTCTCTCCTTCCTCAACGCACTGAGGAAAAAAATATGCAATATGCAAGTGTGGAGGAAAAATATGAAATATGCAAGTATTATTTGCAGAGTCAAAGTGTGAAGCATTGCCACTGTCGGGACGTGCTGTACTTATATCAGGCTACAATTGGGTGTGTGCTGAGAAGAGGAAAACGCATGAAAATATATAATTTCTGAGAAGAGTTATTGATGCCCTTCTCACCACAGCTTCACAAGTTTTTTTCTCACACACAGTGAAAGATTTCGCTCACATATCTAAAAACTGGCCCCGTAACACATGCGCGGCATATTGAGAGCGCTCCGGAGATAACAGGTGCCAGATCTGCATATATCAGATGGAGATGAGAGAAGTGAAAGACAGTAAAGATGGAGAGTAAGCAAGGAGGGAAGAAACGAGAAGTCTTGATATGGTGATGTTCAGGAGACTGTCTGTGTGTGTGTGTGTGTGTGTGTGTGTGTGTGTGTGTGGTGTGATCCCAGGGATAATGGTATCGGCTGATGTGGGAAGTCTCCCTCGGAGTGCACAGTTCCTTCACCCTGGAAACAAATCATGTCACAGGAAACCTCCTAATGCCAATCTTAATGAGATGTCCCATCCTGGAGAATGCCACATATACAGCATGATCCAGTGCCCCTCACTGTGGAAGAAAGAGCCAGATGGATTTTTGTCTCAGCAGAAGAAATATTACTTTCTGCTGGAAAAAAAAACAGGTTACTCCAACATGGAGTGTGTCACAGAAATAACAGATAGATTCATTCCGCTGAAATGATGCTTTACTCTTTTTTGATTCTGATTTATGTTGCAGCTGCCGGACCCTGTTGGGGTCAAGGTGCAGCATCTTGGACTTACTTTTACAGGTCGTTCAGGGCAATTATCGAGCCGGACGTTAAAAATAACTAACTGTTAACTCTGTCTCTCAGCTCTCTGTGTGTCAGCCTCCTTTGACCTCTTTCAATAATGAGCCGTTTTTGACCACAGTCTGGCTGTTAGCCACATGTCCTCCGGGAGCTGGACCAATCTAGATACACACAGGACAGGGCTGAGCTTAAAAAAGACCAACAGGGTTGCAGTTCTTCACACACTCAATCCAGCCGGGTACCACATATATCTTATTTTGTTCATTCCCTCACACACAATCCAGAGTCTCACGGGTCTGAAGACTTTAAAATCCGTATTTAAGTCATCTCTCTGCCTTCATCGGTGCTGATTAAGGTGGGCTTAACAGGTGAAATTAAATGGGGATCTGAGGTGACACCTGGATTTACCTGATCAGCCTGTTTCAGAAAAAGAAAGAGAGCAATTATGTTTTTGATTTTGAACATTAACATAGTACAATTAATTATGAATACAAGATTAACAATGATCCAGCCAGTCAATGTGTTTGCCCTTCAGACGTCACACCTGCCAAGCACGTGAAGTCAAATCAGCTTTGATCCAAATGATCCACACATGCTGCAAGTAAAGTGTAAATAACCTCAGATTTAGGTTATGAAAACATCCCATAACTTTTAAAAATACCCAAAGTTTAAAAAAAACCCAGCCAGCTTCAATTTATTTTGACCAAAGTCCAGTTCAGTGCGAGGTGATCCACTTCTTTTTTCCTCAGCCACGTACACGGCAGATCTTCTCGATATCAGGGCGGCAAGATGTAACTTTGATCTCCATACAAGACTGCGGGCTCTCATGTGTGGAGCAGGAGTGATATTTGGATTTTAGAAAGTTCATGCTTGAGAAAACCTGCCCGCGCAGCTGCATTGATCCAAAGACGGACGAGACTCCAGTTGCATACGTTCATGTAATTGTCAGGAATTCTGCCTTTCAAAGACAAGTTTGTTGGAGGTTTTCACAATAATGACGCCCCATGTGTATCCATATGTTTCTCTGGCTTTTAAATGATTCACAACAGCCTCACAAATGTCCTCCCCCCTGCGTTTGGCCTTTCTGCAATATCAACTCAATGATTTCCTCCTACGGCCCATCACACACCTGCATAGCGGCGTTGTCTGCTCGATATCGTTCACATCGCTTGACTCATCACAGGCAATCGAGTATGCTAGAGCTGAATTGATGTCCTTGATTTGCTGACTGCTGATGTTTGTTGCCAGTTTTATGGCCCCCGTCTCTGAAGGTCTTTTGCGGAGAGGAGTCTTTAATTTTCTGCAGGTTTGTTTTTGAAGTTTGAGAACAGATGCTCTGATATTTCGACGGACGATTCTTTCACGAGTTCGACATCCGGGAACGACTTTTCACATTGCACCATCTCCCGAGCTGCCACGAAATTAGCAGCAGCAAGTGGAGTTTTGGAGATTTGAGTCTTAAAAGTGTATTTGCTCTGTTCTGCTTTCTGCAGATCGCTCCCTCTCTCTCTCAGCCCGAGCTGGATGCCGGATACTGTTGAGCAAACGCGGGATGCTTGTTCTGGAAATGTCTTTCAATATTACCTTTTCTGTTCTTTACTAATGTCAGATCATGCATGCTGGTAAGCAAGAAGCCTTTTCCATGAAAATTAAACAAATCTGTCCATGCACTATGAAATTCTCTATTTTTCTTTGAGACATTTCTTTTTTGGATTTGGAATACACTGTTAGCCTAAGTATGGGAACTAGACGAGGCCACAGACGCCGGCTATGATGCACTTATTTGGTTGATGAAATATTACAATTTAATTTGGTGCAGAGATTTTTTTTTACAACTGGACAATGTAAGAATTACCTCAGACCTACAACAGCAATAAATGAAAATTAAAATGTTGAAAAAAAAAAAAACATTATTCATTTCGATGTAATTTCTTGTCACAGCCACAAGGAGCCACTGTAGAGCGGCAAAACAGCTGCATGCAGCTCTGGAGCCTGGTCTAGAAAAAAAAATCCTACAATGGAAGATGTTGTGTGGACAGAGAAAAGCAACCATGTAGACCTCTGAAGTCAACAGATGTGAAAGAAAGTGTTTATGAGCCAGAGGCATGTTACAGACTCGGTTGGTTACAGCCTAATCCATACGGAGAATTCCAAGCCTAAAGCCTTCAACACTCAAACCCCACAATGGCACACATTTGCAAAACAACATGGCCGCTCCCAGCATGCACCCAGATGTGACAACCCAGAACAGTGAAAATATGCTCAAGTTGGGTCAGCATGCACACAAATCCATAGGCACACACACACTGGACCATAAAAACCAATAGAATTCCCTCTCCCACACACACACACACACCCTCGCAGTGAGGGCACGAGCGAAGCCAGCAGAGTAATCATCGGACTGACAGTAAAAAGACGAGGACCTACTGTGAAAACAGCTTTGTCAAAATAACCCCCTGACACGCGCAAACTTCCACACATACGCTCACGCACACACAAACACCATCCTCCAAATATGAATGTGAAGCATTATAGCTCTTACTTTGAAGGTTAAACTGGTAATAACGGCCTTTTACAGATGCAAAGTTGCTAATTCAAACACTTTAACTCTCTTGTAATAGTAAGAACCGATTTATCTTTTCAACTCAAGCTTATGCCTGATTTAAATGGCTTTTCTTTCCAATGACAGTAGAGCAGCACAGCATCAATCACACGGTGCTTCACATCTTTTTCCACAACAGGAAAACAAATGTACATTTAACACTTTGCTCATGCCTATAGTAGTGATGCATTTTTTATACCCTCTACATCTTTAGCATATGTCCTACATGGTTCGCAATTCATATGCATTGATTTTTTTTCTCCATTTTGCCCGTTGGATTAGACCCTTGGGTGAATGTTGGCTCTAAAGAGCAACAATAGATTCCAACACAGAGAAAGCTAAAGGGGAACACAGGCGTTTTACAACGTGTTAAATCACAAACGGAATGGATGGTTTAAGTCGAGGCTCACAAACGCGTGCACAAAGAGCCTGTGGATGGGCGGGTTAAACAGAATGAAATTAGACAGAGGCTGGGTACTTTTAAAATCCCATCTGGGACTCAGTCAAGCAGTCATGACACCAAATTAGCATTTACGGCGAGGAGCAATTACCGAGAGAAAAGCTAACTGCGCTCAGCGTTCTGCAACTGTACCTGCCTCTAAAACCTGGGATGCCGTCTCTTTCTGTCACACGTGGCGACCCCACGCACACACACACTCACTCTCCCACACACACACACTTATACATTGTTCTTTTGCTCTTTGACTCCTCTTTTTTTCCCGCAATCAGATTCGCACATTTTCTAATTTATCACCACTTTCTTTATATGCACACACGCACACACCCATGATCCCGCTATAACATCGGTTTTATGAGCTGTTCAAGCAAAAGCAAAGCAAGATATGGGAGGAGGGAGAGGAGGGGAGAGGGGGGAATTAGAGTGAATAAGTGGCAAACGAGTACACGTGGGGAGGAAATTCATTTTATGCATTACGAGCTAAGCCAAGGCTCCTCATCCACGGGCTTTCTTTTTGGTCCCTTATGCATTTGGAACAATATAGGGTCACCCTCCCATAGACACTAAGCCCCTGAATCTCTCTCCATGTCCCTCGCCGCCTTTGTCTGTCCGCTGCTGAGACAGCATGTAGCCCTCCACCAGGAAATGGCACGGTATTAAAAAAGTATTAAGAAAGAGTCCGAGTGGGAATTGGAAGCGATAAGAAATGAAAGTTTACATACAGCACAGCTATCTTTGAGGCTTTCACTGAGAAAGGGATTAGTGGGAGTGGGGACGGCATCACGGAGGTGGACAAAATTCTCGAGGAGATAAACCTTGCCAACGTGGAGCACGCAGATTTACAATGATCTAAAATTAAGTTAATCATGCTTCATCAGGGATTTAATTTATGAGAATTCAATTTAGAATGTTTTTTTTCCCCACCAAAGCTGAATTTACAGTTGAAGCCTCCTATCATCTCAAAGCAGGAGAGAGGTCCCTCATGAACTTGCCGTTACAGAATGAGCGTGGGATACAGAGTCATACCTCCTAAACAAACTCACACGCACATAGATTTTTCTCACATACATTTATCATCAGAAGGTTATTTTCACAGCCGTTTCCAGCTGTAATGAATTCTAAGTGTTTCTAATCAGGGGCAGATAACATGACCTGGGCTGTGATTAGCACCTGCTCAGCTGCGAGTTGCCCCCCTCCTCCCCCCTCCTCCCAGCATTGACCACGCTCTCTCTCTATTAGCAATCACCTGTGTTTGCTGTGTTTACAAGGGCAAAATCTGATGCATTCGGTCATTTACATGCTATTCACACCTTTAACTTTTGCATATATATGAGCCCATTTCCTTGCCTCAGCCCTCAATGAGCGCTCTTAGGCAGAGTTATGACTCGCCTCAATGAATGGCAATTGGCACGCCTCAAATCTAAAATCAGGAGTTGGCGTGGAGGAAGTGGAGCACTCAAGAAGTTTGCCAGCAAAGTTTAGATGGGAGGTGGTTGTTTGCCAGTAGATTTATATTACTTGCTATTCGGGTAAATATTAGGTTTGATAGAATAATGAATTCCAGTCAGAAAAAGGCTTTGAAAAATAAAATTTCAATTTCATCCGTGACCTTGGAAACAGTGACAAAACAGTCTTGCCACAATGTCCATTTAGTAGCTGTATCACACAATCCTCTTCAAAGGAGGAAAGAGTGTATAGATAATGAAAGACTTGGAAAAAGAAACAGCTGAAATTCATGCTGTCAAATATTTCTTCTCTTCGGGGCTGTTTTGCACTGTGGGATGACATAAGAGCACTCGGGGGTATCACACATACGGAGAGCATAAACCTCACAATGAAAGACTATTAGTCTGAGACAACAGTGATGAAACAGGCAGCTCCTCCTGCTGAGGCTGTGCTTATCCATCACAGCAGAAGTTTCAGCGCCGGTGTGTCTTCTTGGATTGTTTTGGAACACGTTTAACGCAGGCGCCGCCTTGATCCTACAGACCAAAAGGAGGATGAAAACTCCCAAACGCATCGCTCGACTTCCAACGAGCTCAGCCTCTTCAAACTTTGCTGTTCAGACAGAAATCTGGCAGAGACAGATGCACCATCAGCTTTGTACAGCAAACAGACGCTCATCATTGAAAAACAATTACAAACAAACATCGCTGCGCCCTAAATCCAGACTTAAATTCACTCTTTCAGGACTCAAGGACTCCATCACCTTCAAAGACACTGCACCAGTGGAAATGTATTCACAGTGAGTCCCTGGTGGTGTATGTATAAAGGCAGGCTTTCACCCTATGCCTGCTCTCACCCTTTAATATCATAATGACACATGTTATTCTGTCATCCAGGCTACAGATTGTGATTGCCTTTCTTTTAGCTGCTAATGCTCTTAAAGGCAAGGAGCTTCTCTGCAGCTCGTTCTAAGGCATGTTCTCATGCCGGGCACTCATATTCTATTAGTGAATATATCTTTTATTTTCTTTTATATAAAATCCACACCAGCTTCTACTCTACAGCTCAAGCCCCTTTAAAAAACTGTGCTCTCTCTCTCTCTCTTTTTTTTTCTCTACTGCAAATCATCGCCTCTGCAAGACCTCTATAACCTCGGTAATAACAGTCCCCTGACCCCGGTCCGTCACCGCCGAGGATCCCAGTGTGACCACCGGCGACCTTTTAAACCTCACTTTGCCACGACGCGATTCAGAAGATTTACAACATCTGTCAAATCCAGCCTTTTCTCACCAGGGATTCGGCTCAAGTCCTTGTCCGAGCCCCAGTCATTTCCCGGCCAGACCCCCTGTCGGCTCAGCTCTCTGTGCACTTTCTGTCCGCGCCGTGCAATTCGCCCGTTACACCACCTCAGTCCACCGTTTTCAATTCCTCCAAGTGGCCTCACCGCCGTGGGCATAACCACACATTATTTGACGGGGGGTCATGTTCCCCTCCCAGTACTGAGGAGGAATACCAATCTGTTCCCCCCAATATACAGTACAAAATATGTTAAATGTGTCCTTTTATGCCCACGGTGTGTGTATAGTGGATAGAAGCCCATGCCTTCAGGTAAAAGAGACAACGAAGGCAAAGAGGCAGACAGAAAGCAGACTAATAAAATGCAGGTTCCAGGTGAAGACAACTGTGAAGGAAGTCACCCAAGGACAGACTGAGACCTCAGGACAATGGCTACTGATATGAAGACTGGCTACAAACCAAGTCTTTTTTCTCACCCCTGACAACTAATGAAATATAGAAAGAAAACAAAAGTAATGAATACAACATGGGAGATGACACCAACAATATGGCCATCCATATCCACGATCCTGGATAATAATGAAGCGGGTTATCGCCCTTTTCTGTTAATACTCAGGTTTCCAGCTACGAATGGATGAGGCGGATTTTGTTACAAGCCACATAAACGGAACCATGAATAAAGTATTGAGGTGAGATAAAACGGTCAGGTGTTAGCGGCCGCTGGAAAAATCGGTTTCAGCGACAGTTAAAAGTGACGTACAATAAAATGAAATGTAAACAATATAATCAGATAAGCAGAATATAATAAGAAGCAGTCAATTATTGATGATACAATAATAATCTAAAATTAATTTCCTAATATTAAAAGTAAGGCTATGGATCAAAGTGTGTCCACAGCCTCGTCTCCACTTTATCATCTTTATTCCACCCACCCTCCCTCCTCCCCCAATGAGCAATGTTTTTTACCCCCTGCCAACGTCTAAGTGAGGACTTCACCCTTGCTTAGCGCTGACAACAATATGAAGGATCCAACAGGAAGTGTACCCCCTACCCCCAGGCGGTGGTTCAACCTTATATTCCAGCTCTGCACTCTGTAGTTAATAGGTGTTCAGCATTCTCTTCCCTGTGGCGACCCGACTATCACCGCGCTCTGTCTGGACTTTTCGCCCTCCTGGGTTCTCAGCGGTGAAATGATCCTTCTGTCAGCTGCAAGACGGCAGAATCGCTCCTTATCATCTATTGTATAATGAAATCTTCAGGCTACACCTCACCCCCAGACTTTGTCCGGCCTTTCCTTTACTTTCTCTTTTTCTCTTTTTTTTTTCCACTCGCAGCTAAAACTGAACTGAAATAAACCCTCTGCAATGTTTAACTGTTTTTTACCCTGTTCCTGTACCACAGTACTGTCAGTTTTGTCGCCCTTTGACCTCTTTCCGTTCCCAGACCGCTTTTCGATATCAGTGCTGCCTCCGCTGTATTTGTTTCTCTGAGCTGCTGTCAGTGAAGAGGGCTGGCGATAGCAATAAGCTTGAAATTGTAAATACAGCGTGACCTCGTGTGTTCGCCCTCCCCCACAAGAGAACACAAGAACACATGCACACTCCAATGCTCCATCACCTCTCTTCCTCTCTTCCTCTTTCTGGATGACATTCATTCACACTGAGGAATCTCATGATGTGTCAAATGGAAGGGGCTCCTTTATCAGCCCAAACATTTTTTATAATTTTACAGCTGCTCCCTATGGATAGAATATGTAGACCTTTATCATATGTAGAGCGCATGTCGTCAGTATGATGTAGCATGTCTATATTATGTATATTTATGGACATGATAGTGTGTCAGACAAACCTGTGAATATCCAAGCACCAAGAATTAACAGTGACTCGAAGGAAAGTCGGGACAGTGATGCTGTTTGAAAATTTGAAATATAAAGTGCTGGACTGTCAAATGAGAAATATTTCTCTCCTACACTTCATGCAATTGTTTCGCTCTGCAGTAAAGGCTGCAGGACAGGTTATTTCCCAAATGTTGACCAGGATTAGGTTAAGGCCCTCAAAAGTATGTATCTGCTTCTATGTGTGTGTGTGTGTGTGTGTGTGTGTGTGTGTGTGGCTGCGTGTGGCTGCTCATGCCACAGGAGAATAAGACAGAGTTGAATAAGAGAAGGCACTCACATCCATCCCAGTCTCTTCCCATCGCTGGAGATGACAGGCAAAATGCTGACACCGCCCTCTTCTCAAATTGAATTTGAGATATAATATATTCCTGTTTTAATATGAGTGGTAAATCATGTGGGAATAACACACACTCGCTCACTTTTGTGCTGTGTCTCTCTCCCTCTGTTGCTCTGGATCAGTGGGTGGATGGATGGATGAATGGAGAGGTTAAATGTGATTTGATACAAATCTTGCTTTTCTCTCTGTCGCATGCAGACAGGCAAGCGTCAGTACACAGAGAAATACACAACAAATTCTGTCTGAAAGCCCATCTCCTGCATACATTACAGCTTCTGCCTCCCTGGCTTTGCTTGTCTAATGGCCCTCGCACCTCATTTAGACCTCAACAAAAAGCAAAGGCTTGCATTCTGTTGAAAGACGCTCCTCAACACATTGCAAAGACAACAGCCGACAGCTAACTGACTGCTGCACTGAACGCAACATATGCTTATGTCCTTTATTGCCAAGAGTTGGATGAGAAGACTGGTACCACTACAGGCTGTGTAGAAGAAGTGGACTTGGACCATGACACCACATTGGTTAGTGGTTTAAAGCTTGGCAGAGTTTGGCATTTTGATCGTCGTCGTAGTTGCAACCACGACCACAACCACATTAATTGTGATTTTAATTGTGATGCTAATCATGGGTAGTGGAAAAACAGGCTTAAATCAAAATGTAGTTCCCTGAAAAAATGGGCCTTCTTATAGTACAACAGAATACTAAGCAAGAAATTGTTAGGTAGCCAAAATGTTGCAATTAACTTTCATTAACTGAAAACAGACTGTGGAAGGTGAAAGGGTCAAACTTCTAAGATGGAAACATGGACAGCAGTTTGAACAAGTTCACGACTATTTAAATGTACACTGTTCCTTGGCTACTCTGTGCAACTAGTCAAGTCGCCCCCTGCTGGACTCGAATATGCACATCTCCCAAAATATAAACGTCTTTTAATGTTGAGCCTTTATGAAAGGAAAAAAGTAGTTATAAGTCTGTTTGCAATCCAAAAACTAGGGATGAGCCGGATACTCGTTTCAGACGAGTATCCGTTACGGATAAAGCATGTTTGACGAATACGATTATGATACGAGTAAAATATGTTAATATCTGTGTTCGTGCTGAAGGAAAATCCTCATTGTGGAACTGACTGTCTTCTCTCTGCGCTCTGTGATTAGCCAGTCACACACAGCGCCCGCCCCTCCCTACACGGACACGTCTCTGCACGTCTCTCCCAACATACGCGCGGTGCATTTGACAAGACAGAGCTGAAAACGGCTCGCGTCGCGTCGGTAAATGCCTCCGCTCCGCTCCGATTTTTTTTATTTTTTTTTTTAACCGTCTGCTTGCTCTTAGTTTGGCTGGTGATATGAAGTCAATTGAAAAACTTTGCTCGTACTGAACGCAGCGCTTTTGAGAAGAAGTGAACAAGGCTGACATATTATTTCCCTGTTTGCCATCACTGGATGTTTGCATGAATCATGAAGTTCACACAAATCATTAAAAAATAAACAGTCTCACAGACCATTTACACACATACACACATATAGCTGTAGCTTAACACACAAAGTAGCCTATATTAATATTTTTATTGTATGTGGCTGCATGCAGTATCTGACACTTTCTCTCTGCAGTTCATGAAAATAATATTATAAATATTATTGAGATATACTGTATATAGGCTTTGAATGCAGTAGATTAGCAACTTCTGATCAATCCATATCAATTTCAGACTTAAAATAATGTACAGTTTTAAGCCTCACCCATTTCTGCACTCACTTCCGGTTTAGGCCCCGCCCACTCCGAATACAGATACAGATACAGATAATGTAGATGGTTAAACACATACGAATACAGATACAGATAGTGGTGTACTCGCTCATCCCTACCAAAAACCTTTCAGAGAGACAAAAAATGAGACACCACGAGTCTAACATTTGTTATATGCCCAGAATATGAATTGAGTGTATGTGTGACAAAGCTGAAAGTGGCACTGTAAAGCTTTGCATTGCTCTGCATTTGTATTGCTGTGCTGTTTTTTAAGAGGCAAAAAATGAGGAGACTCTGGGCTAAATGTGTGAAATCGGTGACTTACTTGAATGAACAAAGGGTCAGAGAGTTCTCTCATCGACTGCATTCACCCTTTATTCAACGTGCTCAATCGGCAAAATGAGATCCAACTCGTGCCAACGGTGCCAGACAGGCTGCAGAAACAATGGCCCAACAGCCCCCGATGGCCAACTGTCAGCTTGTTGTGCGAGAGCTCTAACAGCTTAACAACAGCAAAAAACCACCACAACAGCCTTGAGCTGATAATACCTTGTCTGCTGTGCCATCAGTCAAATTGACACCCTGGAGTTTAAAATTGTTTGACTTCCTTATTTGTTCAGAATTGGGCCATTTATCACAACTCCCATAGGCCACGAAGAGACATAAATAATTGAGAGGAAAAAAATATGGAAAAGAAAAATAATGAACAAAAAGGCCTGACACAAATGAGGCTTTTTCCATTCCGCCTTTATGTTTATGTACTTTTCATGTTCAACAGAAAAATCGGTAAACCCTGGGAGCTTAATAGCGGCGTAATGTGTTAAAATTCTTAAATCAATTCATTTGACAGCACATATTAATGTTCCCGACTTTTCCAGTCAGACTCAGGATGCAGATTGAAAATGACCCCTTTCAGTAATGTGTCGGATTTTAATTCTTTCCTCCTGGCGATTGTTTTTTTTTCTTTCCTCTATATTGGCAGCAAATCAATCATACAGACAAATACCACACACACATACACACACAAACAAAATGCAGGGATGAATTTGAATAAAAACACCTGCTCACACACACAAGCCCCTCAGCTAATGCCCCACACACACTTTGCTGCTGAATCTTCTCCGCGTTGTGATAATTACTGTAGGCAGAGCGTGTAGTTTAGCAGAGAGAGGCAGAAATGTGATGTGGCCTGCAGTCTTACCTGGCACTCATTCCTCTCAGTAGAGCTTATGGAGACATTAGGCAGAAGTCATTAACTACAGCAGGGACAAGGAGAGATGAGGGGGGGGGGGGGAATCCAACTCACTCACTGAGTTGAATGCACGAAATAAAAAGGCACCGGTGTGTGACAAGCGAAGAGTGTGTGTTTTCGGCGAGTGTGTGTAAACGTGCCTCTGTGCATGCTGTACAGTAACCCTGTGTGCGTGTGTGTGTTTGTGTGTGTGTGTGCTATAGAGAAACAGAGAATGACTTTAAGCTTGCATCAGTGTGTTTGCATCAGTAATTTGCATCCATGACTCAACCTTAAACGCCACGAGCTATACTTTGTTTATGCTGTGATGCAGCGCAGAACAGTGATGCTGTCAGTGATGAGATCCGCTGTGAGTGATGTGAGGTGTGCGATTTCACTCTATTCGTCTGAGCACGAAGCAACAGATACCATATAGTGTGCTACATACAGTAAGGTAAGCATAAGGAAACACTGACAGCGCTTTACTCATCAACATTCGAGGCTCAGTCTTGTAAAGTTCCTCGTCTGACATTGAACTCTCTGGTTATCAAAACTTCATATTTAGAAGTTATTTTCATGAGAAAAATCCCTTCATAGGCTCAAAAGGCTTAGATGCAACTCATCTTCATCTAGTACGCACAGATCTATGAATATGCAAATGGATCCCACCTCTGTCTCCACCCACGCTCCCAGGAAGAATTCAGCCATACGTGTTCCAGAAGAAGAATGAATTGTAAGTCAACTGCGATGTACATTATTGGTATGGTGATGTGTTTTATGGATCACTCTGTACAACGTTAACATGATAGACGTGAACCTTTGTCCTCACTACGTTACCATGTTATGGACAAGTTGACAGGATTAGTTCCTTCGGTGTGTGACATATAAAACCCTGGGTGTCTGAATCCATGTTTCTGTCATTGGCACGCCACCGTTCCAGATTGTAAAATGATCAGCCACGGCGTTAACTGCTTATTTCGCTCATGATCTGCCTTATAGCAAACCAAAAAAAAATCCCATGGAGATGTTAACAAGGTTAAAACTTGATTTTCACCGGAATGGGAAAAAAAAATAGCGACGGTTAAATCTCTGCAAATGTCAACACGTGCCAAAGATAATCTGCATTTCCTTTCATATTCAAACCTGTTCTCTCATGATGTGCAGTTAAAGGAGGATGAAAAACAACCACATAAACAACATCTTGCAGGATGTAACATAGAGGTCTGTGTCCCTGTGTTCACTGTAACCTCAGTTTTGATGCATGTATGTCATTACATCCACACGGACCTATCAGTGATTTGCAGTATTATAAATGATTTATATCTATACGGGTGGAATAAAAACACCCAGTGGTGCCATCTTTCAAAATCTGTCTGTACTTTTTATCTCTCATTTCCACTTCCCCCCCCTCCCGATACTTTTAGCCTGACTTGGTTTCTTTCTCAAATATCTGAAGTATTGGTTAGCAAAATGGTTTTGTATGTCTGTGTGAGCATGTGTGTGTGTGTGTCTGTCTCCTGGTACAAAATGAGCGAGACTTAAGAACCATTTATCATGATTAGTCTTTCATCAGTGGACCAGAAGAGGCCTTTAATATCATTGACAGTCATTCCCCGCTTTTTTCCATCTTCATTTTTTATCCCACCCTTCCCTGCTTCACTCAGCTTTCCAGGGGCTGTTTTCATCAAAGACGCTCAATAATCAGCAAGCCGCCATCCACCCCCCTCCAACCATCTCCTCGGGCCTATAAGAGCACTCATTAGCTTGACCTTGCTTGTTGTCGAGGCGTTGGGGTGAGGGGTTGTTATCCATATCTGGCATCTTGGACTCCACCGAGTGAACTGACATAATACGATGATTGACTGAGCGTTTCTCTCTTCTTCAGCATCAGGGTGGGAAAACCAGAGTGAACTCTGAAGTCTGTGCAGAACAAAACCAAACTGCCTTGTTTTCTATAAATAAGTACTAAACTGATGTGAGAGGATAGTAGCTGAAATCACAGGTGCTGCAAAAACGTCTCATTCCATTATCTCACATATTTTGCATTTTACCTTGTATAAGATGGAAAAAACGAGAGAAGGGCTGCATCTTCATTAACGTATCATTTTTAAATTAACAATTCAATATGTCAGAAATAATAAAATATGGATCACATGGATCCAGAGATCAAGATGATGTGACCAGCAGTCCAAAACCCAAAGATAATTTTGGAGAAAATGACATTTCGCTTGACAAATTAATCTTAATTTTCAGTTGATCGGTTGAATCAATGACTCACTGCTTCACTGTAAATGAAGAAATAGCGCAAGTTATTATCTCCAGAATGTTGTGAATAAAATTTGTGGTAAGGCAAAGAGAAACAAACGTTTCGGTTATGATGTATAATTGCATTATTATGTCATATTAAACACATCAGACAAAAGCTTTGAAGAGCAAATCTTAATAAAGAAGAGGAATTAGAAAATCAAAAAAATTATCTGCTCCATCATATAAAGGAAGCCGACCTTCTGTTCATCATCACGTCGCTAGTTGAGAAACAGCTCGAGTGGCAGAAAGCCCGGGTCTCTCTTCTCCCTCCACATTCTCCGGAGCATCAGTAGCTACCAGCATCGAGCCCTTTATGTGGCTTTTAACTACACAGTATCTGTCTAGTTCGCTTTTGATCTCCGGCGAGACAAAGGGGTGGCGGAGAAATGCTAGACAGTCATTTCTTACCTTGGAGGGCTGAGAAAATCAAGTGCGGTGTTAAATCTGATCCTGTCAGTGCGGTTGACGGCTGGAGGGGACTCTGTAAGAGGCTTTATTTCTGCTGTGGATCTGTCTTTAAAAGCTAAAGGAAAGACAGAGAAAGTCTTTGGGAGCTCACAGTCTGAAAGAAATTCCTTTTTTTTTTTTGTCTGGCAGGGAAAAAAAACCCATCAATTCTTGTTTGATTTTACTTTATGGTGTTTGGATTATGACAACGAAAGGCAGCGCGCACACCTGCTGCATACAGTATGTGAACAACCTAAACACACGCGTGCACACACAGATTTACACAGTCGGCTAAACGGACACATATGGCGTGTTTTGTTATCCTTCCTTTCGTCCTTGTCTTAATGTGCCCTTCTTTTATTGCTGAAAAAAAAAACATTTACAGTGGGATCAGCTCCACTTGGTTTATCATTTGCTGAGTGATGAGTCAGCGATTCACAGTAAAACTTTGTCAAATATTGGGTGAGTGTTCCTATGGAAGCACGGTATTCATGTTAAATGATGTTTTGAACTACTGTGGGTATCAGGCTGTGCCGTCCACTGGACCCCATGACAGGCAACACCACAGCATCATCTAACAGACTTTGAAGCTGCCTTTAACTTCTACACTCAGCCAAGCAAAGAGCAGATACTTGGCAGGATGACCTTATATCTACAATTTATGTGCTTAGGTTAAAGTTCAAGCAACTTCATCTGAACGCCATGGCCCGCTCAGCTCTCCAGCCACCATCACTGGTAACTGGTTCCATTATTGGGGTGGGTCCACTTTTCTGAAGGTCAGTGAAACAACTTGGGTCGAAGTGTTTATTGTCATGTGCACAGTTAAAAGAAATCAGCTTCCTTTGCCTTCCACTATGAACGCTGTTTTGAAAAAATAAATAAATAAATAAAAATTGCAAAACAATAGAGAATAAATCTGAAGGATGTGTACAGGAATATTTAATAACATGAAATGAATGTGCAAAAAAAAATATGCAAATATGGGTTCAAGTGACCATAATACAATGACTGTATTATACAGTATGGATACAGAGGTGATGAATATGAATATAAATGAAAGGAGTAGTAATGTATCAAATGTTGCAATACAAATACAATGCAAATACAGCCTGAGATGATGAATATGAATAGAAATATGAATATAAGTAGATGAAATACTGCATCATTATCAACAGTAGTGTTAATATGTGGTTGTGGGTGGGCTGGGGTGAAGCATGTGTGGTTGAGGTATTTATGGTGGCAGCAGGGGCAGTGGGCAGGAGCCACAGTGGGTGCCATCTTGTACATGACCCCTGTAGCTAAATGTCAGATTGTACTTGGGCAAGATACTGACCCCCAAACTGTTACCGATCAGCAACTCTGTCGAAATAAAAGAACATGGTATTAAAATGAATTTGCGTGTAAGAGTGAAGTCTACAGCGTCATCAGATGGGCACTCTCTCAATATCTGCTGTTCAAGCGTCCCAACCCCCTCTTGACCTGCACCCCCACACTGAACACAACCCCCTGCAGCAGGTCATATCAACTTTTGTCTGCAACATCATCATCTAATAAGATAACAACCAGCTAACACCATTTCAAGCTCGCCGGCACGCTCGAGCCACCGAGCAACAGGCAAATAATCACACTCATCTTCAGAAAGAAACAGAGCGTAAACTCCCATCTACCACATCACGTTAGGTTAATAATATGTCAGGCTAACTAGCCCCAACCCAAGCCTCCCGTTTGGCAGAGGCTCTGTGGTCACTGGTGTGTGTTTGTATGTGTGTGTGTGCGTACATCTCGAGCCTCACTAGGGGAGCCGCTACAGGTCGGGTGACAGATTGTCCAGACAATTGCTTTTAACAAGCTGGTGGGAAAGTAGGGCAAAAAGTACTAATGTCTCGCCTCGCCAATCCATTCCACCTCAATACATATTTTCTCTTGCTCTCTATAATTCATACGTGGATTCTGCGTCTCACCCATCTCACACACGTGCGCACACGCCGATGGGAATATACACAACAACATGTGTGAGGTGTGAGGGCCGGCAGCGTGTGTGTAGAGAAGCAGCAGGTCGGAAGAATGCGGCTGCTTTATCTTTTGTTTTGTTTTGGTACAGTAAATGTCAAGAGCTGGAGCGAGATGCATCGCTCGATCTTGATTTGGAAATTACGTGTTTGTGAGTGCACGTCTGACTGTGCGACGTCTGTTTATTTGCATAGCTATAAAAAGCTCCAGACCAGTTAAAGTGCAGCCTGAGATTAGTCAGCGCAGGACAACTAATCAATTGGAAACCAAGATTTATTGTTCGCTCCCAGCTGCACGCACTATGGTCAGGAAGAGGAGTCTGTCAGTCAAAGAATGGAATGAGAGTGTTTGCTCGCAAGCGTGTGTGTGTGTGTGTGAGAGAGGAGAGAAAAGAGAAGGAAGGCAGAGAAAGGAAGGAATGCAGTTTCCTGTAACAGGTGGACTGCGAGGACGGCTGGTGGAGTATTTTCTCTTGTTTGTTCTACCTGGCAAAACAGGAAAATTAGATATTGACTGCAGAATAATGTTTTTCATTTCCACGAAAGCAGAGGCATGTGAGGCGGTGGCGAGCCAGCCGAACACATGTACACACAAACGAGGCAAAAGCAGCACATGTAAGATTTACAAGGAGCAGAAATTGACGTCCACTTGGAATCTATAGTTGTCTTTGTTAGTATTTAAAGGGCAAAAGGTATTTCCTGTAGCTGCATATCTCCTTCAGTGCTGTTGTTATAGTAAATATGACACCATTTTGAGCAAAGATTTTTCTAGTATGATTCATTTCGTATTTCTGACGTAACAATAGCAGAGAGGTGGTTTTAGCTGTGACAGCAACAGAGCTCATTCAGACGACCTGGAGTAGGAAAGAAAATAGTAGAATAGCTTTTATCAGGATGCCAATAAAAAGCGAAACCCACAGTGGAGCTCATTTGGAGAATTATAAAAATCATAATTTGACCCATAATTATCCTTTCACTCTCTTTGCTGAACACTTGACAAGCTGCACACCGAAGTTGTTTTGCCGAGGAGGCAATTATGAGGAAGTTATTCTTGGCGCCAAGAAAGAGCAGAATTCAATCTGACGTTGCTAAGAGATTTAGAGTAAAAGAGAGGCGGCAATGCAAAAAAAAAAAAAAAAAGATTTATAGACGGAGCGAGTGAAGTGTTATCTTTGAACTGTCCAGCATGGGGTCGTTTGTCAAAATCTCCAGGGCTGCGTTGTTGACTGTCTGGCTTCCGATAAAGCAATTCAAAGTGGACTTGTTACTCGGGGAGGAATCAAATGCGTAATTGCGGTTATGAACTCTAAGTGATGAATCTGTTCCTAAATGGGAGAAGAGAAGCCGACTGACGGCGACCCTCACAGGCGGGTTTATGTGGAAAATAGTTGCAAAGTCTTACCGGTCTCTGGACAAAATAATGTGATTGTGAAGCAAATATAATGAACGCTAAATTGCAAAAACTATTATATGGTGGCGAGCTACTATTTCTTTCACTCAAAAATTCTAACAAGCGGACACAGACTGTAAGAGTTAATCCATCTTATTAAGAGTCAGTTCCCTCACAATTAAAAGCAAAAAATGAAATCAATTAAGACAGTCGAATGTAGTTTGCTTGAAAAACACAGGCGTCCTTTCCCACTCAGTCCTGCTCATGCAAAGTCTGAGGGAGGAGTGCCTGGGATGCTACGATATGTTTGAATATTTATATGTTTACAAGCATTAGTATTTGCTAACCTCGTCTTATCTGCTCACGCTCTTTGTCTGCCTCGGCCACCCACCTCTCTCTCTCTCTCTCTCTCTCTCTCTCTCTCTCTCTCTCTCTCTCTCTCTTGCTCTGCCCCCGGTGTGCTCTGTTTCAGCTGAGGCAAAGTATCAAGCCATGCATAAATATTAGGGAGTTTTGTTACAAAGGGATTATCATTTCTATCCCTCCTGCACAAGTACCTTTGATCGTGTCACATACATCCACACACACACACACACACACACACACACACACACACACACACACAGGGCACAAACATCCAGGCTTCTGCAGTTGCACACGGTGTGCATGTGCATTGATCTGTAGGGTATCAACTGCTTGGGTATCAACACAAGCGCTGGTCAGAAATACAAGTGTGTGTGTGTGACTTTGTGTGTGTGTGTGTGTGTGTGTGTGTGTGTGTGTGCGCGCGCGACAGGATCAAAGGTACTTGTGCAGAAGGGATAGAAATGATAATCCTTTGGTAACAAAACTCTCTAATCATTTATGCATGGATTAAAACTTTCCCTCTCTCCTCTAATGTTGCATCCCAGAGAAAGAGACAGAGAGACAGAACCCTGACATTATTAATATATGGATTAATTTTAAGCGCAGTCGCTACCACAGCTGCAAACGCCGCTGAGAAGATAACCAACTTCAAAGACGGGAGAATCTCTCGAGCAGGAACGGCGCAGGGTCCTGTTTTAAACTTGCAATTTAACTTCAAATTGTCCCCTAAATTCACGAGAGGCTGTCAGCTATACTGAGCTTTAAGATTTGTAATAAAGCATGTGTGGTATTGGTGCCAGAGCTTTGGTTCAAAGAGCTTTATTTTAAGAGCACTCACGGTCAAGTCAAACAATTTTGGCCAATGTGAAAAAAAAAAATCTTTTACTTTTCTACTTAGAAAGTTAACTTGATGTGAAATGAAACACTCGTATTCCTCTCAACATTTGCATTGACATTTTCAGAGTTATTGCAAATAAATCTACTTATTACCACATTCTCTGTGCTCACCCTCACTCTTATGCTGCTTTATTGCAAATCAGGCATACGGGTGCCTTAAGTGAGCAACAGCAATTTTCTCTAACCCGATTCCAGCTGATCTACAATGGGAGACAATATCGGTCCAAATGCACGACTTCCACCTTTGCAGACGTCAAGGATGGTTAGAGTGTGAGCGTGTGTGCGTGTTTATCCTGCCAAAATTGGAAGATCTGTCTTTTTGATGTTCCTTTGAGCTGCTAAATGTGGGCAGTTTGAAATTCACATCCCGGCTAACCATCCATGCACATTAGTGTCAAACCTGGGCTAATCTCTAAGTAGCTTTTTTTTTGACACAGCTGAGAGCTTTACAGCACAATTCATCCATGTTGTTTATGTTTCATTTCAGAGAGAAAACACCTTTAATAATTACACTAAGCATCAGTTTGGAGCATCGTGACTAATGGGAATATGGCAAGTTTGCAGTGTTTTGAAAAAAGTAACCAACCTGACTCTTGTCCTCAACAGCTATTAGCAGCATTTCATCACCATGTGCTAATATTTTTCTGTAATGGAGCAGGTTAAATGGGATCTTTCTGTAGCTGCAGATGTTTCATATCAACCAAAGATCCAGACAATATGGGGACGATTACTGTATTAGTGGCTGCTGTCAGTGTTTTCTGACTCACAATGTAAAATGCTCTACTTGTCAGATGATAGTGTTTGTTGGTTTAAGTGACTTATGTGTTTATTATCTGAAGTGAAATTGTGTGAGCAGCATATGAGTTGCTTTGAAACAAGGATCTACTGAGTCCCACTCAGTTTCATGGCAATACAAGACATTCACTCAAAATATCACGCCAACCTCATGGTGGCGCTAATTGGAAAGTCAGAGGAAGTCTTCGGGATTTGTGAGTATCTGTGCAAAACTTTCTGCCGATCCATCAAGGATGTGTTGACGTTTTACTGGCCATTTGAAAAGTTTGACCTGCTCGTGGTGCTGGAGGAAAAGTCAAGGGATCAACAAAGGTGCTGGGATTTTATCATCTAGGAGCCATGAATTTAAAAACTCAAATTTAATTTCGCCATGACCAAAGTGGTGGACGGACCCGCCAATGGACCATCGTGCAAGCTACTGTGGTGAAAGCTCAGCAGGGGCTCATGAACAGGAAGTTTAAACGATCATTAATTCAAAAATATTTCCCTTTTCTTTGCTCAAAACTCGATCCACTGAGACACGACGTTCCTTTGCCGTCCGTGCTGGAACAAGAGAGGAGAGGGGAGGGGGCCATTATTAAAGCAATAAAGAAAACAAGGTGAGCTGTGGAGTTGGAACAAGATATTGAATCTGAATATTGGAGAGAAGAGTTCAGAGTGGAGGACGGGGTGCACAGGAGAACGGAGGTGTCTAAGGATGATAAAAATACTGAAGAAGCTGACTCAGCTATTTTGCTCACCAGCCAAAAGAGCTCAGTCCAAAATCCTGATACACACACACACACACACACACACACACACACACACACACCTGAGCACACACAGTCGTCCTGCTCCCCGTCCTTGCTCAGATACAGAAACTCTTCCACAGAAGGACACTTTCAAATCTGCCGGTTTGTTTTATTGAAGCTCATGACTGTAAAAATGAAGACAAAATCTTTTTTTCTCTTTCAGTGAATATTACAACAGACCTCATTTGTCATGTATTATTGACTTATATTCATACAAATGATTCTTAATGTTCTAGGAGGAAGTGATATCTGAATTTTATATGTTCTTACATCCACCTTTTTCCTCTGTTATTTGATGTTTAGGTCTGGAAAAATGTAATAAAATCAGATGGAATATTGTGACGTAATGATGGAAGAGAATTAAAAAATGATGGTGCTCCAGTATCTTGTGTTTGTCTGGAACATGAGATAAGTGAAAAAAAGCCATGTGTAGTCATTCTATATTAAGGCAATGCACTTAAGGATCATAGCTGTGATTTTATGTTTTACTCTATTAACTACACACACACACACACACACACACACACACACATATATATATATATATATATATATGCTCGGACCATCAAGCAATTAAAAAAAATCTAATTAACTGTATCCTTTTGATTAATTAAGCTAAATTAATTGGGCATATCAACGCGTGCAGTGAGAAGCATTTCAAAACATTTCAATTTCAATACATTTCGGTAGATCAGTGAATCAGTGAATGAACCTCAGTTGGTTAATCTGTCAGTTGCATCTGAAGGTCTGTCTGCAGCTTCTCTTTGAGGTGATATTTCAGGCCTGAAGTGCTCAGATGGTACAAAGAGTCCTGACTGCAGAAATAGCACAGAACAGTGCTTCTATCACTAGTTCCATCTGGGTGCTTTGTTAATTGTAAATTGTCTATTCACTGAGCCAAGACGTGTTTGAATCAAAATTAACACGTTATTTTGACTAATATATACATGATGTAATTGTGGAGCGTCTTCCAATTTGATTTAATTTCCATCCTTCATGGCAGCCTTTTTTTTTTGCATTCAACACACAGGCTTTCCACATACTGGAAACGTGAAACTCCAGCATCTGAAATAAACTTCAAAAAAAAAAACTTTTATCCCAGCAGATATTTTGACTGGTTACAGCCACAGACGCACAGGTGAGACAAACTTTACTAAGGATGGCTCGGTTCCATTAAGCGAGCCACAGCACATAATACAACAATACAAGGGACCTGGAGCCTCACCAAAACAGGTCCGCTGTGAAAAAGGTCTGCTGGAAAGTCAGCGAAAATCTGCCCTTTTCAAAACGCTATCGCTAAACGGCAAGACATATAGCTCTGACAATGATATTTAAATAAACAATGGTATAATATTGTTCTCGGTGTTTGGATACCTAAGCAGGTCTGAAGCATCTGCAGGTTTATTTTCATACTGTAGTGAAGTGAAGTGAAGCCTGGAGGAAGAGCACTCAACTTAAATATTGTTTGCTTTGGAGATGGTTTCTAATATGAGATAGGCCTATAGATGATTTGTATATATGGGCTAAAGCACGCTGCCTTGGTTGTGTATGCAATCATTCCCACATGTCCCATAGACAACATGAGTCTGATAAAACCCACCACAGACAAAATCCAGGTATTGAGCCATTCCACAAATATAACCTGGCTGTATCTGGTACACTGTAAACCCGTTAAGGAACCAGGTAAAATATAAAGAATAGCTACCCCCACCCAATAACATTTATGTTCTTAAAACTGTACTTTGAAAAACAAGCTCCCATGTTCTTGGCTGCTCTTAAGGGCCACTGGAAACTGCCCCCTCTGTATGGTATAATGGATTTCAAGGCTATTGAGGCGGTGTGATTCAAACCTCCCTCAACACAGATAGCATGCTGTAGCCAAGGAGTTATTCCTAATTTTCATTGCCCATGAACTGACCTGGTTGAGCTGTGATTAGTTTATAATTATCCAAGAACTGGGCAGAACACCAGCATCAGCAAGTTGGATCACACCGTGGGTCTTCGTGGTGGGATTTTAATCCAACCATATCAACATTTGGGAAAACACCATTAACTGCGTCCCAGGGCATGAGTGAAGGGGAAAGCTAAGCTGGAAGGCAGTTTGTTTGTTTTTTTGTGAGCTTTGACATTAAAGTGATTTTTGCACAAGCTCCACATCAAATCTTTTCAGGCACTGTGTCCACTGAGTTAGTCTGCGTGTCATGTGTTAATGGAGCAATTTCAGGTTTTAGTCCCTTGACATTTGTCTTTGCCTGTCCTGGCTTTCTCGAGCTGATCCGAAAAGTAATATGTTTTTTTTTTTTTTTTTTTCTTTACAAACCTGTGCTGAACTCACTTTTTTTGGAACAATATAGGGAAAACATGACTGGGATCAAATTTAATGGTATGAACAGGATTTTAAAAATTCATATATCAGCTCATTCTAAACACATGGAGGTGCTGTGTAGGATGTGTAAAGTAGAAAGAAAAGCCAATTTCAGGATCCAAATTGTGTGGCTTTGACTTGATTTGATGCTCAGGAGGAAAATTCTGTAAATTGGAAAGTTGCAAAAAATTCTAAACGACCTTTATCAGGAGACACTTTCACCTTCGTGAGTTCCATCTGATCATCTGTTCATGTGCATGTATGTATATTCTGTGTGTGTTAGTGTGTGTGAGCAGATGTGCATGTGTCTTGAGAGGGGTCCCCTATGGATGTGGGGCTTAAATGAAAAACAGATGTCTCCAGTTGGAGGGAGAATGAGGAAAATACAGGCTGTCAAACACAATTAATAATAACAAGAAAACACACACACACACACACACACACACACGACCACTGGTGAAAATACACTGGCTTTCTCTCTTTCAAGGAAACTGATTGAATTCATTTTGTAACTTTGCCTTGCTGACTTGAATGAATGTATATTGATAAGCTATACAAATCCACCAGAATCACTCCTTTATACCTTATGTAAAAAGCCTCTGGCAAACTTATTTTGGATGAACACCCCAGGTAGAGCTTCAAGGGCAAACCAAGGAGAAAAGACAATTCTTCTCAGCGTCACTCTCTTTCATGCTGGTCCTTTGTGACTTTTTCGGCTGATGAAAATTTCTCTCCCTCCGTCTGCCCGTCCATCCATCATCGGCACCTGAGCAATGGAGCAAGTGGAGCAAATGCATTCTCATTATTTAATTAGTGGGAGCAAAGATACCGTTTTGCTACCCCACTTTTTTATCCTGTCCCCACAATCAGGTGATTATATTGAAGTAGTCGATATCTGTGATCATTTGCTCATTCATAAAACAATCATATATGTTGCACCAACCTTTGAGTTGATTCAGCCGAACCTGTACTGATGCCACAGCATGCTTTGGTTGTCAATCACAGTCTGTCAATCAGTGTAGAATGTGAATGTTTACAAAGCAGAGAAGCATGCCAGTTAGCTTTAGTGCACATGTATTACCTTAAACATTCCTTCCATAAGACATTTTTCATATTCACAAAACAATCCACTTTATTAATTAAAAATTATGCTGTGTAGAAAAATCTCAGAGATATTTACAAGCTATGTCTTGTCACAGTTGCAGGGCATCTTTCAGTTCAAAATGTTTGAGAATGGTCTGAGGACTGGTTACACTGGTACAGAGAAGTGGACTCAAATCTAGGGGTAGTACCGTTTTGGTGTAGTGGTGTTGTGACATCTGAAGCATTGCACAACAAAAGAGAGCTGCAGATGGACTGACAGCTTGTATACAGGAGGACGTTAAGTTACTCAGTCCCGCCTACTCCCTCAGTCTCTCTACATCCACAGGCTTTTATATATCATGATGATTATAGATTTTTTTTTTTCCTCTGTCAGAACGATTCAGGGTGAGTCACTAACGCAGACTAGTAACAAAGCTGCGTTCATGTTGTTCAATAGATCCATGGTTTGGAAGAGTCATAGGACAAACCCACGTCTGGACTCATGTTTACTAATCAGTCAGTTTACATATACTAGTGAGTCAAGTCCTCCCTTGTTTCTGTTGGCGCTGGTTGTTTCTCTCAGTCTATCACTGAGCCATCATCACTGGGCGGCAGCGCTGCTGGCTGCTGCACCCGGACCATTAGCTCATTAGATCATTAGACTTTGCCACTGGCATCCAGCATTGGGAAGCCAACAAACTGAGTTACAACGCTGCAATGGGTTTCCCCATGGACCGTCTCACGTGCTGATGCTCGGGGAGACAGTGTCAGTGTGTAACAGAGGGGCTTGGACTTTAAATGTGAGAGATGCATCAATTTAAAGAAACAAGTGCTATAAAGATTTTTTTATATATATTACAATGGATCACATGACTAAAATAAAATGCCATATATTTCCAACAGGAATTTGTGGAGACTGAAAACAGAGCTGAGAAGGAGTGAATGCCATAATATGTAGATGTTGTGTTTACAGCTTGTTTCTGCTGCCCCTAGTGGCCAAAAAAGTCCCTCAGTGCAGGTTTAAGTGTTTTGGTCATTTATCACCAAGTTTGTGGTCAGTATGTTTATGTGTATATTTTTGACCAAACTTAATAGGTTCTTCTTTTTAATTAACATTCCAGGTTGCAATAACACACACAATAAAGATGTTCGATGTTTCTTTAAGCTTCTGCCACACAGCGCCACAAATCCTCCGCCAGCAACCGAGACAAATACTTTTCTGCTTAGCCAGGGCTGATTTTTAGCAAACGCAACACATTTCACCCCGACACACAGTCGAGAAAAACAGGATACGCCAACATTACATAATCTCTCCCTCTTTATCTGTCTCTCTTTCTATCCTTTCCTATTGTCTGTCATGTATTTTTACCCTTTCATTTCCCCCTTTTTTTTTTGCTCTCTCCCGCTCCCTGTTCCCCCCTTATTTCCATCCCCCCCATTTCAGGTTTCACAATCACAAAAAGCAGCTGAGATACGGGAAGATTAAGCAGGTGAGCCGTCAGAGAATATTTTTCCTCCCTGATATTTCACTGCAGGATCTTCACATAATGCATCCTTGGCCTTTTTCTCTCCTGTTCAATAGGCTGCTTTTAAGATGTGGCACCGGATCAAGTTGTTTAAGAGGAAAACAATACTGCTGTCTACCTGTCTGAGTGTGAGAGACTGTGCGTGCGTTGAGACTCCATGTCTTTGTTGTTGTGTACGAGCGTGCACACCTGCCTCTGGGTAGTGCCGCGTGTGTGTCTCAGCCTGCGATGTGTGCTTCCTTCTGATAGGGTTTTCAGTCGTCTGTAACGGCTGAAATTGTATTTGCTAATGGAGCCATTTTGGGACAAGCGGGCTCAGACAGAAACAGAGCTATCTGACCCAAGATAACACCTTTGTTTTTTGGTATTTCTTCCCATTGCTGCACATAATTCATCAGCCGTTTGGACTGTGCTGTTTATTCTCCATTACGCTCACGTAGCGTCGGGAATCCAGTTCAGTTACACTACATCTCGGCGCGTTTCTAAGATCAATTTTATCAGTCATAACCTGAGATCCCTGGAGTAAAGCACTTAATGCTCCCATTGCTCCAGCAGAACCGTTCAGCAACACACAATAAAAACTTATTCTCCATAGGTTTGAATGTGTGCAACTGTGTGAATGTAAAGCGAGGTGATGCTGACCAATGATGAGCAGTGGATAAATACAAGTTTAAAAAAAACGCAAATTGCATTTTAGGTGAGTTCATCCTATAATAGTTCCCAGTCATAATTGCTACTCTCTCTAAGCAGATAATGGTATTTATTCTCACGGGGGATAATGATGGATCATGGGTTCATCAGTTCAGCGCAGTTGCCATAAAAAGCATTACCACCTGCCATTAAATTGCCAGCAAGTGACATCTGCAGGCACATCTGGAGATGAAATGCAGTTCGGTATCAGCACGGCGTCATACAAGCATTACACAACATTGAGTTACCACCTACGCTGAGTCCAACTGGGTGAATGAGGGAATCTGTTCCAAAATGAGAAGTCAACAGCCTGAAAAAGCAACACCTTGCACAGTAATTGACGGGATACAATTAAAACAAAATGGTGTTTTGTTGACGAAATACGCCGCCGGTCCCTCAAGTCCTCGGCAGACAGCGGCACATTTGTGAAACAGATGTTGGAAATGTTCAGCGTTGCCTTTAAAAATCAATAGAAATGGGAGAAAAAGGTTTAATTTCATATGTGAAGGATGTTTTTTTAAAGGCTCACATTTGTGCTTAGTTTTCAAGGGTTCTATCTTATTTTATTAATTAATTTCTTATAGCTTGATGAGCAGGAAAAGATGCTTCAAAAAGTATTTTATTTAGCACTTTTATATGCAGTGCGACAACAATGCTCCTGAAATAAAACTCAGAAAGATTGATGGACAGCTGATGTGCATTGTTTTTAGAAATATGACTCATGATATACAGTCTTTAGAAGGGTATGAGTCAACGTCTTCCCGTGGTCTAGTGTTAAAAATGCAAACAAAAATCTCAATATCAAATTGCTATAGTTAGAATCTCAATACTTAATAACTGCATAGCAAGCAGGCATCAAGTGCCAAACCAGCAGTCATCGATGTGTCGGTCTGTGCTGCATGTATGTGCTGCATCACTTCTCAAATACAGTTTTATATACATCATTTTCTACAAACTAATGGTATAATGAGATATGTACTTAGATTGGAAGCCAGCAAAATATTGCAAACACAACATTAAATATCCCATTTAACATATAGACGTACAGTATATAACGTAGCTTACTGCAGAAGTTGATCCAATCCCACCCAGTTTTACTCCTTAGTGGCAAAAAGCCCCTGAGCATTTATATTAATAAAAATAGTAAAACATGACTGTGAAATGATCCTGGTCTACCAGCTTCCTGATTATTATGGTGTTATTGCCAATCATATATATAGTGGAATGGGTCGTCCTCTCACCTCCAAAGTAATTGAAAAGCTCTCTATCTTTCTTCAGCCCTGGTCACTTTCCCATTAGCCCCGCACGCCGCACTGAAATGAGTCGTCAGGCTTCCCAATTGGAATTACCTGGGACAAGACATTACCATCATTGGTGGAAATATTACATCGTCATAGTTTTAATAATAAAATAGTGTGTGGGCAAGGTGGTGGTGGCGAGAGGAGGCGATAATGATATTGAAAGGTATGGTATGAGGTGACTTTGAGTTCATGGTTGAAATAATGAGGGTGTTAGGTGAATTAATATTTTTGGGTTGGGGATGTGAATACATCAATGTGAAAGGTAGCTCTTATGAATTCCTATCGACCAAATCTGCGCATATTTTAAAATGTGAGATGGCTTTCCTAATTCTCAGAGGAAAATATTGCTGTAATATTGAGAAGACTCGGGTGCCCATTACATTTTTTATGCAACTGAGTAATGTACCCATTATTGAATGTAATTGTGAAAGTTACACTCTCTGAAAAGGGTTCAAGTTTACGCTCGAGTGTGCGAGTATTATAATGCTGAGTGTGAAAAGGGAAAATTATCTCGCCACGAAAATTATTGTGCTGCAAAAACTACTGTGCCTCAAAAAATACACAGGCAGAATCAGATCAGTTTTGCTGTACGTTTTGTTTTCCTTAAAGTGCAGTATCTTAAGATGAGAAAGAGTAGACAAAAGCAGTATTGACTTTTTTATTTCTTCAGCATGTTTTCTTCATTCTCAGTCAAGGAACAATAACATAACGCTGTTGTGTTTAAACCTGCATTTACTGACCTCAAAACTACAGTTGAAATAAAAAGGTTATAAATTATTCACTTATGCACCAATGGTGTGGTTGAAATTGCCCAGTAGGGTCGATGCAATGGGCAAAATTGGAACAATACTGTAAGTAGTGTATTATATTATGTATTCAGTAGAAAATTTTATGGGCTGCGCTGGAGAGATTTGGTAAGAGGATGTAAGAGGAGAGATGAGGTGTGTGTGTGTGTGTGTGTGTGTGCTTGGTGGTGGGGTACAGGTGAAGAGGTGGGAGCAGGGATTGGGATTTTAGACTTGAGGACTGCAGCAGCACAAGGGCAAAAGGGCAGCTGTCCATATTTGGAGGTAGGCAGCAGCCAGCCAATCATCACGGATTAGGAGGCATCACGACCTTCAGCCTCCAACGAGAAGTAAAATCCTGGAACAAATAGTGCATACGTGCACACACACAAACACACACACACACACACACTTTCTCTCTGAGACACACATTAGTTGAGAGTAAGGACAAGCTGGTAAAGAAAGCCTTGGATTTGCTACTATAAATCCAGCTTATGGACGAATGGCCACCACAAACAGAGAAAATGCCTCCGCAGCAAAATCACAAATGCTGAGGGCTAGAAAGAGCAGGAGAGTCCGTTTTGGACTTTGCAGGAGAGAGTGATAAAGACTTGAGCGATGACAAAAGAGGGGAGGCATTTCAAGGGAGAAAATAAATAAATGTGGTGCTTGAGAGAGAGCAGGATTTTTCTTGCCTTCCTCCTTTTGGGCAACCTAGTTTGGATTCATGTCATGGCCCCTCCAGGTCTGGTTCCACCTTTGTAGTCATACTGGGGAGGGCTATGCAGATATTTAAACAAGGCTAAGAATCAAGAGCCAGAGCTTGAGGATCTGTAAATGTGTAACAAGGCACAGCAGTGCTTTGCGTTAAATGCTTAGATAGCGTGTTATGCAGGAATAATGCTTAGCATGTTCACCATTTAACTTTATACCAAAATAGTGTTTATATCATTTTCATTCATACTAACATGTGCCAATTAGTATTGAACACAAAGTAAAGCTATGTCATTAGTTTTGCAGGAAAATTTGAATGAACTGAAAAACTAAGGAATAACTAAAATTGTTGCAATTCATCCTGATGGAGACATGATACCACATTCACCCATTATTTGCTGAGACATTTCACTCAAAACTACAAATATCAATCTCATGGAGGTGCTGGACGAAAAAGTAAGGGGATCATCAAAGTCATGATTCATTAATTCAGTTTCAGGGCAATCCATCCAATAGTTGTTGAGACATTTAATTAAACAACAAAAATCATGGTTTTCACCAGTGCCTCATGGTGGCACTGGTGAAAACTCAAGGGATCAGGCTTCATCTTCTGAGAACCATGATTGTTTGTTGAGAGATTTTCAGTTTGGACCAAAGTAGCAGACCAACACACACAGGCACAGCCACACATGTGGGGAGGTAGTGTCACACTGTCACAGCCCTCTTTCACTTATCCCACAGTTGATGTCATGTTCATCCTCAGTCAGATCTGATGGCGATCAACCAACTAATTCCATTTTGATTAGCCATCTCTTATTGCCTTGGCCACACCTGCTCAGACACGCGCTACTGCCCCGCCCCCTCGTTAGGGGGAGAGCGCTACATCATTAACGAGATGCCCAATAACCAGAGTGACCTGGTAACACATTCCCAAAACATTCCATCAGTCAGCAGAGCATGTGCATAAGATCGTTAACGGAGCGCTCATTAATTACAAGGCGATGGGATTGGCTGGGTTTGGGGTCGCTGTGGCACTTGAGATGATAAAGGATATGGCTAATGTGATCAGTCATTAGCATTTAACAGTAGGCAACTCGGATGAAACACGCTTTATAACCATGTCGTCGGAAGAGAGGGTGAAGTGAGTTGAACGAGGTGATGCAAACAGGCAAAGTCCTGCAGGTGGAAAGTGTTTAGAGGGGAGTCAAAAGCAAGGAGGGAAAAACAAAAGAAGGGAAGGAGAGAGGAAAGGAGGCAAAGTTAATGAGCTCAAGAGCTTTTTATTATTGCAGCTCCTTTGCAGACTTTAATGTTCTTTACAGGTCTGTGGCTCAAGCAGTCGCCCTTCTTTTTTATCACTCTTACTGAAAATGCAATTAGTGTTTTCAATTTTGCAAAGCCCTTCTTCTCCACTCAGTCATAAAGCAAGAGCAGGTAATGTCCAGAAATGTTGCTTCATAAACATAATTTGATGACCGCTCTCGCATTAAAAAATAATAATATGTTTCGCCTTAATGTAAAGCGAGAGAGATCATAATCTATTACTTTGAGATGAGTGAACAAATAAATTACACGGTACGCTCAATTGACGTCTAAACTGACATTGACAAAACCTGTTAATTAAAATATTTAAATCAACATTGGTGCTCTACTCATCTACAGTGAGTCAGTAACTACCTGCTGGATGCTTTGCACAAGTTTTCAGAAAGTTTACTCTGCCTCCAAAAACACCTTCCTAAGTAGATCTCATTTTCAAAAAAACGCAGCCATGGCTCTCTATTGTTTTGTTATGTTGGCGTAATGTATTTGTTTTCTGTTGAATCAGTCGCAATTTACGCTCAACGCAATCAGCCTGTCATTATCAGTTCAGCTTACGAAATGCATCCACAATATGATTGACAGGAGGAAAAGATAGAAATGATTCATGAGATTAAAGAAATTATAACCTCGCCACATACACACCTATAAGGAGGCAGCCGGCCGGTCTAGGAGTGTGACAACCTTAAGGTTACGACTCCATCTCTTGATCCCTTTTCCTTTCTTGTGTTGTCTGACTTTTCTTTCCCCATGAGTCTGTTTGGCCTTCAGCAGGATTGGCTGCACCTGTAAAGGAAAATGCAGAGCTCACTTTCTGGTTGACTCTTCCAGCCTACTCATCTCGTGGCCCTGCTCCCGCCTGAAGGGTGAGCATCCAGGCTGGTTTTGTTCTCTATGTTTTCTTCTTCTGCTTCCTGCATACACTCAGCTCTGTGCACACGGCTGTCCGGCCATGCAGCTGACACCTACCAAATGGTAAGTTAAAAGCAGCTGCTGTGTTTAAAGGAAGGTCTGCCTCATTGGTACATCGCCCTGCAACCAAAGGGTAAAGGCCGGTCGTGTCGAGTGCACATCCCCCATCACCCATGTTCTTCATGACGGTGCCTGCGAGATTTTTATAGTTCCGTACTGAGCAGAAGTTCACTGTGACCACACTACTGATCTGAAGCCACTGTCTTGAAATTACAACCTAACTGTAACATATGATTAAGACACTCCATAAGGCTGATTCATGCAGAATTGCAAGGGGCCATATTATGCTCTTTTTCAGGTTTCATTTTCAGGAAGGAAGCTTGTGCTTTAGAGAGGCAGCAAGTGGCACACCAAATATTTTCACACCTCACTCTGAATTAAAAGTTTTTAGTTCGACCAAACCAGAGTTGGTGATTGTGAGAAGTGGAAGGTATATTTTGTTCATGTCAAGTTTGAATGAAGTGTGTTTTAGAATGATGCGTCATAAAATTTCTGATTTTACAAGTGGAGTCCGGTGGCTTTGAGGTGAGCAATGTAACCGCTCTTTCCGGTTATATAAAAAGGATCATCTTGAAAAGGTCACCTAGCTGGAAGTGATGCTGCCTCAGTGACGTCGACAAGCAAGGAGGAGGCGTTTCAGCCAGTTCAGGGACAGTGTTTTCTGCAGGAGAGAATAACTCCTGGGAACAAGAAATGTATGTTTTATGTTTTATATGGTCCTAAAAGCTATATAATCACTATAGGGAAGAAGAAGAACACATAAAAAAGCACAATGAGTCCTTTTTAAGAAACCTTCTTCCTTCCGAAAATGCATCAGAAAAGCCCAAGCTGGTTTGCACAACCGATCTTATAGAAAGTAATATATGTAATTACTGTGTTTGCAGGCTCTTAGACTTAAGTCCAGACTCAAGTGTTGTATGTTTCCTCAACTGTTTGGAAAAGGAAGTTATTATGTTTAGACTTTAAGCTGATTTGTGATAATGATACATGCTGTGTCACTTTATTCATCTTCAACCTAATAGGTATAATTTTATTATAATCCTTCAGCATCACAATAAAGAAAGGCTTAAACGTGGATTGCTTTTGTTTCTAAGCAACTCACTGCCATTTGGTTTCAGTTTACCTTATTTGCACCACACTCGTGGCACAAAATATGCAAAAACTCTACTGCTATAAGCCAGTTTCTGACCTTATCAACCGTATTAACATGAACGTCAGCAGCGTTTGCTTTGCTTAAGGATATAAATTTTGAGATTTTAATGTTAGAATTTTAGAGGATAAATACAACACTTTCTTTCAAAGTTCCTCTTCCAGGTCATAAACAAGAAAAGTTGGACGGCATACTTACTCATAAGAATGAATTTATTCTCAACTTATTCTAAGTTCTCAGTGAGTAACTTGTAAGTAATCATGTTGTTTCACCAAGACATAATCACTGTGTAGCTTCCAGCGATGCTGATGTGGAAACCCATCACAGGCATCAGCACTATTCTAAAAATGCACAGCAGCATCTACTGAATAACATTTTCATTATCTGTGCTGTAGAGTGTGCAGTATCATAATCATATGAAAGGAATGCGGCCCACACATGAACATAATCATTCTTGTACTGGGATGAAACATCAACTTGATTGGACCAAAATGCCATTCATTCTGCCAGCACAGAGCCCAGTTTAATCCTGTTCTCCTTTGTTTCTGCAGTGTATTTGATTTGCACACATAACACAGAGATACACATAGATCCAGTGGTAGTAGTTCCATCACCCAGAAAAGATGAATCAGTCACTACATAAGAAGCTTAAAAAAGAAAACAAAAATCCTTATAACATTAAAACAGCCAAATCTCCTATAACACTTTTACATTGGTAATTATTTTCTTGAGGAAATCCCCCAAAATCTTCTCAACCATTTTTTTACTTGATATCTCCAGAAATATTTGTGCATGGAAATTTAGGTATGATTAGGGTTGGGTTGAAATGATTCTGATGTTATGAGTTCACGTTATATAAATGTGATTTCTGAGAGAGCAGGCTGAATCAAAAGGCAGAAGGTAGAAACCCTGGCAATCCATTTGAAACATGAGAAACACCGTCGTCTCCACTTGTTACACTGCAGCACTCAGGTTAGACTGAAATATGTGCAGAGTATTTTAAGCGTCCAATGGCAGCACAAAAATTCGCCCCGTAGTCAGCTTGCGAATTTTTACACAGCGGTATGACAGAGGCAGGCTGTGAATGTGAGGAACATTAATTTGAGTTGAGAGAGGGAAGCCTAGTGAGAGTGTGGGTGCAGAGTTGAGAGGACAAACCGGAATGAATAGCAGATGCATGAACTGAACAGATAAGGTATCTGATCTCTATCGGTTGTATTTCTCCTCGCTCTGCCCCTCTCTCTCTCTCTTTTCCTCGTCTTCCTCTCTTCCCCTGCCCCTCACTGATTCCTTTAGGCTCATTTAGTTAATTAAGGCCATGAAATGTTGCAGAAACCAATTATGCAGTGACATTATTAAAAGACCACCTTTCCATGTAAGTGCAGATTGTGTCTGTCTCTTGTCTTCCAAGAGAAAGGAAACTTGTCTGACCTAAGCGGCCAATGAAATAGGGTTCGGTTTTTATACAGCGAAATGCAACATCAGCGACTTTCAGTTTCCTTTGTCTGTTTTTCTTTTTCACTTCACTTATCTTTTATTGCTATATTACTTGAGAAACTCTTACATGGCAGTGACAGACCTCGACATTCTTCGCAACTGGGTTTTCTATTAGGGATAAGAAGGGCCTGACATCAGATTACAGACAATGCATCACCGCTGATAGGATCTGTTGTTAATTTGAGGAGGAGTGGATGGCAGGTTGAAATCAGAAGCTGGAGGGAGATTTTTTTTTTTTTTTTTTAAAGAAATCCTCCAAACGCTGCAGAGACTGAAAAGAGAATCAATCCTTAATATTATGCATAGTTAGGGATTTGGTCAATAAAGTTTATTAGTCTGGTTGCAGTACAGGGGCATTTTATTTCCTCCGCATGGTATCAGCGACTCCAGCCATTAAAATTTAGTTTATGTCTTTTACACACAAATGTTGCCTTTTGTCTTGGTGGTGGTGATACTGTCCCTCAACTAATACAGCGATCAATGTATCTATCACACCCAAAGTTCTTCTATGCAAGTTATTGAAAATAGCTGGTAACATCATACCTCACACTGTTAATAAAATGTGAGTGTTGTATGTGCAGTATGGTTGAAAATGTATGTGTTGGCTCCAAATTCCTCTTTTAAACATCTTTCTTTTTTATAAACTAAGCACCCAGGTTCACGATCCTACTTAGGTGCTGCACAGTGAAAGACAAGAAACGCACCTTGACAGGGATGATTAAAGGAATTTGCTCATGCTAATCAACTAACTGCATAAGTTACAGTCATTTGTACAACATGCATAGTGATTTGTACGGCAGCGTTATGATGTGTGTGAAGGGAGAGAAGCGGGGAGAGTTTCACAGAAGTGCAGATGTTGATTTTCCTACTTCTCGTGCTATTTTGAGAATATGCAAATAATCCCTGGAACGATTGACACCAAAGGTCGTTAATTAACATAAGTCAATTCCACTGTGCTTCTTTTGGGAGTGAAATGCGGCAGCGTTCTACCTTCTCTCTCAGCACACGTACAATGCAAATAAAAGGCAGTCACGTGCGGTATACAGCAAGCAGCGAGTACAATAAGTTGAGGGTGATAGGGATGAATTTTTTTACTTTTAATTATACATCTCAAACACTATATACATCACATACACATATATATGTTAAATGGATGTTCACTCTGCTGAGGGTCATGGTGGCTTTCTCAGTGGTGTGAGAGGCAGAAAAAAATCCACTTACTAATTTCTACCTACAAATTAAAGTCTCAAGAAACACCTCTGTTCTAAGACCACTAATGTGAGCTCCTGGCAATACACCTTGTATCCTTGTGCCAGTATAGTTGTTTGGTATATTATATATATGGATGAGGTGATATCACATATTTCCAGCAACACGTTCCCGTTAGCTGACAACAACAGAGATCTTCTATAGAAAGGGCATGTGCACTAATTTCACACTTGCGCTGTCTTGCTCCCACCTTCTTTTCTTATTGTTTTATCACCGTTTCGGTCCATGCACTACTCTTGTCAATGTGTCTACAAGTCAATAGGATTGAGGGCCCAAATGCAGACGCTGAAGCAGAACAGGTCGAAGAAAAGGGACTTTGCTAAACCAATGTTCAAATTAACAGGATTATAGTCAGGCATGAAGGCAGTCCAAAGGAGCAAACAAGTCCAGAGGGGGCAAGGCAGGCAGAGGGCAGAAAATCTGGTACAGGTACAGATGGCTGAAACACAAATGCACAACACTGACAAGATGAGAAACTGGCAGAGGGGAAAGGGCTGGTGAGCTGTTTATAGACGCTGAAGGACTGATGACATAATGAGAGGCAGATGTGTCAGCAGGTGGGGGATGACTTGGGATTGTGTGCAGGTGAGCAGGCACATGTGGGAGTTCAGCGATCAAGATTGGTTGGAAAGGCTGAGGGCATCTGGTGGACAGGTGGAGAATGGCAGGTGTGGACAGTTCCTCAGAAATGCATGGGCCCGGGGGGCAGTGAGAAGACGTTGGAGGCAGGTAGAAAAGGGCAGACTGAGCAAAATAAAAACAACTTAGGCAGCCGTCATGACAAAAGCATGTAGGCCATAACACAGAGCTGGATGCAGTCAGTTCATGTTGATCCTCTGAGGATTGTGCAGTCATTCCAGAAATGTAACACAACTGTGATGGAAAAGTAACACAAACTGGTGAATTGGGACTTTTGTGGCTTTGCAAAGTCACTCTATTCACATCTGGTACTTGTTATTGTGATGAATTCAAGCTGTGGAGTAATTGGTTTGAATGTCACATTTATTACAGGGCTTGCAATAGTGAAACAGCAGCATAAACCACCTAAGTGTTGATGACATTTCCAGATCATGTCTCGATCTTTTTTTTTTTTTTTTTACTTTTCATGTCATACGGTACAGAGGCCAAGAACAGCCATGTGTGCCATTATTTTTTTTTAAATGCCATTATCTCAGGATCACGAGTTAATTATTTCATTATCTCGAGATAACAAAGCCCATTTTCTCATAGTGACGTGTTAATTTATCTCCATATCTCGCGAAGACAAAAGGCTGATTTCTCGTATAACAAGATAATTTATCACAAGAAAATGACATTTCTCTCTCTGTGCAGCTGCTCAAATAAAGCCTTTTATAATGGCAGAGGTAAAGACATTATTAAGGCCATTTGCCATGAGACCAGCAAGCTGATCCCACTCTCCATATCGACTCCCACAGCATCTTCACATAGACCTATAGACATCTGTTGACTGGGATCTGAACAGTTATCAGCAACTTTTTTAGCTAAGCTTAAAAAAAAAGCAGCTAATTTTGATTTGATTATATTTGATTGCTGACCTGGAAATAGTACAAAATGTTATGCCACAACTTCATTCATGTTTCTGTACGGCCACACTTCAACGGCACCTGCAAAGTAGGAAAAGGTTGTGTGTGATAACGCAGTCATGTAGAAATGCACCGCGGTAAAACAAAACCATAGAAGAAGAAAACCACAAAACTTAATTGAGGTCTGTTTGTTTTAATGTTATTGTCCAGGCTGTCAGGTGTGCGAGGAGGAACCCAAAGAAGAACTGGAAAATAAAACTCAACATACAGGTACGACGTCAACTCTTGAATCAACTCCCCTACTTGTTTTCACATTAGAGAAGTTAATGCTAACGTTATGCTAGCTAACACATCCGCTAACGGCTCTTAATAGCTCGAGTGCTAAAAGCTTCTTCTAGCTAAAGTTAGTGCTAAAGTTTGGCCTCTGGCTTCAGTAAACACTTTGCACTCTATGATAAGAGATTCAAGATCTTACTTGTGGATTTGTGGTTTAATTCGTGGCATTCATGTTTGTTGTAGAGCTTGGCTACGTATCATTGCGCTGGTTAGCCTAGGAGCTAACACAGTACTTACTGTTAGCGGTTCTACAACGGACATTTTGAGGTGAAGCTAACCGCATTCAGTTTAGGGCTCTTCTGTTGTGAATGGTGGCTCATTGACATCTCTTATTGGCATATCTAAATGGAAAGGAGCCACAGTTAATGTTATTAATGCTTTTGCTGATATGACAAATCAAGACTTTAGTTTCACTTGTTACAGCTGATAGAAATGAAGATCACTTTGTCTCCAAGGTCATAATATCTGATCAATGTTTACTAAAGGTGTCATTTGCATATTTGCAGCATGTCAACAAGTCATTAGGAGAAGATATATTTTCTGCTGATTACCTTGTCAGTCATAACCTGATTGAGAAACCACAGGTCTGGTTTATGTATGCTGAAGTGAATCAATAGCTTTTACTACATCTTGATCTGCCTCAGGAGGATGATGAACTTTTTTCTCTAATAGCAAAGTGGTCTTCACAGTGTTTAGGTCAAATAGACAGATGAGTGGCAAACTGACTTAACTATGCAGTTTTATTGCGAAAGGAGTTATAATAAGCTGTACATCTACACAGACTTATACTTCTAGCATGTGGATTTGTTGATGACTTTAACATTCAGATTACATTGTAGGTTTATTAAGCCTGTATCTGCCCTTGAATATTTTATTTATAATGTGTCTCACAGTGAAACTATAGTGCTAATTTGATGTAGTACAGTGGCACAAGGACTTAATAAATTGCGCAAACCAGTATGTGTGTGTTTGATTCCACTTGCAGTTCAAGATACAATCTACAGTAGCTTCACAGCACCTCAATCTACTGCAAGTCAGTAACTTTAATTTAATATATCTCTACTTACAGTGTGTTAAGCCTCAGCAATATACAGAGTCATTGCACTGATGAGCTATTCTGCAAAAAGCACATTTGTGGTAAAACACTTTTATCAATGAACAACTGAAAGAAAGCAAGCTCTTATTCTAGTTAAGGAAAAAGTGTGGACCTTAACTTGAGGACTGTGGTGTGTAATGCTTAGGGAGAAATAGATGTAGTTTGTAATTTGAATGAAACAGTGATAGTAAATGTACAATCATTTTGTAATGGGTTTAGCTCGTGTAAATGCTACTGAAGATAATCTCAGTTTGCAAAATGTGGAATTTTTTTTTTTTGTCTGTTTAGGCTCCAAGTGATAGCTTGACTGGGATATACCTGTTAAAATAAAAAATCTGCAAACTGCTGCGTTTATGTGCAGGTCAAGGAACAAGTTAGCACCTCCACAAACTACTGGTGCTCTTAAGTCTGCAGAGATCCATGCAATAGCAGCATTGGCCACTGTGAGTCCACCAAGACAGCAGCTCTGCATCACTCTGACTGGCCGAGCTCATCTAAAAAGGTAAGGACGCGGTTCTCAGGAAAACCAAAAATGTGAGACTTTCCTGTTTGCATTTCTTAACACCAATTGACATTATGACACCACTGCATCAGGGTGCAAGCTGGGCTCGTTGTGTTGTGTAAGTGCGAACATGAAATGGATTCAGTTATAATCTATTAACCAAACAGAGAAGGAAGGAGAAAATATTTGGAACGTTCTATATTTTTCCCATCTTTACATATGTAAATTGCATTGAAAATGATCTGAGTTGTGTTTGGAAATTGCATCAAGTAGCAAGTGTTTGAAGTTTAAGCTGGTACTGACATCATGAAGCATGTTATTAATGAAACACTTAAGATGCTTAAGATAACACTTCAGATATGTTGGACTTAATATACAGTGTGAAAACTGGTTGTAGTAATCCCATCCAGCAAATACATTGTATCATGCAGGGGTATTATTTGTGAGCCACTCTAAGCAAAATCTGTTAAAACCCTGAACCACTATTTTAAAAATAACCCCACATCTGCTTGCTCTGGAGTCTTTGAGATATTGCTAGACCTATTTAAATTTTTATGTGTGAGCTCTCTCTGACCTAAAGTATGGCAGGTTTTTTTTGCTAGGAGTGCTATGTTTGTATCATTTGACTTGACTATGCGACATTCCCCCGCTGATTTAAAGACAGCAGGGTTTGGTGTATACAGTTTGCTGTTCATGTTCTGCCACTAAATACACCAGAGATGGTCACTTAGGCAAAACATTTGCTCACTGCATTTCAGGAAAGCTGAGCCTCGTCTCATACATAAGAAACTTCCATTTTATTGTCAGCAGGACGGTTCCTCCTTTGCTTGAGACGTCTGAAACTAATTAGGCTCGTACACCAAATAAAACAGGTACTTTTATCCTACTCTGTGATTGAATTTGCCACAATAACTCAATAATAGGAGTGCCTGGTGACATTGTGGAGGAGGGATTCTTGTGTTTCTTTCTTTTACTTTCTGCAGTGAATCACTCTATAGACCACTCCTGGGTTCCTCCCTGGGGTAGCAGTTTGGTCACATTATTCTCAAACCCTCCAATTTTATTGAATATTTCACAATGAATTCCCTTTTCACCTTAGACCACTTACATTGTTTATCCAATCATTTCCTCTCCAGTGTGTATTAAGTAGAGTCCAGTGTTTTAAGTTTATTGAGGGTCTATTGTGCTGAGTCAGGATCTGTACTAATGCACGTTATCATCACAGTAATTTCCTCTCATAAAGCCGACTACAGATTCTTATCCAAGCTTGTTCAGGTCTCTTTAGAGAAAGTCTACCTAAGAGAACTGTTTAGCTCATTTCCTGATATTGTTTTTGAGAGATAAAGGCAGCCTCTTTTCTAATGATCCCACAAACACAACGTGACATCACCTCAGAGCCTTTTTTTTATCTGTCCTACAGTGGATAGATAACAGCAGGGAGGCAGCCAGGATAGCAGCTGTCTGTGAAAATCACTCCTCTCTCACAAGAGTTTTACTTAACAAAACAGTTTTCCTCGGGAGATTCATCACTGCTGTCGTCAACTTTTTTGTTCAAAATCTATGGGCCATCAGTCATCGCTTTTTTTTTTTTCCTTTTCTTTTTTTTTTTTATGAATGATGGCTGTAAATTACCATGCATGACATATTGACAAACCCATTTGCAGTCCTTGTTGAGAAAGAGCACTGTCATACAGCAAAAGGCATGGTGGAAGGATGGATGGAGTAATCGACAGGCAGAGGAGGGAGACACAGGGAAAATGAGAGAAACAGACAACAAAGAAGAAGAGGAAAAGAGGGAGAGAGGAAAAGTATATAAAGAAGATTATTCTTTGACACATCCCTGACCACAGAAAAGAAGTCTTGATATTGTGGCTCAATGGATGGCAATTTCGGCCTGTCAGTCGCCTGGTCCCCCACTTTTGTCAGCCTGAAATATCTCAACAACAATTGGATGGATTGAAAGTGACATTCTGTATGGTCATTCATGGTCCCCAGGTGATTAATCCTACACACTTTTGGCAATTTCCTGACTTTTCCTCCATTGCCACCATGAGGCTGACATTTGTGGTTTTGAATGAAATTGATTGCTAGATGTGTTTTTTCTGAAAAGGAGAAGATAACAGCTTCACGTTGTATTCACTCAGATCAGTCTCGACTTACTCACTAACTACCAATACAACATGCATTTATACTATTACTTTTACATTATGTGAAACTTTATGCTCAAAATGTTGCCCCAACATTTAAACAACAGCAATATTGCAAGCAAGCAAATTATATTCAAAGAGCAAGATTATGTAGTAGATACTGTATGAAAGACATTACTTACCAGCATCCTTGATGATAACATGCTTACTGCAATAGTAAATCCATTTAAAGTCATAAGTGAGACTTTGCCACTGATGGAGCTGTCCGTCATGAATTTTCCATTTTCATTTTCTCCATTTAGAAAAATGATCCGTGCAGTAATGATAATCACAGATTATGTTCTGGACAGATGACAATGACTGAGACATGACTGAGACATGATAGTGACAAATGCAGACGGGCAGATATGGAAATGGCACTTTGTCATTATGAAAACTTTTTCTTTCACTAGCTTCTGAAGGATACGTCTAGCATTTTTTCTTCATTCATACAGGAAAAAAAAAAACCTGCCACCACCACAAATGAATCATCATCATTTCAGTGCGAGGTAATAAAGAGATATGTAGAGTACTTGAGAATTTTTCATGCTAAAAGAACAAACCCAAACGAACCGACGCTACAGTTCACAGACAGAATTAGACAGAGGCACATGAGTGGAGAAAAAATAGAAAACATTTTAAGTGCTTGGGAGTCAGGCTGTCAGTCATCAGTCACGTTGAGTCTGCACATTTGGACTGAAGTCTTCTGGAGCCGTTCATCCATCCACGCTGAGCAAGAAGAAGACGAGGAGCAGATTTTTCATGAACCAATAGTTCTGTCTGAGAGAACTTAAGTTTGGCTGAAACACAGTTCTTTGCGGGACGAGTCTCAGCAGTGCAGCTTGCAAAAACTGTATGGAGCCAAAGAACTGCAGACATAACATTTCTCTCACAGCCATAAAGCTAAATAAGAAATGTAACGTCTTTATATAAAGGCTGTAAGTCATTGACTGACTGAAGCAAATTCAGCTCTGATCCCTTGAGGATGTAGAAACTTTGAAAATAATATTGTAGATATGAGTCTCAAACGGCTCAACTCCTGCAATCTGGAAGCAATCAAACCTGAGATGTGCCAAGTTGATACAAGAAGAATTATAATCACTGACAGATGTCTCTTTATTGAGAATATATTTTTCATTGAAGGTGTCACTCGTGAAAACACTTTAATAAGGTATATTTTTGCGTGGATAATATTCTTGCTCTCTGCAACCCTGTATCATGCCAGAAGAAGTTGAGATCTCTATGTGAAAGCTGTAACAAAACTAATATAACATTTAGTGAACTTTCATTTATCTTTCACACATTTCTGTGCAAAAACGAAAGCAGAGACATCAAGAAATAGTGAGTGTAATTTTAGTTGAAGCTCTTGTTGTGAGGAGAGGAGACACAAGGCTACCACCACCTAGAGAAGGAGGGGGGCACTGTCTGGCTATAAGAAACGGAGAGACATGTAGAGAGAGAGAGAGAGAGAGAGAGAGACAGAAAGACTGAGATAAGTTCAGCACCACGGACAGCGCTCCGGAGAGGAGGAACCAGCTCAGTGGATTGGAGCTGCGCACAGTCATGCCTCCCTGAACTACTGGAGCCAGAACAGTCCACGCAACCCGGTCCCTCAGATCCCGTGCAGGTGGAGACGCGGCTGTTGTTGTGGCTCTCTTTTTTTTTTTTTTTGGCTTTACTCGGGAATCGCAAAAAAATAAGGAGGCGAGACATCCGCAGAGAGAAGTGCGTTGCGCTCGCAAAGCACAGGCCAGCCTGTTTGTCGGCGCAATCCTTACATCATCTCTTTATTGGAGAGAGAGAGAGAGAGAGAGAGAGGGAGAGAGAGAGGGGAAGAGAGAGAGAGAGAGAGAGTCCAGCAGCCAGGCTCCTCTTCGCCAGTCCTCAACTGTGAAGCGAGTCAGACGGACCGACTGGCGTTACCTCCACCACCCCGCTGGTTTTTACCCCTGAGCGCCTCCTCTCCCTCTCCCGCTCCGCCGCGTCCGCACCGGCCGTGAAGATGCAGCGGCACCGTCCTGCCCGGGGATCGACGCTGTTACTGCCGGTCGCTTTGTGGATTTTCAGCCGTGTCACCGGTGCGCACGGAGCTTTGCCAACAACCCGTAAGTTGTTAATTCTTTCTCGATATCTCTCCCCCCCCCTTGCGTATGGGTGGGAAGGCAGACCGAGCCTGCCCCCCACCACCCGGACCGGAGCAGCAGAGGCAGGGATGGTGCCTTCACCGGCGGGGTTGCAGGTATCCCCGAGGTGGTGCCGGCACCGGGGGAGGCTTCACACCCCGGGCTGCCTATGAGAGGGAGCGGGGTCGCCTTAGGAGTTTAGACCTACACGTGTTAACTCTTCAGGATCTCTGCTCTATTGATTTTAGCGCACAGGATTTTATGCCCGTTGGGTGATTTTGATCCTGGGTTTATAGAGCTGGGGGTGCTGGATGATATTTCAGTGTGTCAGCTGTGGTTTGTGTCTTGATCCTGGAGCAGAGTGCGTTTGAGAGACGAACAGTTGGACACCATTTCACTAATGTCAGGCTATTTCTTTTTGCAGCCCTTGGTATTTTATTAACATTATATAGGATAAGTGTATTTATTTCCAGACCATTGCTTTTGCCCAAAAGAAATTCAAACAGGTTTTGTTGAATCTCAGCATTTTGAGGGAGTTATGGTCTAATGAACTTTGTGGAAGCTGCTAGTCTTCACTGTCAGTGAGCCAGAGGCATATAAATTATTTCTAATTTGGACTCTTATTGCCTGTGGTGTCTGATTTTGGTTGTGCATGAAGTTTCTATGCAGTTTGAATTTTGATTAGTCTGTACTGTCTGGGCCTTTTGTAGCCAACTCAGTCAGTGGAAAACTTGGACACAACTCAGGTGATGTTCCCTTTAATACAAAGGATGGATTTATTTTGCCATGTTATGGCTTTTCACTTTAGAGTGAGGTGATCTTTTTTTTGCTCATTAACCACTAACAACCTGTCTTTTTAGAATTGACTTTGTTTATACTTGGCTGATATAGCATATTTTGATGCTCTTGTTTTCTAATTAATCTATTCAAATGGACTGAAGGTGTTTATCTTGTGAAGGCTTATTATTCCTAGTTATTTTTCCCCATGTTTTACCATCTGCCTGATATTTTTTAAGCTTTAATGCTCTATTATTTGTCGTATCTATATTAAAAAAACATCAGTTATGTTCAGTTCCCTGGAATCGTCCACACTTGTTTCGGTTTCTCTCCGTTGTCGCTGCCGGTGCCTGAGCCGGTGTGACTGATTCCCCCGGTGATCGCAGGGGCTTCTCGGGTCCCGGATGAATGTGTCCGGGGACGCGCCTCATTAATCATCCCATCCGACAGACAACAACGGAGAGACGCCACCAGGAGCCGTGTGCGCGTGCGTGTGCGCGAGTCTGTGCTCGTCAGCGAGTGCTATAGAAAGAGAAAAGAGAGGCGAGTTAGAGGAGAGGGAGAGTGCGTTTCTTTGTTGAGCTGTTGTTCATTACAGTAACTAGGTGTCATAGTACCAACACTGTATTTATAAAAGTTTATTGATCCCTTCATGGAAATCCTCACTCCTCTTGCTCCTGTCAGCTGGCAGGAGTGACTGGGTCAGCCTCAGTGTCCCTGAAGCAAGAGGAGATTCAGTGACTTGTTAAAGGGAAACTCCAGCTGGGGACCTGAGCAAGGTTGTCGAATCTTTTAAACTCTGTCGAAATGATTTCTTACCATAGAAATGTTCTTACCTCAATGAGTGCCATTTTAAATTTCTAGTCACTAACAAAATGATAAGCCCTAAAACTATTTCAGACAAAAATCAATAGGATTAAGGGGCAAAATAAGAAAGAAAAAGTCACTGTAATCTCAGTATTATGTAAATTCTCTTATAAAGAGTAAAGGTACAATGTGTTCACGCTATAGCTATCCGTAGCATAATGATATATGTTGCAGGATCAGGACTTGCAAGAAGGGAGGCAGGCAAGCAAGCATTTGTGTGTGTGTGTGTGTGTGAGAGAGAGAGAGAGCACTCGCAAAAATGAGAGTCATACAAACAGCATGTGGAATCGGACCAGCAGTTCCACCCCTGAGCTTAAATCTGACTGCTGACTTTATTCCTCCACGGACTAGATGTGATGCACTCGGGGGAATAGACAGTGCCATTGTGGCCAATGATCTGAGGCATGGACTAAAAAAGATTAACATTTCCATCCTACCGGGGAAAACACACTCACACACTAAAAGTCAATGGGCTAGTTGACCCACCGACTGTGTGGCACTTCCAAAGTACACCCTGATTACGCTCCTCTGAGATATATGTACCAATGAAAGAGAGAGATTTGCACGTCCGCATATGGATTTGTGTGCTTTTGCATGTTCATTTGTGTGTTCATGCATGTATGGTTCTAAAAATGATTGTATGTTGAGCAGTAATCCAGGGATTTTCTCCCACGCAAGCTTGGCCTAAGGCATGTGTCAGTTTTATGTTGCTTTCCAGTATCACTTCCCATCCATCATAGTGTGACACAGACGCACATGAGCGTGAATGGACGCTCAGAAATACAAACTCACAAAGCCATATGTGCAAAGGTGCATATATAACTGTAAGCATGTTTTTAAATTAACTGTTATATTTCCTATTGACCGCTGTCCGCAAGCCAAGTTGGCCCTCAGAGACATTAAAGCTTTATTCCACTCTACAGATGCATACTCAATGAAGAAAAGTAGAATGTGGTTGTCCTTGCTTCAGCTGTGTGCCCTAATGAATTGTCACCGTAGAGTATGTAAATTTGTTATTGTAGTGCGTCTGAGGCAAGGTCTTTCACCACCTACAGAATGATGACTTATAATCATTGTGACATTAATTTTTTTCCATTTGTAATTCAAATCAACATGTTTCAACTGAGTAAGATGGTTCACATGGGAGATTTCTGAGAGGAATATGCGCTCAATAGCGTATTGACGTTTGACATACTGTACTTGAAGTCTGTTTTGTATGCACAGATATTTGGCACAGTCAAACAGCAGCCTTGATTGTTAACAGTATATTTTAACCTCATCATTTGAAACAGCGAGTCCTTCCTTTAATCCGCCCTGAACTCTCCTGCTCTGCTTTGCACCATTGCTATTCATCACTCCACGTGTAAAGGGCACGGTTTACATTTTTAACATTCTCCGCACCGGCGTGTGAAAAGTAAAGGATGTGCCTTTAAGTCAGTGTGTTAGTGACACCGTGGGTGGCTAAATGGGATGCCCCTAGAGCCTGTCTGATATAGAATCAGATTAGCCTTTTCTTATCTCATTAAGCATGCCAGGCCATTTGACATAGACATCAGTCTGGTTGCACCTCCAGGGCCAGACAGGGCTTCCTGGTCTTCAGTATAATGCGTTCACCATATAATATAAAATGCAGGCATTTCGTTGCATTTTGTTTCAAACACAAACATTCTTAGTGCAGTTTGTGCCACTAGTGGGTGTTCCTATTTTATTTGACTGGGGCCTGACTAAGGGAAGCCCATTTGACTGCAGCTTCTGTATCCAACTGGCTATTTTTAGGATTTGACTCGATGTGACTGATCCAAAGCAAACAAGAGAATAATGTGGTTCGACCTCACAGTCCTACCTCAGTAACATTAGTGAAAGCAGTGTTTTTCCTTTCTCCTGCCGACAAATGAGTCACTGTGATTATTATCATCAGCCGCTGTGGGAAAAATGTCAATGAGATATGCTATAATTTTCTAAAAACCAACACAATAAGCAACACACAGATAAACCTGTCTGATGTCTGGCCTGTGTTCTGTCTTTGTGTGTGATGGTTCCCATTAGGAGGTGGTAATACAAACCCAGGTCCAAAAAAGTTGGGAGGTTGTGTAAAACATTAATAAAAACAGAATTCAAACATTTCTAATTGCATTCAAGTCAACAAACAAGTGATTCCAAACAGGTGTTTTTGGATCATTACACAACTGTCACGGTCTTGTTGCTCCTGTCCCAACTTTTTGCTCAACATGTCCCATGTCCCAACATGTTGCTGGCATCAAATTCAGAATAAACATATATTTTAAAAAAATCAATGAATGATGAACATTGCATATATTGTCTGTGTGCTGTTTCAATTGAATATATGTCAAACTGTTTTATTACTGTTTCACACAACATCCCAAGTTTTTTGGAATCCTGGTTGTAATAGGATTAGAGCTGAAGGAAGCAGACTGGTTTGGCTCAGATTAGATCAGCTCAGTACTTGGTGTTTAGCATTGCCCTCTGTGTATTTGTATGTGTGCACCTGCCTGTGTTTTGGGTGTGTGTGTCTCCACTTTGGTAGATTTATCAGGCATCAAGTCAAGTGAGTCAGAGCTAGGAAACAAGGTCTAGTTGTTAATTGCACTGCCATTTCTCTCTTCCGCCCTGTCCTCCTCTGTCTAAATTGCTCTCTTCCGCCTGCTTTTTTTTAATCTATCGCTCCTTTGCACTCCCTCTATTTTCAATAAATCTCCCTCAGACTCTTTTCCTCATTCTCTGTATAGCTCATCCTTGCTCTTCTCGCCTGTCTTTTTGCCTCTTTAAAAAAATCTAATAAAAAAAACCTTTCATGCCCTGCTCCTTTTTTCAACTGTCTCATCCCTAACTGCCCCTGATGAGTCCCATTGCTCCCTCCTACTCCTTCCCCCATAGTCCTCTGATTTCCCAGTTCTCTTATCGTTTGATTCCACCACCCCCCCACCCCCCCTTGCCTCCTGCCCCTTTTCTTCTCCTTAACTATCTCTAATTCTTTCTATCCCTACTTGGCTCTCCTCAGTGGTTTTATCATCTGGCCATAATCACTTCCCTCCCTCCTGTATTTTTTCATCTTCTTTCTGCATCCACCCGGTCTCTCTCCTCACAATCTGTCCCTTTCTCGTTCCACTCCTGATTAGAAGTATGTCTGATAAAAAAAAAAAAAAAAGGTCCCCACTAGCCTCTCTTCAAGCGAGCAATGTGATGCGTCTGCTTGTGCATGCTCAGGCAAAGTTTTAAAGCAGCACCTACTCTCTCTCTGTATGTGTGTGTGTGAGACCAGTGCAACAACCAGACTGACATGGATCGCAGCCAAACAGACATGACCACATTGCAGTGTCCTCTTTCAGTCTCATACAGCTCTTAAATTTTGCTTGCCCCATCAGTGGATGAATATTTTAACTCACGAAAAATGTGCATTCATGACAGTGCTTTTGAGACAAAAATGCTTGACCTATAAACCACTGCTTTTCAAAAAGCACTTTATTTTCACAGCACAGGGAATCAGAATTGCTTCATTTCACAGCAGCAGATAATAAGTGGATATGAATTTAGCTTGAAAAGAATATCGTCACCACTTTCATGTTTACACATTAGGATAATATGACTAAGAACTGAAAAGCCTTCACCCTTACATTTTTTCAAAATATGTTCAAACATGCACAAAGTAATAAACTGCCAAAACATTCGTATTCACATGTTTGCATTGAGGCTTCATTTTTGAATGTCATAGATCTCAAGTGTAGCAATGATTTACTGGTAAGAAATGTATTGTCAGAGCACCACGACTGATTTCTTTCTTTTTTTTTCTCGATTTCCTCTCCGCTGTATACTTAGACTGCTGTATTGGTCTCCTTGAAGAATTGAGATTTCTCTCTGGGAAGTGAATGCCACTGCAAGGCTATCTATGTTTCATCATGGGAGTAAGGCCGAGTGATACAAATGTGCACTGACAAGTCATGCAGCATAATTCCCTTAACAATGTCAGTAACGTAACTTGCACACACTCCTACACACACAGAGACCCGCACCATGCAGTGCACACAGACACACAGACCTGCTTCTGTCCTCCTCTTCCCTCCTCGGTCACACTCACATGCACACAAACCTGTCCAGGTCATTGAACGACTTCACACCCATTAATTGAAAACGGAACCGATAATGGGAAGTGTAATGCAGGTGCATAATTGGCTAATTCTGCATCCTAACATACAAATATGTGCATGCACACTTCTCTGTATGAGACACTGTAAGTATGTGTGTGCGTGTGTGAATTATAGGATCTGAAAGTTATTCTAGTGGAATGTGTTCTCATTAGAACCCGTCAGAATCTGTCCACCTCGTTAGACAAGGGTCTCTGAGATGGAGAGCGAGCTGGCAGGATAGAGGGAGAAGGACATTCAGAGAGGGAGGCGGCATTTATCAGAAAAGAGAGAAGGATGAGGAGAGACAGCTCGAGGAAAGATGGTCAGGAGGCGAGGATTTTCTCCGACACCTTGTCATTCAATATTACCATTGTTATCATAATCTGTAGCTGCATCAGAGTGCTGTCGCTGTATTTGTCAAGAATGGACCAGGCTATGTCACTTAATACTGCTCTTCCCTTTTTGTAATATCTGGCGTTTTTTTACAACTTGATTGATCATATAGCAGCCCTCATAATTGCTTTTTCATTTAATGTGAATATACACTTAACATTCGCTTATTGTACATCATCATCATCATCATTTTAGATGTGTCTCTGTAGGGCCTAGAGTGTGGTCACAGTATCAGGGGATACATGAAAAAACACAGCTGATAAAGCCAAACTAAAGTGAAACCAAAAATAAAAGCATTTTGATTAGTTGTTTTTCTGTTCCTTTCTGTCAAAGGAGGTTGTAACTTGAAATGTATGAGGTGATTCTCTGCTAACCTGACTTCATCCTGAGCTGTAACTTGGGGCTAGACCTTATTGAGCCTTAAAAGCCTAGCCTTGCAAAGCCAGCCGAAATCTCAGGAGCACAGTTTTTGCCACATGATTTCTGTTTTAGGTGTACATGCCCCATCAGCACACTATGTATGTACAGAGGTTTAGACGATGATGTGACTTTCCAGCCTTTGAAACTTCTGAACCTTATCAACAATTACGTAGGATGTTGCAGATGTAAAATGAAACATGGTTCTTCAACTGCAATGCCTGTCTCAAATTTATTTATGCACCAGTTTTACTTGATTATGTAGGACAGATTTGACTTGACCGTTTCCAGAGCAGTCAAATGAGTGCAGACATGAGTTTAAAATTTTTTTCATATCAGTTGAGGAGACATGATAATTGAAATGGCTGATAGTTGTTCCTGAAGGAAACCAGAATAACACTCTTTATTGAGGTTTGAACTGACTCTTCCCAAAACTGTATGAATGGAGCTGAAATGTTATGCGTTTTAGACTTAAATGTAGCAGTGAAATCACTAACAGGAAGCTCATAGACAGGCTAAAACAACTGGCCTGGATTAAACTTGGAGGTTTGCCAGAATCGAGCTGCACCGGAGTACTAGAGGTGTTAGCAGTTAAAAAGCAGTGTAAGTGAACCTGACCCAAATCATCGGTGTCAAAACAACCGTGTCAAAAGCAGCACAAAGTAAAACTGACCAGTCACCTTTGTCAGTGTCAGCGAGAAGGTTTAGACACACGGACTAGAGCAGTTTTATACATGTGCACACCCTTGAACAACATCCCACGCTCGGGAAGGCATTACGTTAAATGGGTTGTTTTGTGTCCAGCTTCCAACGAGGAGTTTATAGTGCAACAGTAAGGACGTGATCTCTAGCTGGCATCCCACCCACAAAAACCGCCAATCATGTTCGATGTAACTGGCCAAGCTCCAGGCAGGGATTGAATCCAAGCATTTGGTCAAGCATTTGTAGTGAGGTGCCTTTGGCCTCCTGTTTTCATTGTCTGAGCCACGTTCAAAAGTGTTGTAAAATAACTAATTAACACACAAGTTGAAACTGAAAATCTATACTAATACTAGAGACATGATGTTATTTGGTAGACTAGTAACATCTATGTATTATTGTTTATTTTAATTGTTATTGATGAAGGTATAGCTTTTATTGAACATTAGCAGCATGTTTTAATTACCGTGGTATGTTATTGCTTCTCATCAGTCATTGATTGATTTTACCTTCCTGGTTTGGTGACTGGATATACGGTAGTTTGAGGTGCCTTCACTTTGTTTCTTTGTTGCATGGAGGCAGTGAGCACCTCAGTGGTGCTCCAGTCCATTTTTTAGTTAGATCTTTTGTGCTTTGTGTGTGCTTCAAATCCATGCCGATTGTTCCCCAGCTTATGTCTTTCTTGTAATTAACTTGTGCAGTATTATTAAGGAAATGTAATTGCTTTGGTAATCAGTATTTTGACCTTTGAGCTAATTTAACATGACTGATGTGATCCCTAACTTGGAAAGCAAGAGTCATTCAAATGCCAAGTATTAAAAAAAAGGCCATAGGAAAATGACATGAGAAGAACAGAGGTTTCCACCCACTATACAAGTGAAAAGCCTTTATTACCATTAGCCTGGCCATAAAAAAAAAGAAATGCATAAATCACTATCTCCAAATTAGGTCAAAGTTTAACAAGTTGAAATAATTATTTTTAGAGTCTATATCAAAATATCCATCCACAACTGTCGCCAATAATAGTCATAATATATGACATGGAAAAACTGATTAATCACACATACATTATTTAGTTATGGTAAGTACAATGCATTGTGACTATAGTGATTTAATGAGACTTTGAGCAAATTTCATGAACTAATTAGTTATTGCTCATAAAAAAATAATCAGCATACATTACTAAGCCATTAGCCAAGAGTTTTCCAGTGATCTAGCTGTAATCTTGACTTAGATAGAGTTGCTTTGAGCATATTGTCAGAGGAGAATTGAACTGTTGCTTTTGCTCTCCCTCTCTTCTCCCTCTTTGAGTCTAAACTGTATTCTGCAACATTAACCCTTTGATCTGCACATGCCTGGTGGGTAGCATGATGAATGTGGGGATTACACATTAAAACCACAGCACAACATCTGTTCAACTGGCTCACTTTTGCACACACCACACACACAGCCATACTCTCTTTATAGCTGTTGAGACTCACCATGCCTTTCCCTCTCCATATTATTGTCATTCCATACAGTAGGTAGCATAGTCAAAATGTGTGTATGTGTGCGTGAGAGCAAGTTTGTGTGCTTGACAGACCCTGCATGTACGTGCATGTGCGTATGCACAAGTCCCTTTCTGTCATAATGGATGTTAGAAATCTAGCCACCAGCTCATGTGGAAGAGTGCTGTGGAAAAGGGCATTGTGCCGCAGCTAAGACAAATGTTGTTATTACTCTCAGCCTTTGCATTCAATTTGTTTTTTAAGCCGCTTGAATACCCCATTTACAGCCCAAGATTAAGTGAATTAATCTTTGGGCTACTTCCATTGAAGAAACACTCCTCCTTTTTCTCTTTAGACTCACAGGAAAAGCACAGAGGCAGAATGGGAATAAACTGTAGCCAGCAAGTCACTTGGAAAACATAACCTGTGTATTTCTCTGTGTGTGTATCTCTTTTGGTAAAGTGAAGCTACAATATACGCATGTGCATGACTGTGGGCATGTGTGTGAGTGTGTATCTCACAGGGGGCGTTCGTATATGGCTGTTTGTAAAAATAAAAAGAGGAGGGAAAATGAAGAGGGGAAGAAATGTAACAGGGAAGGAAAACGGGAGTTGTCTGCCTCGTTTAATACAACCACGTTGCTACAAAAAACACACCAGTGCTTACAGTAGATTTGACTTATTGAGAAATAAATGTCTGAGTGTGTGTATGTGTGTGCGTGCATGTTTGGATCCGTTGGTCTGTTTTGTAAATACGCAAATGTTCATTGTGTTCCCTGGGTGTGCTTGAATGAACATGTGCGTGTGTGTGTGAGGAAATTAATCTGAGTGTACAAAAAGATGTGTGTGTCTCTGTGTGTGGGGGGCTCAGCCAGGAGGAAACAGTGGTTAAAGTGCACAGTAATTGGGATGTCAGACAGGCCTGGTCTCTTGCAGAGTCTTGGAACAACCTCTAACAGGAATAGTCTGTGTGTGTGTGTGTGTGCGTTTATGTATATTTGGACCCAGGCTCGATCCGAGTCCTTTAATATTAGGTATCTGCTGATACCAAGCCCGATCTAATAGTTATATTTACCTAAATGTAGATTAAATATGTGCCTGACACATTGAAATAATAGCTCTGGCCTTTTAAATTCAGCCCCTCTTATTTTTCATGAGGTTATGGATCTGAATACTTAAGGCCCTGATTCAAAACTATTAAGTTGATAAGCTTAAATTATTGATACAATGTGAATTAAAGTTTAAGTGGAAGAGCAAGTGGTGTGATCCACAAGAGAGAAGATGTATCACTCTGGAGTTGTTGGGACCACAGAAACACTCATGGTTGTACAGTGGTGTTACAGAGTGATCCTTCTTTTACCTCATACATAATCTTTGGCAGAATTCAGGAACCAGCTTGCAGAGAAACCCCAAACCAGCAACAGCCAAGATGAATTGGGCTGTTGACACAGAATTAACATTAATTACAACAGCTGACATGACCTAACTGTGCCATGATTATAACAAAAAACAATGTTTGTTGTTTGTATTTGCTTGGAATTAGAGGCTGCTGTCTGACATTTTTGTACAGTGCTCTTTGCTATAAGTGAGGAGAGTTATAAGATCTGTTACCATCATGTCAACTCAGAGTGGATCACTTGTGTGACCAAGGCTGGCATTAAGCAGAGCAGCCCTACAACACTGGCAGGCTGATATGACAAAACACAGTAGACTCCATTAAAGTAAGAATCAGATTTTGCTCAGCTTCTTTTTAACAGATCCATTCTAATATGTCCAGATTGGCCCTGATACAGATTCTTAGGTTCATTCCTGGTAATTTTGTTTGGTCGTTTAGCTCATTTGTGAGTTTACAGCACATGTGCAGAAAATCAGTTTGCCTCGGCTTTGACACATCTTTGAGTGTGTGTGTGTGCACTTGTGCATGTCAGTGTGTCTGTGTACAGCAGAGGCTTGGTATGTGTGTCTACGTGTGGACACTTGTGTGATACAAAATAGCTTTTTGTGTGTATAAGATGGAGATAAAGAGAGAGTTGAGGCTAGATGTGGATGTGGTCCATTAGCTCTGGTTCAAGGTGCTGTTACAGTGTAAGCTAAGATTAGTCAGACAGGGGTCACTGGTTCCTCTTTATACCTTTCTTTCACCTGCCTTCTCTCTGCCATCTTCTATATTTTTCTTTCACTGGGGCTTTCTTTGACTTTTTCTCCCTCTCCTGGTTCCCATCTGTCTTTGTCTGTGTGCTCGTCAGACTGTTTCATTCACTCAGGTAGCCTCTAACTCTTCCCCAGTTTATTCTTCTTTCTCTCTATTTAATACCAGCATGTTTCCGTCTCTTTTCACATTGCTTTCCTGTTCATATCTTGGTCATCTGACCTTCCTTAACTATTTTGTCCCTCCTTATCTTTCAGTCCTTACCCAGTGTGTTTCACCTCTCCCTCAAGCTGTCTAGATTATCAGGTCGAGACAACATTGATGCAACAATTAAATTCACTAGACAAAAGCACTGGTTTCATCCCAGACTAAGTATACACATGGAGCTGTTTTGTGTTTTGCAGGATCAAGATGAAATAAGTCAAGACAAGTTTATTTGTGTATCACATTTCATACACACAAAACAATCAGTGCAAAAAAAGACAGACAGAAAATACAGAACTGTGGCCAGCATTTGTGTTTTGAACGGCTTCAGTCCTGCTTGAAAGGCTTTCACAGACATCTTGAATTCATTGCGTGTATAGTGGACTAGATAGTGAAATATCTCTGCAAGACATCAACAACAGGTGTAACACATCAGCTACTTAGTGGAAGCAGAAATAGGTCAGGCCATTGCTCCATGATATAAACACTTTCAGAAACTCAGCTCCCAATTCCTCTTGCTAGTGCCTTTTGTTCTTTATCAACCAACTAGTTCCATTCAGAAAGAGCAGTCGCCTAATTTAGATTCTTGTATTGCTTGCATTTGATTAGTGGGTGATTTTCTTTACTGCCAACTCTATCTCTGTAGTTACTGGACCAATGAAATCTGTGGCAGCTGCAGGGACTCTTTGGAGTGGGAACTATGGTCAGTGAACTGATACATACAGAACCAGATTCTGGTTGTAAAAAATAAAATTCCTAATGTCTTGAAAAGGGTTTTTAAAAAAATGTTTCTGTATTGGACTATATGTTTCTTTTCTGCCACACTCCCTTCTCCCACACACAGTACAGTCATTTAATATGCTCTTCAGTAATAATTCCAGTTAATCCTGCCCTTTGTAGAAAGAGGTCAAATTACTAATTAATATATGCTGTGTGAGTTTATTAACAATGAGCTCAATTTAGAGCTGCTGGAAGTGCCACAAAGACAATATTAAAGACAGCAGCACAGTTGTAGATTGAGTTAGGTCAATCCTTTAGCAGCTCAGTTGATTAATTTGGAATTTCATTAAATCCCCATTTAACTGTTGGTTAATGAGTGCACGCCATTGAAATTCACAGTATGCTTCACATTTCCAAATTGTGATCTCAAATGGAAATATTTGGAAATTATTTTTAATATCATTACTGAATAAATGCTCATTCTGTCTGCTGGCATCTCTATCAGTCGTCCAGAGATGAAATGATGATGGCCAACATGGAGGGGATTACAGCATGGCTGATCACAGATCAGTTTCAGCTCTTTAATCTGTGTCTGGGATGAAGAGAGAAGCTGACTGAGTGCATGGCAGAGCAACACACATACACGGACACACAAATAGGCAGGCGGGCAGACAGGAAACATCAAATCTGATTTATAGATTTATCTACTCAGCCAGCGCCGTACCATGCTCCTGTATTTCAGCAGCTTGGGTGATGGATAGAATATGCAAGCATTTTCATTCCTGTGTGTGTGTCTGAGTATGAATGAGTTGGAGAGTCTGTGTATACATGTGTGCTCGCATGTGCACATAACCAGGGATGTTTGTCTATGCAGGTTTCTCCATGTGTTGTTAGGAGAATGCACAGTTCCGCATGACATCACTCACTGTATGTTACCTTTCTGCACTTAGCACAGATGCTACAGGGGTTGCAGATTTTGCAGCCCAGGCCACAAAATTGTAGTCGGAGTATGAAACATCTGTTACCATCTCTATAAACCGCCACAAGTAGTGCAATTCATTGCTTAAACAGGCATGGGATGGGCAAAGAACATTAATGTTGCATTCAGGGCACCATCCTACCCTGAACTGTTTTCAGCCAAACATTCTCTTTAATCTCATGCTTTTGTCATAGCGTGTGCAACACATATGTTCCACTATACAGTCCTGCACACACACACATGAATAGTGCAGCAGGAATCTTCTTTGCTTTTCACTAAAGGGGCAGAAAAGTGTGCTATCGATTGACTGTGAGAGCAAAGGAAAGGCGAATGCTCTTTGGCATTCTTTGAAGGACATGGTGCAAAGTGCTGCCCTAAAAGCTCAGTGTGGGGTCTGATTCTTTAGCTGGATGTGAAGCTAGTGTTGTCTGTGCATCCAGGCGTGTAGTCAAGTCCTTATAGTCCCTGGTGGTCAATGGCATAGACAGTAAGCTTTGCTGGCAGATGGCAGCGGCCAGTAGAGCAAAAAAAATCTTCACTTATTTCACTTATTGAGGGTTTTTTTTTTAACGATAATTTCCTCCCATTTATTCCATTAGCTGTTCTGTAGAATACAGAATACTGTAGAATAGTTTTCAGTTCATCAAGTTACCAAAGTTTAAAACTTGTTTAACTATTTGGCTTTGGCTTCATCATGAGACACCCAACACTACTTCATGGTTAAAGAGTCACTGCGTTGTGGGTCAGGAACTTAATTGTTAAATCAGTTTTCATTCTTGTTCCACCAGTTTGTATTTAGTCCAAAACAAGCTAATACAATGGTTTCTGTATAGAAAAACACTCTCAGTCCGTTCCTCCAAGTACAAATTGTGACAAACAGTATTGCTTATCAAATGCATAAGAATGTCAGCTTAGATTGAATCTAACTTTAGTTGGAATGGAAAGCAAACTCACATTGCCAATTGCCAGAGGTAATTGTGAATCAGATGGACAACTCATTTTAATGTAACAGACGGGAGGAGTAATTACTTAAAAGATTCAGTCCTCCCACAGACTTTAGCAAGAGACTGTAACTAGCATTGGAGTCCCCAGTTTGAAAGATGGTGACATTTTGGTGCTTTAAAACTTGATGACTGCCTGTTGGATTTTAGTTTGATGTATAAAATATAAATAAAATGACCTGTGCTTGCATAAGGCCAAATGCACAAAGTAACTGCGAACGTTTTTATTCAGTCAGTCATTTGAAAATAATCAGTCTGTACTCATCCAACAGTTTAACTCCACCAAAAGTGTTAAATGTTAAATAATTATCCTCTGCTCTCCCTGCTCCTCTTCTTTGTCAGTTTTCTGGATTGCTCAAACAAAACTGGGCAATCACACTTACACCTGTACTTTATGTATGCAGACATACACACACCAATACACACAGACACACAGAAACACACAAATTCAGCGGGCTACTTTCATCTCCATGATGAAGGGGGCATGGGAGAGAGGAACAGAGGACAAGGGCACTGGAAGTGTTGTGTTTAGTCAGCAGAGTGTGTCAGCCAGCTAATGGACAGACAGGCCACAGACTATCCCTGAATGGGATCCAAAACCATTAGCAAGTCGTCCACTTCAAAGGGTGGTAATGGGCGATCCTGTGAAACCACCCTGATGTGCAGCATGTGCATGCGTGTGTGCGTCTTATTTACCTCTGTGCAGGCTCGTTTGTGCATGTGGGATTCAGAGTGTAATACCCCTGACTCCCCCACAAAGCCAGATTGATGTAGACATAAATTAGCGAAAATAGAAGGACAGTGGGTTTCTCACCTGGAAACTTCAATGAGATTATATCGATTTACCTAATTTGTGCTAAACACACAATGTTAACCTGTTTGTTTGATTTCAGAGGGTCTAAGGCACCCATGTATATTTGGGGGGTGTTCTCAATGACTGAGAATGAACCTGAACCTCTGTCTCATGCGCTTTTGACTGAACAGATAAACTCCTGTTATAATCAATCCAGCTGTCTGCACAGGCTCAACAGCTCAACACAGCCTGAAGTGTATTTCCAAGTCTATTTTCTTTCATTTTACAAGCAGTATTACGTTTGTGTACTGGGCTCTGAGCGCTGCCAGAAAGCAGATGACCTACACTCAATACTGTGCCTGAACATATCCTCTGTCCACACGGACTTGACGACTGACTCTGCTGCTGCTGCTCTGCTAATGTGCTGCTTACACCGTGTCTTCTACGTAGACGTGGTGTTAGTCTTTATAGTAAGAAAACAGTGATGTTCTGATGACCTTTCACTCGAGCACTCCTGCACTATGTAAGCATTTTATGTAAAGTGAAGAACATTTTTCTAATCTCAGCCTATTGAATGTGCATTATATTTATATGCATTGTCAGCAGGGTGCTGGCTCTTTTTCATTCTATTTTTATGCTAATCTTTGGGCCCATGCACCCGAAAAAAGCAATTGAATAGACTGAAACAGTGTGTAACAATACTGGCTCAGGGTTTAACTTGGTCTACTTTGGCTTTTGTAGATTTCTAAGCAAAGAAGGTCACTGTCCATTGTGCCCTGTAAAACAGGTGTTGCAGTCTGGTCTGGTAGCATTGACAGTCTTTGCTGGTGCATGGGAGGCATCTGAAAAGGAGTGAAAATGCTAAAGTGTCGTTTTCTGGAATCCTCAGCAAAGAGAATCTGCCTATATCATACACACCAATGTCTTTATCTTGCCTTCTGTCTTCAGTCTTTGCTCCTTTGTTCTCGTCTTACTTTCCTTACAGTTTTCAACTGTCCTGTTTTGCTGTTTGACAGCTATGTGAAACAGCTCAAATCACTCAATCACACTATCCGAAATCAATTTCTCATATAGCCAGTTGGGTAGTGTGTGACCGATAGCAGCTTATCCACTCTGCTGTGGTTACATTCAGCATTTGAGACTCTCAGCCCGTTCACTTGCACTTATCTGATGCATGTATCCAGAATGACAACGCCATAATCACAGCAAGATGATATGACGGCATGACAAGAAAATACTACAGTGGGCATTACAATAGTTCTGAAGTGCACTTCCCTTTTCCAGGAGCAACTCTCATAATGCTCTCGAGCAACGCACTTAACCTCCAAATCCTCCAGTAGATTTGTTTAGTGGTCACCAAACTGACTGTACTGAGCAGCTTTCAAATGTATGTGTGTTACACTCAGTGCCCTTGCAACTACTTCTCCAGATTGTTACTGCAAATGTGCTCAGACACCATGAATGGTTGGAGCGTTACACCAAGATACAGCACATGTTTCAGGACATTTTGTTGCACATCCAGCAACTGTTTAATTTTGCTGCTGTTTTAAACATTGGCAGCCCTTCACTATCATACAGCCATGATTTTTGTCAAAATATATGTACTGTATATACCAATATTTTTCAGTGACATTGTTGCCTTGATATAAGTCACACAAAGACACATGAGCCATGGCTGTCCAAATTGCTGATTGTTAATAAATAGTAGTGTGATCAGTCAAGAATGTACTAAATCACATTACCTTCACAGAAATAATGTTATTTAACTGCATGTTGAAAAGGTTGAATGTAATATTTTTGTCTGGCCTTGATATTCTGCGCTGTTGAGTAAATTGCCCTGGAAGTCTTATCCCACTCCATCATTCACAACCAGTTCTTTGTGCTTTGGTTTTAATGGGCTGCCTCATGAATTTGCATTCTAGCTAAATCTACATTTTTTTGGGCGTTTTTTTTTTTTTTTTTTTTTTTGCAATGGATGCCCCTTTAGATGAGCCAGCTAACAGTGACCATTCTTGATGAAATTTGATTTAACAATTAAACTAATGCTTTTGAATGAAGATTTATTTGTTTGTTTTTCCATCGGAGTGTGGATGCTATTATTCAAGGAAAAGAACTGAGTACTTAAACCATCACTTATGTCAGTACAGAAATGTCACTTTTCGTCACAGTCATTCTACTAACGAGTTGTTTCTTTGTCACGGTGCCACACTGGGAATTGTCGCACTTGCGTCAGCAACAAAACATGTTTTAAACATAAATTATGCTTCGAAAGAAGAGATCACAGGAGCTACATAATGCAACACAAATGCTTGGGATTGTGTTGTACTTGATAAAGACTTATTTAGAGAATACCCAAGAGGGGACGTCTTAATGTGTACTGTACAGTAGTGATAAATTAAATACAATGCAGTAGCCAACACTACAGTATAAACAGTACATGGAGGCCGTATTGGTGAGGAGTGTCTGGGGGAATGCACAGTACTTCCTTCCTTCTTGCCATCTTGAGTGCATCAAAAAAAACAAGAAAGCAATTTAACCTAGATAACTTTCAAAGTCTTTGGATTTGTGGGATAAGTTAGTTGCAGTCTAATAAATATATCATGAAAGTGAAACTTGGTGAAAGGTTGTGAGGTCAAAAAAATAAAATATTTCTATCTCCTGACACCATAGGCACTTTAATTAAACATTATGTTTCAAGACAGGGCATTTGTAAGTTGTTTTTGTGCTTTGGGTCTTTGTTGCTTGAGCGCCTAGTTGGCTGGTGAAAGAGACACAACACACTCTTCCTAAAGGCATTAATAAGTACACTGAATTTCATGCCAAATTTCATGCCTAGGCTCTTGAGTTAATGTAGGTCACAAACAAATCGAATCAAAAACAATCACATGACCTCAATATCTGACTGTGGTGAAATACATAAATAATAAAAGCTTTTTGTGCCAAACCAACTTTCATCAAATGCTTTCCTTTGCTTCATCCCAACTGGTCCTTTGAGGCATTGATTTATAGATGCATCCTATTTGACACCACATGGACATTTCTTTTTTTATGTTTTTTTTTTTTTTTTTTAGTTTTTCTATAGTGGTATTGCAGCTTGTTTGAAACATTAGCATAAGGAATATGTGCTGTAGTATCTGAGGTCACTGTTGTCCGCAAGAATATTACCTTTTTCTCCAACAGAACATCAATGTTTTTTGTTTACATGCTAACAAGCCTTGAAATTAAATGTATGTCCTTTTTGCATAGTACAAGCCTTGATCCAGTTGTCGTCTTGCTATCAAATGCATAACATCCTCTGCATTGTCTACAGTATGTTATGGATTGGATGAAATGTTTTGCTGAAACATGGTAATTATTTATGTTCTGTGGACTGAGTGCAAATGGCGGCTCATAATTTACGTGTAGACACAGGATCAAAATTCACTGCTGACAAAACAGGCATTTATCTGAAAACAAGGTGTACCATTACTTTTTGGATGTTGTTTTGATCCAACAGTAACATATACTGTACCACCACAAGTAGCAAGCGAGAGGAAATTTATTTATGTCAAGCCCTTACTCTATTCCCTCTGGTGTGACTGTAAGCTATGCTCTAATAAGGGTCTTAGCTGGCTGCTATTTGCCTTGCATCAAGCGCTGGAGAAGAAGTAGTAATTTTGCTACACTTAAGCTGAAATCAGTGACAGGATTGTCAGGCTCTGTCAAGCATTTGCAATCTTCATCTGAACAAAATCAGCTTGTATTATTATTGAAAACAATAGAAAAATATGGTTAGACAGCAGTGTGCAAGACCGTGCAGAGCATTTGGAGATACCAATCAGTCCTGATATATAGACAAATCCTACTATATGCATAGGTCTCTGAATATAGCAGTCCAACCCTGATCCATTCTTATTACAAAGAAGCTGCCATTTGTGTTTCCAGGAAATAACTTTGGCCTTTGAAATTTGTTTTAAAATAATATAGTGTGCAACTACAGAAGAAAGGAATTTTGCTATTACATGGCTCTTCTCTCTAAAGTTCCCACAATTCCTCTATTATTATCTTGTTATCACAGAGCTGCAATGTGAAGTGCTCCCAAACAACCTGCATAGAGACAAATATTAGTTAAAAAACAATGACTCATGTCAACTAGATTGCTACACACACACATACATTGTCATTGTTCAACCTGTTTGAATTACTACCCACCACTTCAAGTGCAGCATAACAGCAGTAGGTCTCCCTCTCAACAAAAGAGTGCCCCTCTTGACAACCCTGAAAGAATGGCCTGCTAGAAAAATCCACTAAACTCCAAGTACCTCAACAGCATCAAAATTGGAATCCTTTCACCTCTTTTTTTACATCAAGGTAAAAATAAATTCCCTCATCCAAAAAAAAGGCCCCTCCGGATTCTACTCTGTAGTTTTCTTTAAAAGAAACACGGGCAGTCCACACGCCTTTTATATTATTTCTTTATTGAGAAAGTAGTGCAGATGAGTAGAGGAGACACAGGAGAGGAGAATCAATCCTTGGCTAGTGGGTACATGCGGTTCCAGAGGTAGCGCTCGTAACAACTACACCTTCTAATTTCTTTTTCCACTGTTCAAAGTTATGTTTTGTCCAGAGCCAAGTATGCCCAGGGCCTTCTCCCCCACCCCTTCGAGAGCTGTGAACGAAATTTTATAGGGCTGTAAATATTGATGCCTTGAGAACGGCGCAGGATAGCAAAGCAGCTGCAACCCGCTGCACTGAAGGAGGAGGGGGGGGGGTAACGTGAAGGAATGATCAAGGGTGTTTGAAGTCCTGCAGAGCTTTCGCCGTGTGATGAGAATTTCTTTGTTATATGCAGAATGCTGTGTGTGTGTGTGTGCGTGGGGGGGGGTTGTGTGTGTGAGAGTGCATCTCTTGTGATGTGTCTTTGTGGCATATCAACTCGTAGAAAGACAGCTCTCCCAGGCTCCCATTAATAACAAACGGGTGGCTGCAGGTAGCACCTTCCACCGAGGTTGTGTTTGTTAAATAATGTACCAAGTCGGCTAATTATGAATAATATATCACTGCACCCTGTTGTTCCCCTTACTTTCCTTCACCTTACAATGATTAAAATGCCCTCGCCCATCACCTCTCCTTTTCCCTCTCATTTCACATCTTTCATCATCGCTCTTTTTTCCTGACACTCCCTCCTCCTCTTTTGCTCTCTGTCCTGGTTTCACTCTCTTTTAGCACTGATTCATAACAGCTCCTCTCCAGCTCAATCATGAGCAGCGTGGCCGTAATATGCGTCAGTGTCGAAAGCTTTGCAATTACACTTTATGATACAAGATTTTGCTTCATCACAATTACCAATGCAAGCGTCATTTTTATTACCTTGGCTTGCTACTGAGTTAAAAACCGTCACGTCCCTCACAGTTGCTTTGACTGTCTCTTCTTTAAATCCTCTTCAAACTTTTCTTTTGTGAAATCAACCCACTCACTGCCGCTCAATGCAGTCTCTCGCCTCTCTCACCCTCACCACATGCAACTCTCTTCTCTCTTCTCTAATTTCTCCTTGATGCATCTGCTCTGTTCTTCTTCTTTCAACCTTCTCTTTATTTCTTTGTCACCTGCCACAGTGAGAAGAACAAAAAAAAAAAAACTCATAAAAACATTCACTTCTGATCTCTCACAATGGCATGCACTCACACAATGGCTCCCCCCCCCCCCTCCTCCGTACAGACAGACACACAAACACACCAAGATGTGCAGACAGACCAGCGGCAGGTTCACCGATAGCGTGTGGTAACAAGGGACTACAGGAGAGGAGCTGGAAAAAAGCTGAAAAAAAGATCATCAGCTGGAGTGGAGACAGGTCTGAACGCCTTCTGGAAAATGAGTGACGGCTCACATACATGCACACATCCAGGACAGAGACCTCAAATGGTCTATTTCTGCACTTCCAAGCCCCCTTTTACATTATTTATCGTTCAAGTTTTTAATACTTAACAATATTTCATAACAAATACGACATTGTATAGATAAGCAGAGGTAGAAAGAGCTGACAACAGTGTGGGTTAGCTTGGAAAAAGAGCGAGGCAGAGGGACAGATTGAGAGCAAGGAAAAGGGAGACTGACACGCAATGAAAGGAGAAATGGTTGCAGAGAGAGGGAGCAGATCGTTGCAGGCACAGTGAGGCAGATATAAGCCCAGACAGTGAAAAGGAGAAAGTATTTTAGTGGAGAGTGTGGCTACCTGGATCCCAAAAGGTGTAAAATATATTGTCTTCCTCTCTGTTTTCCCCCGTTAAATCCCATTGCACTCTCAAACTTCACTTTAAGGGCTATAAATGGCTGAATATATAGTTCACTGCACTCCTATAGTTTCGTTTTTGTTTTCACTGAAAAATATTTGCATTTTTAAAGGACCACATCAATTTAAACAGATTTTTTTTGGACATATTTAAGATCCCCATGCTCCCAAAAGTTGTTTCCAACTGCAAAAAGATGCTGACCATCATAAACAATGTCCCGTTGTGTTGAGCACAGCTTAGACAATCTCCCAGTAAAAGAAACTGAAATAAAAATGTGGAGACAACACAAACGAATTGTCGATAATGCATTAAGTTTCCTTTTTGGAAAAGCAAGAAATGGAGCACAGAGTGGTTACAGATATCATTTTGTCACTCCAGGTTTTACCTTGATTTTTGTGTTACTGGTGTTTGTAATCTGATCTTCAATTGTCTTTTTAAACACTGACACCGTGTGACAAATAAACCTCGGAATGCTTTGAAAATCAAATCCAATTTTATTCCAGTTAGGGCCAAAAATAGCAGGCTTGAACAACAGGGTAACCCACCTTCAGATTTTGATACTTTTAAAACATGAATCCTAGATGGGAGATGACTTCTTCTACTTCTTAGAACCTTACTTTGAATTGAAACTGAAATCTCATCCTCCAGCTTGCCTCTTGTTAGATTAGGCATCGCCCCACATTACTGTACATCATTGTCTTGTCCTGTGAGGATAGATGCAAAAGAGAAGTCACACTCAGATGTCATGAATAAAGCATCCATACTTTCAACAATGCAGCATGTGTGGTGTTTTGAAGCCCACAGCTATTAAACATTCCCTCTCCTTTTTTTTTTTTGTCTCTGCAGGCTTTCTAATGAGCTAGTGTTTGAAGTGCCTTGTGTGTGTGTGTTATGGAGCTTTCAGGGATTTATGTGTTTATCTGCCCACATCTTTCCGCATCAGTGTATGTCTTCCTTGTTGTGCCTGCGTGCATGTGTGTGTGGTTGTGTGTGTGTGTGTGTGTGTCCTGTGTCATGCGATTGTGCATTTGTTTGCATTCAGGCACCCAGGCTTGGGGTTGTGGGTTGTGTTCTCATCTTATGGCTTGTTAGAACAAATTGAGGGTGTGACGCTGTCAAGTGTGGACACAATTTTCAGCAGTGTAATCAAGAGTAGATCGATTTTATTCAAATAAAGCCAGAGGTTGCTGTGAACCAAATTCACGCCTGAAGGGCTTGGAGATAATGAAGCAGAGCGCATGAACGGAGAGGGAGAGGTTTTGGTTTCGTGTGTTCTGGGGACTCGCGTCTGACTCTAGCGTGCTTAGACCAGAGGATCAAGGGAACAAACAATGTAGTGCACCATACGGTGGAAGCTGCTTAGTTGGTGATCCTCAGCAACAAAGCACAAGTCATTATTTTGTATGATCTTACATGCCATAAAGTAGCATCTCATTTGAAGCCAATTGATCCTTATACAATATTAATGTGCAAATGGCTGTACTGTGCAACATGTGCTTTGTTTTGTTTCAAACACAAAATATAGATCATATATGTGTGTGAATAGTACTCATACTAATACAATATTGAGGTTCCTTACTTAAATATTTCCAGTTTTACTACTTCATACTTCCACATTGAGAAGGCACTGTACTTTTTTACTGCACTATATTAATTTGATAATGTTATTTTGAAGTGCTGATGCGAATACTTTATACTTTTACTTAAGAAACATGTACTTGTATTTCAACATTGTGGTACTGCAACTTTTACTTCAGTAAAAGATCTGAGTACTTTTTGCACCACTGCACATCTCAAGTAGAGCTGACATGTTATTTTGACAGACAGATCATGAGCAACTTGTTTCACATCTCATCTCATTACATGTCTCTCTTTGCAAGTTTATTTAATTCTTCATAGCGTTTCAATATTCTTTTTTTTATACTGACTTATTTTTTTATATTAAGTTCCATTCTGATTGGTTTGTTCTAATGAGCTGCTAGTTTGTTGCACTGCAGTTGTTTTCCACAAATCATTTCTGTAAATGATTAGGGAGCAATGTGCGATATAAAGTAATTGAATGTTCATGCAGAACATCCCAGATGCAAGTGTTGATGTATTCTGTTTCACGGAGCATCATGTGCATGTAAACCAATAGAACTGACTCGTATTTTGTTCTTGAAAATCCCAATTATTTATTTCCACAGGGAATTTAAACTTCACTTTTTGTGTTGATAACAAGCTGTGTCTGCTAATTATGTTTTGCCTGATTGCTCTCTTTCTGGGCTCTATTTGGCAGTTTTGATCATTTGTACCTGCAGTATTCACACCATACCTGTTGAGTATTGTTAAGTACTGCACTGTGAAATCATTTTGCTTGGTCTATACGAAAGATTTATTCCACCTGAAGGCCATGCTTCTGCAGTTCCGACTCTAGGCGCTTCGCGGTATGTGCTGTTGCTGTAAGACTGAAAGCAGTGTTTAATTGGGTGCAGGGGCAGTGGCAGGGGAAAGGCATGATGCCTCCAGCTGGCGCATCAGCAGTTCGTTGAGTCCCAGAACCACTCTCAGTGCTAAACAAGCTGGGTTAACTTGAACCTGCCTAATTCGCAACATCACCCAGTAATTTCCAATCTCACTTCTGGTGTCCAAGGGAGAGAACCACACTTCAAACGGTGGCCACGTTTGCCAGATGTGAAAGAGAAACTTTGCAGCAGGGACAAAATCTCACAATCTCCTGCACAATTCACACACTGCATTATTTCCTCTGTAGAGCTAAGTTGTGGTAACAGTTCTCATGTTTAAGTATGTGTTGTTCTTTACTCTTGCAGTTTTGCCTATAGCTTTACAGAGGTGACAAAGCAATTCTCTTATTCCAACTCCAAGCAGCCGGTGTTAATGATGTGAAAGCCAAAGTCTGCAGCGTGAGGCTTTCGCTGGCAACGATTTAAAACACGTCTGCAGTATTCAAATTCTGAAATGACGGAACATGTGTGCAACTCTTTGTAGCCCATCTCTTTTCCCCTTCATCTTCCTTTTCCCATAATCCATTTTTGATGCGATCTTGTTTCCTTGATTTCGTGTATCTCGTCATGTCTGTGTGCATAACTTTAATCAAATTTCCGTCTTTCTCCAGTCACTGTTGTCAGAGTTGGAAGCCCCAAATCTCCTCACAACTTCAAAGGGTGTCTGTGTCTGTGAACCCATAAAGGCCTGTCTAAACCCAGGCTTTATCACTCTCTCTTCATGTCTGTCTGCCCTCTCTTCCCTCCTTCCTTTGCCACTAGTCTTCTCACTCTCTTTAAATACACCTTTTTCCCCTGTGTCGGTTTGGCTTTTCAACGTCACCACCTCACCTGTCTGCAAACCTGTTATTTTCATCGCGTTTCTGTATGTGTCCCTTAGTCTATACGTCAATTCATGCATTTATCCATTTCCCAAATCCTCAATTCTCTTTTCTCTCCTCTCTGAGCATGCTCCGTTGAAACCTATGTGGATCGTTGCCATGGCTCTCAGACTGTCAGGCCGAAGTTGATGGGCAGAAAGATACTTGTACGTGTGTATGTGTGTGTGTTTGTGTGTGAGAGTGTGTTGCTAGGATGATTGGGTGAGAGCAGAGCAGGGTGAGCGCTGATTGAAGCTCGGAATAACATTAAGGCAAACCTTTCTTTTCGCTGTCTCTGTCTCCTTCGCTTCCCTTTGCATTCTGTCACTCATTGGCTGCCTCATCTGTCTCATCACTTAGACCCTGTCTCTCTATCTGTCTCTCTATTTGTCTGACTCTCTTGCTTTGTCTCTTTCGAGCTCTCCTCATCTGTCTTCCTGCTTACCATTCCTATCTTTTACACATATAAGAATTTTCAAAGAATTTTCAAAAGAAAATTGAAAAAAATCTCTCTCTCTCTGCATACGCATAGAAACATACACAGATGCTGATAGATGCACACATATTGTAATTTTCTATCATAAATCGCTGTGCATGTTACAAAGACTACGTTAGCATCTAGATAAAGCCTCTGGTTCTCTTCAGTGGTTTTGAAGAGTGTGTATGTGTGTGTGCAATGACTGAGTCTGTGGCTGGGTGTGTCTGCCTGGTTATTGGTATCCATGACCGCATATTTGTTTGCTTGTGCATGTGAGCATGGGCCTCTGAGTACGAGCAATTATTTTCTTTTGCTTGCGACAAATTGAAAGCAAATGCAGCAGCTTTGGCGGTTTGTGCGTCCTGTGAATGCGCACCCTGTCATTAGCAGAACCGTCTCTTGTTAGTCACCCTATTCCTTTTGAAGAGCTGTAACTGGGGCTAATTTTGTTTCTTCGTTCTTGCTCTTCATCATAGCCTTTTCTCTTTAGCATTTCGCTGCAGATATGACTACTGACATCCATATAGATAGACACACAGCCTACAATTCCACACTCTTGTAATTCCCTTAAATACCACATATTTTCAAATTGATTATGACTCATACTTTCGTAGTCCTTTTAGTCTGACACGACCATCATTGGTACAAAGAGATTGTGAAATTAAGGATATGATCTCACTATCCCTTGTGCTATAATTATTATTATTATTTTATTACAGTGAGCATACATGTAGAGGTCACATTCAGAAGATTAAGAATAAAATATGCATCAATGCAAATAAAAACAGAATTCATCAATGACCTACTCTATCTTTCCCTGTGTAGAGAAATCATGAGTTATAATGTGGGCACATCTCTTTAACAGAATTAGGCCAGCAACACCTCAGAAAGGCTCAGGACTATATTCCAGCGTCCCAGAAGCATCAACCTCAGCACCAGAGCAGTAGTTAATGAGAGAAGTGCTACATGTCAGCTTTGCCCACCTATATTTTGTCAATAGGATAAATATTAAAGATTTCCAGTCAAAGCAGCTGGTGCCATATGCTTAAGTTTTTAAATAAAAATCATTATGTTTACGGGTAGATAAAGATATGTTGCTTCTCCGTGTGATGTGAAATGGTCCTATTACAATATTTCACGGCAAGCTTTTCACTGTATGCAGAATTGCACACCATCAGCAATCTTGTCCCGAGTTTGACATTTTGAATTTTAACTTTTGAAGTTCCCTCTCGTCTCCTCTATTTTTCTAACCTTTCATCTCTCTTTTCACCTCTCATTCTCTTTCTCTCCTCTCGTGTGCCCACTTGCTCTCCACTTCTCTCCAGTGTTATTTCTTGGGCTTACAGCTGATTTCCTCAGAGGATACAAGTCCTCCACTCCTGCGTGCCTCTCCATTTTGTACTCTCTCCTTGTGAACTTTGTGATGGGAACTCAGCAGCAAAAGAAGGCTAAGTGGAGGAGAAGGTGAACATTCACGACCTTTGTGAAAAGGGTGCATATCCCCCCTTTTTCTGTGAATGTATTTTGTGTATTGGCGTTTGTTTATTTCTCTGTGTGTATGTACTGTTGTTTCTCTACGTACCTACTAATGGAAAGGGTGGTGCAGAGTCCAGTTCTGAACGCTGACTGTAGTCACTCCAAACTAAATGGACTCCTGTTGTTAACAGGTTTCTAGTGTTGTTGGGAGGCTCGTGTAACAGGGGTCAGACACAGAGCACACCACTCTTACTTTCTCTCCCTCTCCCTTGTTTTCCTTCATTTTTTTCCGACTCAGCTGGCTCTTTCAGTTAATTCTGCCTTTTCTCGCTTTCTCTGTTTTTCACTTTTTTCTCTCTGTCTTCCTCCTTCTGTGTGTTCATCTTACGCTCTGTCTGACAAATGTACATAATGCAAATTAAAATTTAGAGTTACAGAATATGGTCTGATTAGTTTCATGTGCTTGTACAGAGATTAAGGAATTCATCTCATCAATATGATGGTAACACATTTGTTTTACTGTGCCATACAGATTGGTTGTATACACGCATGGAAGTGTTGATATTCTGTATGGTGTTTTGATGATGCAGGATTGTGTGTTGGTACAGTACGGTGTGGTCAGCTTTAAAACACAGTAGCTATCCTCAGCATGACCTACTGAACGGCCGGATTAAGCCCATCATCTGCATTCGGTTTGGATTTAAGTCCCCTCGTCTATACTCACACACACACTCACACTCTCACATATACACACAGAGCCAGCTGTCATCCCCTCCCCCACATATCATTTGTCACCACCAAATCAAAATGAATAGACAGGGTTAAGCTGTGTTAAAATTGCCATTCATGAGTGGTCATTTAGTTTGTATTTTAGCATAATGCACATGTGTCAAAAGGTTAATTGCGGTTAAGGCATCATCTCACGCAAAATTCCACTGATGCAGTAGCCAAGTCTCATGATGCAAATTAGCTTTTTTATAAACTCTCATGAACGAGGGAAGCCAAATACAAATATGTTTATTGCCCCTAAAACGCAATCTGTGTAAGACCTGGCTGTCATTGCAGTCAAATAATGGCACATTTAAAGTATATTCAGTGCACAGGGGAGAAAACATAACATGCAAAAGCAGTATAATGATCAAATCAGTCTTTACTTTATGTACTATTAAAACAACACATTAAGATATTTGATAGTGTCTCCAATTTATTTTCCCTGATAAAGGCAAAGGCAGACACACTCTTCTTTTTCAAAAACAGAGACTCATTTAAATCAGAATCTGGTAAAAAATAATAGCTTTAATTATTATGTTACAGAAATGGAAAAGTAACAGGACACTGGAGCCTCGAATACTCCTGCACCATTATCCTTAATTCCACTGCATGACCATGTTAATGAATCAGAGAACACATGTTATTATGGCTTTCACAGCCTTGTTAATGATGGTGTGCTGTTTATTTCTCTCACTGAAAACTGCTGAAAATGAAACCAGAACTTTTTTTTGGCATAATGATGAATTTTTTTTATAAGCCACGACTTGGGCTTAAATTTGGCCTCAGGCATAAAATCCATGCACGAGAGCCGTTTTTAAATGAGGCCGACTGTCGTCATTGGGAGCCGTAATTGGGGGTACGACACATTCAAAGTGCAAGCTTGTGCGAGACATCTCAATCATAAGAAAGAGCTTCAGGGAGCTCATTCTCATTCTCATGATGCAGCTTACATCAGCATGTACACAGATATTCAGACAGAAACCATGGAAGTGTCCCCACCAACTCTGTTTTCAGCTTTTCTTTGTAGTCGCACACCACTGATATGCATCTGCTTGTTTGTGTGTAGCTTAGCACATGTGTGTACATGGCACGGATGTCTGAATGTGTAAGAGACATGTAAGCAAAGCAGCAGGCATATGACAGTGGCCTTCCTTTGAATGCTCTTCAGACGTATGAGTGTGTCTGAACAGCAGAGCCGTGTTTGGTGGTTGCGGTGAAACCGTTCCTGATGTTCCATATCAAAGGGAAGGCTGGCACACATGCTGTTTCCTGTCACAAAGTAGTACTGGCGTGGGAGACATGCCAACAGGAGGGAGGAGGTGGAAAAAGTAGGCAAAGAAATGTACTTTGTTTTATTTTATTTACTTGGAAAGAATCCAGATTTCATGGCAGCAAAGTAGAAACACCATATGTAGAATTATTCATGAGTGTGTGCCCCTAGAAATGGGTCTTTGCATAGCCGTAATATAATTAATGTTTTTAATGTTTATTGCTCTCTACCTCCATGTCCACAAAGTAAATGTAGGAGGGAGGGTCTTTCAGTCTACACTGGGTTCCTTTACTGTGCCATGAACCTGCCAGGGAGTGGAGAGGGGGATTAGTGTTGCATGATTGCTTTCTCTGTACAGAAACACACACACACACACACACACACACACACACACACACACACACACACACACACACACACTTTCGAAACAAATCTTGAAAGCCATGCAGTAATGAGGGAAAATGTCCATAATGCACAGTCCATGTGTTGTATCTCAAAATTAGCAAGAGAGAATAGGAAGAGGCTAAGAAAAAAGGAGGAGGGGATTAAAAGTCCAGACTGCTGTCTTAGTCAGTGCTAACCACACGCACCACAGTCTGTTTTCATGAGCTCTACCTCTCCAGTATTCATTTTGAATTGACAATATAAAGGGTCACGCAGGAGGCACTCCTTGACACTCTCTTTTCTGTCTGTCTTTACATGAGTTGGGAAGGTAGTAAATTAGCATTTAAGCATCAGAGACCTGAAATCACTTACAAGACCTTCCGCCCTGGTCAGACAGAAGGTCGAAAAGTGAGTTTCGATGATGCGCATTGACTCATTCAGATCGACCGTCACCACAGGTTTCACCCGCATCACTGTGTCCATCTGAAAGCTGTATTACTCATTCTCACACCCTCTCTCTGGCTGTCCACCCTTCTATGCCCTCCATCTTTTGAGCCACCCACAGCCCTACTCTAATCCCCCAGCAGGCCCACTCTCCCTGGGACAGGATTAGAGACCTCTCTCCTACACTCTGCGAGGCTTGGGGCTATGTCTGTCTGTCTCTCTCTCTCTTTCTCTCTCTGTGTTTGTGTGTCTGTGTCGTTGTGTCAGTGTGTTTGCAGGTGTGTGTGTGTGTGTGTGTAAAGGCCTGCAAGAAAGAAATGGACATTGAGCAAGAGCTACAAGGAGGTGGATGGGAATGGGATGGAAAGACACAGAAGGGGAGAGAGAAAGAGAGAGGTAGAGGTGCAGAGGTATAAATCACCAGAGCACAATGTGTCAGACGAAGGACAAAAACGTCTCCTGCAGCTCTCTGGGGGTACAGACTGAAGGAGCCCGATGAGAGGGATGCAAGGGTGGAGATACGATGAGACAGAGGAGCAGAGAGGTGGAGAAGGTAAAGTGCAGGCACAGTCAGAAGTTGTCATGTTAAAACTAAGATTTGAAAGCCTGAAATGTGCAAAAAGTCTGAGCTCAGAGTTCCTTTGTTGTTTTTCATCTAAATGAATACTATGAACGTATTTCTGATGAGAGCTTCCAGTGATTGTTTTCAGCTCAGCCAGCGAAAATCACCACGTCACTCCAGATGCGAGAAGCCTGTTGTAGGTGTGTGAAAAGCAAATTCAGATCTGGTAGAAAAACCAACAAAAGGAAAGCAACAATACCTCATGGTACAAGGCATTGTGAGGGCTTTAAAATAGTGTGAAGTGAGTGAAATTTTTGGTTCGCAGAGTTTGGGCAATGGCTGGCTGTGACTAGAGTTGCAGGCGAGACAGGAGATGAGAGAGAGGGTGATGGAAGAGACAGTCGATATGCGAGACGGTTGATGAGAATAGATTGACAGTGAAACCGTGGGTTGTAATCCTGACTTGCTAAACAAACTGCGCAGGAGCATTGTCATGTTCTAAGCTGATAACATTTCTGACATTTTAGTTCTCTCACCTCTGAACGTCCTGATGCAACAAAGAGGTGGTTTGAGAAATAGCTTATCGCTTCCCAGAGTGTCTGAGGTTCGCTCGGGTTCAAGCAGCCGTTTGTTCTTGGGCTTTTGAGGCTTCGAGACTTGCATTTGTTGTATGTGCGGTTGCTTCTGTGAGGTATCACTTGAATTTTTCCAAAATCCTATCCTTTGATCTTTGGCGACATGTAGTATTTATGATACTTCTTATACCTCTGTTGTAATATCTAGCCATATTTCACACTCCTGCTTTTTAAAAGCAGATGTGGTGAATCATTGCTGGTGTTGCAGTCACACTGGCAAAAATAATGAACAATCAGGATATTGGATGAAATGTTTTATATTTCAGCAAATAATTCTTCTTGTATGTTTTAAAAAGGCTCATAGTCTTATAGGGCACAAACACTTCAGTAATCACCCTCAGACTATCCTCGATATCCCTGATGATTTCCCCCATCATCCATGATTTGCCAACACCTATGCTGCCAAGATTTTCAGAGCATGACAATGCTAGCTGTATGGAAACACTTTTACACAATATGTTCCTTCCTTAAAATGAGACATAATTTGAAATAGACAATACTTGACTGGCTCCTGTGGCAGCTGCTAAATATTTACAATATGAGGAAGATTTGTGGTTGCTTCTTTTCCGTAGTGACTTTGCCCCTGTTTATTTTCTACCAACTGTCCCAAGACAGCATTTTGCTCTAATATCATGATGATGGAGGGCCCAGTTCTTTATTATGACAGCAATGATTAGCATTTATCTTTACCATTAACAAATGAACAGATGCCAGGAAATATGTCCCGTAACAGAGACACTCAAACAAATGCTTCTCTTACATCTTATTAACCATTCTCTGTAGATCACAAGCAATCCCTTTATTAACTTGAACGCCTTACAGTCAGATACGCACTGTGATGTACCTTGCAGTAGTTCCTTGTAGTAGTTCCCCAGCAGTCCGATGTGTTGTAAGTAAACAGGAACCTGGCACGAAATCACAAGAGCACATCGCTGGTAATACTTTTTGTGAAGCACAGCCTCACTCTTTGCATTTCATCTCAAGTGAGCAATGATTTATCAAAAAGACACAGAATTACCATAAATTGCAACAGTTTGAGTTCAGCTCAGACGGGCACGAACAGGTCGTCAGAGAGAGAAATCCGCCTTGTTGTTTGTTTGCCTACATGTGTTGATGGATGTTAAGGATATGTGCATTGAGAAAGCGTGGGTACAGCTCACATCTGACTGTTTGTATTTATATATGTTTACACGTAGGTGATTGTTATTGTGTGGAGAAAATTTTGAAACATGACTGTGGAGAGAAAATTGCATACTTCTTCTCCTGGTATCACATCACCAAATGCATATCTATTTATTCTCTCGGCATGTGTAAGTATATATGTCTTTACACAACGACTCCCCTTCTCTCATTATCTTTTCCCCTCCCTCTGTCTCCATTAAGTTCTCGCTTTCTCTGCTCTCTTCCTCCACCCCTCCCTCCCCCTCTCTCTCCATTCTTCTGCCTTATTTATTACTGCACTACTCTCCTCCTTTCTCTTCTTCCCACTCTCTGTCTCCATCCTTCTTTCCGACTGTGTGTGAAGCCACATGACCTGAGTCAGCAGTCTTTGCTCCCTCTGAGTGGAGCTACCTTGCTCTCGTGGTGATGCTCCTCATGTTGTTGGATTTGTTACAGGAAGTGAATCCTGCTGGTCAATAAGCAATCCTGAGTTATCATGTTGCAGATGATGTTGTACAGACTAACCCTGGCTCCTGGTCTTGTATTATTTATTGCTACAGTGTTCACGTTTGAATTTCTTTTTTTTTTATGTCTCTGTCCGACTGGTAGTCACAAAAGCTGATTTCATAGAAACAAAAGTACAGTTTTGGATGAACATGCTCTCTCTCTCTCTCTCTCTCTCTCTCACACACACACACACACACACACACACACACACACACACACACACACACACACATATTCCCAGATTTCTGCACACCCTGTTGAGAACACAGGTGCCACTGTTGCAGTCCAACTGTGTGTTGTAATAGCCTCCTGTTCCACTTCACTAGCCAGAATCCTGATCAAGTCATTTTAGAAAGTGACACACATAATGTTAACACTTGTGATCTGCAGTAGGTTCATTCTTGGATACTTTTAGAATAGCGGAAGGTCATGCATTAATATCAAGAATAATATTAACATGTAGTTTGATGTTTTTCATACCTGCTTTACTGGTGCTCTGCAGCCATATCAAGAGGATTTAGTTTAAATTCTGGATGATATATTATGTATTATATGACATAGTGAAACTTTACTGCAGTGGATTCAAGGACAGGAATGTGGATATTATGTTTAGTGCAGAGTTCTTAATTTGTTCAGTTGCATTAAAGCACAAGGCCATCTAAAGCATTTTCTCTGTCTCTGCTGCCTACTATTAAACCTTTGAACCCTTGTGTTCAGCATTAGTTTCGTCTTGCAGGGAGAAACACGTAGAAAAAAAATAAAGTGACACACACAGAAGAAGAGCTGCACTAATGAAAGAAGGAAAGATTGAAAACACTGTTACACAACCCTAAGTGTGGAGGGGTATTCGTGTAATGCCATTGCTACTTTTATCTTTCTTGTTTCCCTTTCGCCTCTCTTTGAGTGGGCAGACCTGTTCAGATGAACCAAGCAGTCAGAAGGTTGTGAATGACCGATCAATAGAACAGTCTGTACTGTACCTCTAGGGCCTGAATGCACGCTTTAACAACCAAGAAAATGTATGATCTGGTGTCTCCCTTTCACATATATGCACACACACACTCAATGCACACGCAGGCGTATGCACACACAGTCCACCCTTGTGCAAAGCCTGCATGAAAATTAAGCCCAAAACCTGTATGGTTAAGAATTCATTACGATTATAATGAAAACTGGAGCAGCTATCCCCATTTGTGCTTGGCAATTAGTGTGCGTGTGCTATGAATTTTCAATACGAGTCTGCAAATTTTTTCGTGTGTGTGTGCACAAAGCCCTATCGTCTACCCACCAACAGAATGTTTAATTGGTCAAGGCGAGTGTCGAAATGACCCGTTTGACCAAAGTCCAGCCCACACTGCAGTGTCACAGTTCAGAGTTCAATTGTCTGGACTCGCAGCTTTGAACTTCAGACGCTCGTGTACAGAGGGCCAAAAGGTTTTCACCTCAGAAAGGCGAATGGGCTGAATGTAAAGCAGGAGTTGAATTTGGAAAGAAAGGGAAGCAGAGAGGGCAGCTGAGGGAGAGTAAAAAGAAGGAATGTTACACCTGAGAGAGAGTGAATGGACATGAGAGGGAGGAGAGAAAGACATACAGAGAAAATGAGGGGGAAATTGTTCATCTTCAATATTATGTGTTTTGATGGATTTGGTGTCACCTGTGATGACTGGTAGTCACATCAGGAGACTTTTCATAATAAAGATTGAAAAGTTCGTTTTAAATGAAGTGTACATTATCTCTTGTGGGTGGCCTGATAATTCAGAATGATAAAAATCATCTGTACTTCTACACCTGCAAACGCACTAGCAAGTTTAAACTGCACTGCGCTGTCAGCTCATTAGCTGGTGGTTTGATACCTAAGAGGTTGCGGCGCATTACACATCGGCTCTTCTAATTCACATTTGACACTTAAAAATTTCTTTGTGTGCGTTAAATTTACATATTGCAGTTTAATGGACAAGGATCAGTTGGAACTAGTAGTGCCTTTAGAATGCAAATAGATTGAATTATCTGTCCTTCACTTACTTCTTACTGCACAGAAATGTTATTATTCTTTCGCAACACGTTAATGACTTCTCCCATTAGTGCAATCGTTGCCTCTCTCTCACAAACTGAACCAGCAGGTTGTAATGTTAACCCATGGATACGGAATAAAGATGAAGATAGATGATGAATGGATAATATAGCTGAATAATGAAGAGCAGGCCATTAAGCAACAAAGGGACTCAATTTGTTCGTGGTATTATATTATACTGTATATTATAAGTTATAGCCTATAGCAGTAACAGAGACAACCCACACACATCATTATTTTTAGCCCCACCTTTTTTTAGTCTGTCAGCTGAGGCGAATCTGCTGCTGCAAGACAAGCATGTGAGCCACTTCTGATGTAATATGAAGATGTGGGAACTGACAGGGAGGGCAGCGGATGGACACACGGAGTGCAACAAAAGCAGCATGACAGAAGGGGGATGTTTGTGGCATCTTGTCGATATGTAAAATACTTGCAGCGGTACCTTGGAGCCAGATTAAAAATTAACCCTGATCTTCATGTAACACTCCAGCACTGAGATTTGCCTCGAACTGGGACAGTCTCGCTGCGCAGGAGGTACTTTGCTGTCGCTGAACATCTTGTGGGCATGTTTGTGTTTGTGTGTGTTTACACTAACTCAAAAAGACAAAATATGTTTATGTGAGCACAGTTTGATTGTTGCACATATGCACACACACACACACACACACACACAAATACAGTGTTTCAGTCATTATAAAAGGTTGACTGTGTTTGCTCGGTGCACTACTGCTGCTCTATCTCCCAACAAATTTAAATGTCAGGAACTACACATTTGTTTCTTCATTTATTAAATCACTCCCTTTATTGGCACGCTATCTTAACCTCTGTCCTACTTGCTGCATAAGTGGGAAGTCTTGGTGGGCTGATCATTAAAGTGATTGGAGACTGGACTGGAGAAGCATACACAGAGAAGGTGGGCAGGAAGGAAAGGATAAAGAAAATGGTAAAGAGGAAGCAAACTAGGAAAAGCCTGGAGGCCATCTAAAGGCATACACAGGCAACATTTTAGAAGGCGTTTACTTGGCCGATAATGACTTCAGCAGAAATCCAGATTTACAGCATATGAGAAAATCAATATTGGTAGCAGAATGTCTGCGAGAAGCATGAGTATGGCGGAAAATAGTGCAGATGATAGTTCCTGGAAATAAAATTGCTCACAGATGATGCCTCAAAAAATGTCTTCAAGACTAAAGTGAGTGAAAGAAAATGAGACAAAGAAGAAGAAGAACTCCAGAGGAAAAAGGTGAGAGATGGATGAGAGCGGTCAGGAATCAACCCGTGTGGAAGAAATGATCCATCTGAAATCCCTCTGACCTAAAGGGTCAGATGTAGAGCATGGATGCAACTTTTGCAGGAGGCCTGTTTGCATGTAGCTTAAACCTGAAGCTGTTGACTCTCCGCCTCTGCTCTGTTTTGTAGCCAGGCTCACGGAGGGCTAAGCTTTGTCGACGCCGAGCGGATCATCTCGTTTGATTACACTCCGCAGTGACACTGACGCAAGGAAGAATGACAGGGATGCATAGAACTAAGAGGAAAGTAGAGAGAGCACGTGTGGGTGTGTGGAGAGAGAGAGACAGACAGAAAGCGAGAGAAAACCAGCAGCAGAAAGATAACAAAGGATTGAGGAGGAAAAATATTTATATGAAAGAAATACATGTTGAATAAATCCCCCTAACCTGGGGGTGTTTATGTGGGGATGATTTACAGTAGATCTTGGCTTAGGAGAACAGAGCTTTGTCAACAAGAACTACTACACTCACCTCATATCTTCTCTTGCTCTCTATTCTGTATTTCTTTTTCACTGCTTTTATTCCTCTCTCCACCTTTCTTTCATTCATGTGCGCTCCTTGCCTTTTCCCGTCTCCTTACACTTCCACGCTTGTACCTGAATGGCAAACTCTTTGTGTGTGTGTGTGTGTGTGTGTGTGTGTATGCTGAAAATGTGACTTCACGCGGTATGTTTGCACGCATTCCCTAAAGTGTTTGTCTTTCTCTAACTCGCTTTCTCTGCATCGCTTCTCTTCTCTAAGCAGATTAACGTGAAGCCGACAGTTTTCCAAATTAAATGGAGCCGATTAAACTTCGCGCAAATATTTGATTTTGAAATGTGCGTGGTCCTTCTCCGGAGTCTCGTCAAGCAGGCTCAGATGTACATTACAGGCTGCGTTATGGTGCTTTGTTTGATGTGTTTCAGTTTTGGTTTGGATGTCTGTGTGGATATATACAACATTTCTCTGTAATAGTTTGATGACTTCTTGAAGTAGCAACGGATTATGAGATTTATTGTCTTCATTGTTAAACAACAACCGTCGCCGATGAAGATGAATAATCGCGCTCCATCAGGAGTGAGCAGTACAAACAATAGTAAACAACAGAATGGCTAGCTAGCTAGTTCACTGACTTCAGCCCTCACTGTCTGAGCATCATCTGGTGTTTCTTGTACAAGCAACTAGAGAGGGTAAAGGAAATATGATGCCATGGGCAGCCGACCAATTGAGTTCTCTAGGTTTGAAAATTGTTGGAAACATTTGGGATAATGTAAGTTCACAACTCAACAAAATATCTAACATATGTCAAGTCATATTCAGTTGTATCACATAGTGTGCCTTTAAATGATTCATTTATTAAAAAAAAGAAAAAGAAATGAGATATGACATATGTTTAAAGTGCATGTGTGTATGCGTGTGTGTGCATGTTTTTGCATTACATAAGCCCCCAGGAAAAGCAACAGGCTGTATGTTGATGTTGGTGTAGTGGCCACTACACAGTCATATTGCATGTCATGTGGCAGGTTGTGTCCAAAACACCTCCTCCTCTACACAATGGAAAGAACTGACTGTAAAACAGCATCAAAAATTTGGGAATTGACTCTTTGTGTAAACAACCAAATTTGATTGGAGTGAGTCAAGTGTCACCTTCGCATGCAGAAACCAGTTCTCCTCAGTAGCATTACAGTGTTACTCCATCCCAGGGCCTTTCCCTCGCCACATGCCAAAAACACTCGATGCTTTCATTCTGTATAATTGAAATGACTTTTCCTTGATGTGTGATTTCATCAGTGATTTGATTTCATTGTTTCATTCTTTTTCATTTTTAGTTTGAAATCCATTGAAAGACCTGTTTTGTTGCCCTTTACAAGACTTTGAGGTGTTTCCCTTTATTTTCCACTTTATGTCACTGTTTCTACATTCGGCCTCCCTGCAGCAGCCATTTCTCATCCCCCTCCTAGAACAACACGAAATGGTTTAATTCAAGATACGACACATGTTGCGCGTGAAAACCACCCATAAATCCAACGATTTATAGTATCCACAGTCAAGATGAAACCTGCAATTGCTGAAAAGCTGTCTGAAGTTTTATCACAGTGACACTGTTTCCTTCACTCTATTTTTCCTTTAAGTATCGGCCTGAAAATGTCCTTTACAACAATGTATGGGGCCACAACTGTTTAGTTCAGTATGGTCCCCTATTCAAGGAACTCTGAGGAAATTGTGTTATTTTTTCTTGATCTCTTCCTCTCTGTGTTGCTTCTGCACAGTGTTCTTTTGTGCCACCAAACTCTGCAACAAGGAAAAGAAAGGACAGTGATTTTCTGGGTCTTATTTAGTATGACTCATAGCTTTATCCACTTACACACACAAGTCCACGAGTGAGCGTGCACGATCCGCGTTCCTTCATATCGATCAATTTCCTATTCAGAAAAAAAAATTGTGAAATAGAAAACCAGGCTTTTATTTAGTTAGGAATATTTGTAACAATGTTTTAAAAACTAAAATAGAGCTGTTTCCATTCAATTATGTCCTTGAAATGAAATTTTGTGTTTTCATATAGTGAGTCAAACACACAGAAAAACTTGACTTCAAAATGCTAAATTGGTGGAATTTTAAATTATCTTTTTTTTTTAATCAAAAAGTGAATTCGAAGCACTGATGTCATAAGGTCAGCAATAATTAATATAAAACATTAGGCAAGTCACACTTTATACATCTATGTCACTGTGAAAGCTAGAAAACCATCTGGATGTCAGACAGCTCCTCTGTGCTTATTTATAGACAAGACAGACAAGAGACCTTGTATAGCTGAGTGGTCAATGTTATAGCTAGATGTGGGAAAAAGGAAACTTGAGAAAAATAAATGCAAGCCTTTTTTTCAATAAATTCTATTTTGTGCCAGAAAAAAAACCCATTTACATTAAAGCCCTGTTTTTCATCTTCATTTAAGAATAGGAAAGTGATTGAGAAGACAGTACATGGATTATGCACACACACACACACACTTACACACACACACACACACACACACAGGATTCTCATGGGGTGATTGTCACTGTAGCTGAAATCAGAAAGCCATTCAAATGGAGAACCCTGCTGACTCAGCTTAGACATGCACACCATGTATAGGAAAATTGGCAGATAATGCATTCAGTGTGTGTATGTGTGTGTGTGTGTATGTATGTGTGTGTGTGTGTGTGTGATGAAGACAAGAGGAAGTGAAGAGAAACAAGTGAAGCAAGCACAATACACAAAAAAAGAGAGAGGGAGAAAGTTGGAAAAAGATGGAAAGACATTGTAAAGCTGGATGGAGATGCAGAAAGGATTTCATCCTTTTTTTTCCTAGATTGAAGCACAATGTGACTGTCACTTCAAGACTCTTGTATTGTCAGTCAGAGCCAGATATATATTCCTGTTGCACTCGACTACTTGGTATGGCACCCAGAACACTGATGCATCAACATGTCCAAAAATAATCTGCTTTTTCCAGCTGGATTGCCTCTTTGTTGTACTGTCCTTCTCTAACCTTTACAAGCCTTTTTTGTGATATTTCAACATGTTTGTCTTTGTTGGCTACAGTTTTAGTCTCATATTCCCCAGGGTCTACCCATTTCCTCCCCTCCTCCTCCTCCTCCTCCCCTCCATCTTCTCTCCAGTTTTTCTTGAGCTTTCTTTTGTTTTTTAGTGTTTATTTGCTCCAGCAGCCATGTGCTATATATACTTCCATACTTTGTGTGTGTGTGCCGCTGTATATGCTTCTGTGTGTGTGTGTGGATGTGAATGTGTGGAGCGTTGCTTGTAAGTTCAGGCAGTCTGTGCCAAATGTCAGCCTGTGAAAGAGCAGCTGCTGAGTCAAATACTAATTTGAGCAAATGTTTGACATTGGCTCCATGACAGCACATATGTACCTATGTATAGGTCTGCACTGTTCATTCACACGAACAGTATAAGCTGGAATGAATAGATAGATAGATAGATAGATAGATAGATAGATAGATAGAGACAGAATCTTAGATATTGCTTTCACTCGTTTTCACTTGTGACTGAATCAGTTTTGCCAGCTTTGCTAAGCCCTGAGGCCCAGGGGTTGGAGATGAGAGAGCCGAAGAGAGAGGAGAGGAAACAGGAGAGCAAAGGAGAAAGAAATGAATGAGCACACATGGGTCTTAAATATGACAGAATCACCAGCTGTTCAGGAGAATCAGAAGTTTCTCTTTTTTTCCCCCACTGTGTTTCTAACTGTAGAGGTTGGAGCAACTTGTCACATCGCTTTCATTGGATAATCATGATTTTTCCCTCTTGTAGCACCGAACACCATGTTGCTTTGGACTCTGACACTGATCTCGTGTTGTGTGCTTTTACGCCTCGGGTTTCTTTTGCAGTGCAATGAAGACTGATGAGAAGCCTTTGGGAAGTAACACTCTACTGAAATTACAGAGAAAGCCTTGTTGTTGGCAGGCTGCTGTCAGTCCTGTGCTGTTAGATGAAGCCAGAGCAGTGAAAGACACAACTAAAAACATCCCAGGCTACTGTTATATTAACTTAATAGACCTGAGCGATTTGATACGGCAGCAGCAGCAGAGGTAGTATTTGTATGTACTTATAGTTTTTGCATCAACCTTTATATTCGAAGAGACTGTGACATGTTGGCAGGACTATTCTAGTGGCCTATTAGAAAGTAATGATGTTAATAGACTGAACATCTAGCAAAAAAACATTAGAACAACTTACAATGCAATTTTCATAATACAGCCTCATTTGCTTTATTGAATTGACAGCAAGATGTGTTGTAGTGTCAGCTCTTCTCCTACTGTGTTGAGCAGTTCCTGCCCTTCAGAGTCTGTGTGTGTATATGTGTGTACTTCATGTGTGTGGAAGTGAGAGTGTAGAGGGTGGTGTTTGGATGGATTTTTAAACTACAAATCTCAGCACTTAAGTGTTGAACTGAAATGCTGGTATCGATCAACAACCCCATCAGCTGAAAATACGTTAATCTCATTTTGTGCTGCAGAGTAGTATCAGGGCATACTTGAACTGTACAAGCAGCTGCATGGTGTAACAAAATGTACTTTTCATAACTTTTCTGAAGTGTTTTTAATGTCTGGTTAATTCACTTAATTTTGAAATGAATCATCAGATCTTGGCACGAGGCAACAAAGGGATTTTTACATCATTTCGAGGTCACAGTAGAATTTCAAAGACATGGTGTAATATGCTCATTAAGCCGAGTTCATACTACAGGACTATAACCTTGATTTTCCACTCGCCGGTAATGTTTGGACTTTGCCATCAATGCCATGCAATGAGCTACAGCCAATGAGGGCAGATATGGGCAGGGGGAGGAGTGGGAAGGAGAGATGGAAGAACACTAGAGCAGCAGCCAGAAACTACATCCAAACAACAACCTCTTCTTTGTCTTATTTGTTACTTGGCCGCAAGTCATCACACAAACAACTTGGAGCACTCGTTTCTTCCACCCATTTGTCGGGACAAAAATCCTGTTTCCTTTCCTATGTCACTTCTTGCGTGTGTTTTCATGAAAACAGTTTGGAGACCAGACAGACATGTTGAGGATTCCTCCTGGTGAAAGACGTGTAGTAATGTGTAATCCCCTGTTTCTGATCAGTCAAGTAGTGCACCAACCACAATGACTTTAAGATTCCTGATTACGAGACAGAAAGTTGTTCAGTGTGAACACTACAGCGATCTGATGACTCGTGTCACAAATGCTCACTAACAATGAAAATCAATTAATAGACAAACAAGAGAAAAACCAACAGAGAAAAGAGTTGGTTACTTTAAGTGAAAAGAAAATGAATGTAAACAAAAGCCTTATTGTACTTTACTGTTGTATAATTTAGTGTAGTTAATACCAGTTGCTTTAAGTATTTTGCTTATCATTGAAAGGTGACTTTCACCTTTACTTCATCATTTCCGAGCAATGTAGCTACACTTCAACGTAACCATCCATTTCAGTTTCTTAGAAACCACTGCTTGTAGTAGTATGGAAGTAGTTGCGGTAGAAGTCATATATAATGAGATCAGATAATAGTGATCAGAGCAACAGAAGAATCCTTAATAACTCTAAAGGAGTAAAATCTGTAAAAGGTCGACTGCACATAGTGGTGTGAGTCCCAGCGAGAACGCTGAGGAGTGCAGTGAAATTTCGTGAATAGCTATCATCAGCAGTCCAATTTAAGCTCTGACGGTGAAGTCAGCGGGGAAGGATCACCACAGTGTGAGCCTTGTGGGAGAGAGAGGGTGAGGAATAGACCAGAGAGGAGCAAGGCTTTGTTAAGAGGGTACAATGGAAGATTGGTTTAAAGTGGGGGTATGGGCGAGACGAGGAAAAACAGAGGAGGAAAGAGAGAGACAGATTTAGAGGGGGTGTGGAGGGCTGTGATGAAAGGCCACACAGAAGTAGAGGAGGTGTTGGATGGTCGACAGAGCGAAAAGCAGGTGAGACCTGCTTACGAGAGGACAATGGAGAGCTACTTTAAACAGAAAAAGAGAGGTAAAGATGCTCAGTGCAGAGAGGCCATTGAAGTCTGCTCTTTGAACCCAGAGAGTGCTTTTGTCTTTGGTCCTTCATGATTCTCCTCTCTGTGTGTTTTTGTGTGTGTTTGTAGCGGGGGCTTACTCTTAGAGTGAGTCTTTTTGTTGCTGACAGATATGCTCTTTTTTTTGTCTCATACTTTCTGAAAGCCAAGGAAATGTAAAAAAATGTTTGTTAGAAGTCAAAGTTTATTTTTAACCTCTGTGATACACCCAAACCTTCACTCTTTCATATTTGCGACTGCTTTAATTAGATAAACCTCATGTGCCATGGTTTTTATTTCTTTTCTGGTGCAAAAATACACAGGAAAGCCTATTGATTTACCACTTTATTTGACTGAAATGACTGTGCAGTGCACACTCAATACCAAAACATGTTACATAGGCAGGAAATTTTGGAAAATTAATTGAATGCAAAGTAAACAGTTATAATGAGGTAAGTGATGCAATAGGATGAAAATACCCTGACCCAAAAACACAAAAAGAAGTAAAAATGTTATTGAGGGAACTAATGTAAGTTATTATTCAAGGGTAGATATTATTAATTAGTAAGAGCAAATAATTAATGCAGGAATAATCAAAAATCATACTTCTAAAACCTGTTTGGGTCTATAAAGGAGAGAACACCCATCAGAGAGATTATAGTAGCTTTGGCGTTGATTTTGGCTGATAGGGCCTGACACACACTGTTACACTTCTCTCTTATGCCACTTCCAAATGTTCATTAATCCCAGACTTAATTGAATTTTTGGCAAAACTCTGACTTTGGCAAAAGCACGAATAGACACTCTGAAACACACAGTGTGTGTCTGGCTTTTGCTGAGTGATAACCGTCCGGTCCCTAGGAACAATATTTACACTATGGTGCTAATTAATGCAGCTGTGTGTCTGTGGAGTGTGTGTGTGTGTGTGTGTGTGTGTGTGTGTGTGGTCTGAGGGATGAGCTGTGTGACAGTGTATATATACATACCTATGGAGTGTGCCTCTTGTGCTCTGCAGTGCATGAATTCAATAAGCCCTAATAAAGAACAGAGAGGACTTGTAACTTTTTCTTCTTTTTTTTAAACCCCTTTTTTAAAATACAATTTTTTTATCGGTCCCACAGTAATTAGAGTGGTAGTGCTGGGGAACCAGAAGCAATAATTAGCAATATTCCACTGAGGCAGTTACTGGTGGTACAATAGCCCTATTTTGCCTTTTTGAACCACAACATAGTGTAAATTAAGACAAAGCTTGCTTCTTTCTTAGTAGTAGCTTGTTTCTCTTCTTAAAAAAAGGTCTCACAGCCTTAAGATGTCTTTATTTTTCTCCATTTATCTTTGTTTCCCTTTTGCCTCTTTTCTTTTCCCATCATTTAACTTCGCTCACACCGTGGACCTCATGGGATTGGCAGCTTTTATCAGCCAGGGCAAAGGTGATTGGCAGCTTTTATCACTTGACCAAAGGCTATTAGCTGTTTGTGCTTTTGCTAATGTGGCTGTGTTATTTGAAAAATAAACTCTTTGAACTTTAACACTTTGACCTTCTTATCCAAATTGGAATAAATTAAGGTTAGAAGAGAGAAAATTTCCTCATTATTGCCAGAGTTCCCTTGTTGAATCATCCCGGGTCAAAGAGGTCTTGGCTGCTGTCCCAATAGCCCTAAAAGTGCAAAGGAAATGCAACATTTTGCACCTTTTGCTTTCATTATGAATTGTAATATATTTAATTTAATTCTATTCTTGTATCTCTACTTTCCAAGAGCCTTCCATTGTTCCATGAAGAGGGCACGACTGTGACCTTTTATCTAATCAGATGGTATTTTTCTTTCGCGTCTCCATGAAGAACAATGTTTTTCAAGCAAAAATTGAAGAAGCTCAGACTGAGAAATAATTATACTTGATGTTTCTGTTAAATTGCGCCATTAGCTTGACAGTTAATTGCACGGCATTTGTTGATCGGTCGAATGCATCAGTCCGACCACTTATGGTCAAAAGCCTGCCTACATGTGGCTGAGAGTCCGTTGAGGGTCAGCAGTGTAGCTAGACCGTGTGAGGAATCCATTCTTTGGGTTTGACAGTTTTACAGGAACAAGGTCTCATGTTTGTGAAATGAGCAGCCACGTTGTAATATTCTGAAGCTATAAGCAGTAATTGCAGTTTGTATGAACCACATGTTTGCAAAACTTCTGCTCATTTTATTGCATTCCAGTTGGGGCTTTTGTAGCTTTTTTTTTGGCTGATTCATCTGCTGTTCTTGTACGTACCCCTGTATCTGTCTAGACTTGCACTTCTGCAGTCAAAATCCCGAAGACTTCACTGAAGGCCTGCAGTGCTTTATGTCTAAAATGCACAGCTGCTGTAGCATGCCCCTCTTTTCACTGAATACAATGAATCCTGATTGAGTTTGGGGCACTGGGAGTTCAGCAGTGTGCAGGAATGATACCAGAGTGAATTAGAGACAGATCCCAATTAAATTTTAATGTCTTGAAATTTCAACAAATTGAAAAACATTACATTTGGATAGTCTGCTTTTCACATGCTGATCATACAAGACAATTTAGAGAATTGCATGCCTCAGAGGATGTTCATCGTAGAGATGAAACACATTTCCCATACCGTGCAGTATCTTGTCAATTGAGGCCAGAGAAGACAGCTGTGTAAGAAAGACACACAATTTGGTTGATTTCTTGATTTTCTTCACAAGAATGGAGCATAAATTGAGAAGTGAAAAGTAAAACAATTTGCAGTAAAACAAAAAGCCAATTTGGCTGAGTGCAGCACCTTTCTTTTATGGCTACAGTGAACAAAATGCATATCCAAGTAGAGCTATTGAGGAACTCTAGAAAACATCTCTGGGATTCTGGGATTGTGTTTGTCTGTTCCTGTGCGTGTTATTTAGTTTAGGTACAGTAGATATGTGTGTGCGTCAAACCCCAGGACGCCTTGCAGTTTTTCTGATTCATCTCACTTTCTTTAGCTCTATTCTTTCTCTTTAACCTGTTCACATCCATTCTCCTCCGATTCACATTTAATCTGCTCAGCTGAAAGACAAGACTTGATGGCGCTTTCTTCCCCTTTTTTAGTTTTTATTTTTTTCACCCACACACAGACACATTTTGCAGTTCTCTACTCATTCAAATTTCCTGAAGTTCAAAGATGACACTGAGCCAAGTCTACATTCATGCTGTTCACTCCAGTCTAGCCTGTCCTCCTGCTTCCTACCTCCTACTCCATCTCATCCGTCCAATCACTGCCTGAGCCTCACTGTCAGGCCCCTTCCCAGTCGTAAGCTTGCCCTTTTCCTCATTCTCTGTGTTGCTCATCTCGCATGCCAACACCCCAGCTCCACCTGCCCCAGCGAGGAGTCTTGATGACTCATGGCTCCCCACTGGGGCACACTCAGACGCCCTCCCACAGAGCGCTGTGTCAGGATCTGCTCCAGCATTGGAGTGCGTGCCAAAATTTCACTCAATAATAATTTTTCCATCATATTAACTGGTAGCAAAGTCTCCTCTCATTGAGCTCTCCGTCGCCCTGCCTCTTCTGCTTCCTCTTTCAGATTTGACACGCACTCCCTCACATGGTTCCTATCTCCAACCATCTGACAGGCAGGCAACACCAATCAATACAGTTCCCATCTTGCCTAGATTGATTCATAGTTATGGGACTTTTACAAGGTGGGCCTTATCTTGTGATCTGTGAAAGGTAATGATGTCGAGCAATGTGTCCAATGTGTTGCTACAGGCATGGCAAGCTCTCAAACAATCAGTTATTTTCAAGGTGAGGGAGAGCGCGTGCACTGTGCTTGTGTGTGTGTGTCTGTGCCTCGGTCAGAATACTGCACGGATGCATTGTTAACTCCAATTTAAGTACTTTGTGTGTGATTATCAAAGAAATACTGCAGTAGCTCTCTAATGCCACTCAAATCACAACGACACTCTACACTCTGATGATTGAATATAAAAATGGTTTTCAAGAATTAGCTGATTGGAAAAACATGTCCTGAAGGTTTCAGATCTAAAGTGAATTAGTATTTACACGTATGGCTGCACAGAGCTTATTTGATGCTGCACACTGCTGCGGTTATGGGCTTGATTCCATCTGGGGCAACATATAAAAAAAATGCCCACAGGAGCCACAGAGATCTAGAACAAGATAAGCAGGTTTGAAAATGGTCAGAGGGATGGATAGATAGATGGCTTTCTGATAATGTCTCATCAACATTAGCATGCAAATGCGCCCTTGCTCTCATTCACTCATTAATTCCCTCTCAAACAGCATAGGTACACAAAACCATACACACTGTTTTACAAAATATGATGGTGATCAATGGGTAATAATGAAAGACCTTTTCTTAAATGTCACAAATTAGATTCAGCTTCGACCTAAAGATGGGATGAATATTGAGGTTCAAAATTTCAGTAAACAGTTTAAATGGATTTGAAATGGCCTTTAAGCACCAAAGCTATTTCCAATATTGACATCTAAATTGTGACAAGGTGAAGAGGTGAATGCATTCATATTCAAGAGCAGTTTCCTCCAGTTTACCACTATACTGTAAACTGTGTCAGTTGCATAAAGAAGTGCTTTCCTCTTATTGACATACTCTTTGAAAAATATCTTTATGTGCTCTATACAGCCAACTGTACCAATTCAAATAGTTTAGAAAAAGTCAAAGCTAAAACAGGGATACAGACCTGCAATCCTGATTACAAAAAGCTGTACAAAGGCTACAAAGGCAATATATTTAATATTTGACCATCAACATTCATTTTTGTAAATATCTGCTTATTCTGAATTTGATGGCAGCAACATGTTTCTAACAAAAGACCGTGAAAGTTGTGGACTGATACAAAAACACCTGTTTGGATCATTCCACAGGTAAACAGGTTCATTGGTAACAGGTGATAGTATTATAGTTGGGTATGAAAGGTTCATCCTGGAAAGACTCAATCATTGGATACAAGGATGGAGAGAGGTTCAACACTTTGTCAAACACATGAATGTAGAAAGGATATGATGGTTTCTGGAACACTTTATAAAACTATTGTCAATACAGTTGGGCTCCCAACTTCAACTTTCTCTGGCCCACTCATTACACTGCTGTCCTCCGCTCACCTGTTTTCAAATTTGCACACTCTGCATTGGTAAGAGCTGATGTTATATGTTTGCATTGCTGCTGTAGTCATATAGATCTGTAAATTTCACTCGGCTGCAACACTATCATTATCAGGGCATTCATTCTAGACCCACCATAATAATGTACTGTACGCACTCATGCAGCTTTTATATAAAGCAACTGCTGGCAGTTAGTAGCATCTCTCCGTGCTGTAATGGCCTGTTTCCACTGCAGTCTCCTCACAGACTCACAGTGTGAAGTGAACACCTGTGACATTACAGTAGTCATAGGTTTGTTTTCCTGTATGCCTCTTTGGATATTGTGTCTGTGTGCAATTTACAACAACTTGACTGACAGCCAGTATAACCTTGTAGTATGAATGTCAAAGTGAAGCTACCTCTACCGTGTACATGTGTCCGGGAGAGGGAGAGGCCCCACGGGGGACCGACCAGTTCTATCTTCACCTGCTGCCTCAGGCAAAGCACACTGACATTAGAGAAAAAAAACACTGACAAACATAATGACAAAAGTGCATTCGAAGAAATGTCCACTTTTGCCTCAGCTTTCTAAACATGTAGTTACAAAAATGATCCCTTGCATAAGCTGTGACCTCTATGAACCAAGCAACATTAGTGAATAGTTTTTTCAGAATGTTTAGATTTAAAATAGTGGTTGAAATGGAAAATAGCCCAGCTGATTGTGTCTCTGTGTGATTTTGCTCGGAGTGCATCTGTCTTTGTGTGCCTATATACAGCTGTCCAGTCTGTGCCATGTATAGGTGTCTCGGCCAAGTTTGTGAGTATTCCTCCCATCTGCCTCACAGAAGATTTATGTGTGCATAGTGTTAGTTGTCAGACTCCGAACCTATGTCTGGAATTCGAACAGAGTTTGACATGACAGCCTTTGGCCGGGCACTCTCTTTGAATTTCCTATCGAAAGCACACTGGGAAAAGAAGCCCTGGAAACATAACAATTAGAGCTCATGTGTGTCCATGGTCTCTGTTTTCATACATGCCCGTGTGGTTTTAATGTGCATCCTTGTTTCATGTGTGTATTGAGACAATAAGTGTGAAGTGTGAGTATGGCTGTGAATTGTTTCCATGTGCTGTAATAGATCTAGTACGGAATACTGTAAGTTAAGCGTGGTATAGTTTCCTGATTAATGGAGGAGGCAGCGGAGTTGGCCGTCTGAAGTGTTAATGACGGGAATGCATTATGTGTTTTTTCTGTGTGCATATGTGTGTGTGTGTGTTTTCCAGTCTCCTGTCAGTGCTCAGAGGCTGTCAGCTATACTCCACAGTGGCATATGACAGCGTTACCCTGAGGGTTTGTCCTGCCTACTCCATTAGTTTGCCCAGCATCACATTGGCACCATGTCATGCCAAGAACAAAAACCACTTCTCCCCCCTCAGCAGGAGCAGCTCATGATTAATATGTTGATATGTTTAATTTTGTGGTCTTTGCTTTATTATGTAGGTTGGAGAGGGGAGTTAGTCATGTTTCAGAATATTTATATTTGCTGTGCATCATCAACTGTAAAACTTTAAAAACAGTTTTTAACCTTAGAGGTAGCGATGAAGAAGAGTTTAAAGGGTGCAGTGTGAGTTGCATCACAGTGTTTGCTTGCACAACGTGAAAAATAATTAGAAAAATACACACAAGCAATTTAGCAAGTAGCTCAGTTTGTAGTTTAGCGAATGGTCAGCGTGTTTCCCTCCTGACACTGCTAATTTGCTCTTTGTCTGGCGGTGGGATAAGACGTCAAACAAACTAAATTGAGATGTGTTGAGCTTGAAACTTGCACAGGACTGATATAATGAGGAGAATATGCAGCTGACGTGATCTAGTAGTTGATAAAAGATCTTACATGGTTATGTCCATGTTTGTGAAATTTAGAGACCACTTATGCTTATGCTACGTATACAGGTTTTCTAACTGGCTGATGCAACATATGTGCAATAAACAATTTACGTGAACTAAACCATGAGTAAACTCACAGCAACCTTGCTTAGCCCCATAGTGTAGACTGTGGTCAGTCTCAGGAGGCTCTACTTAACTTTGTCTCACATAGCTGAACTGCTCTCCACACTTGGTTTCACCTAATTGTGCTGTGCCAGCACAGGATAAAAGCTTGGCCGATGCTGTTCTTAGGGACGGACGGTGGGGTGGGGTGTTTCAGAGCAGGCCTATTGCAGCACGCACAATCATGAGGGACAAAGTGAAGGGGAAACAATTTCCCCTGCAATGCTTGAGCATCTAATGTCAATATGCCTTTCATCAAGATTGCTAAGCCTCAGTTATGGGAGGGTTGCTCAGCCCTAATGTTTAAATTACAGTGAAGGAAACAAGCTTGGTAAAGCATTCATTTGTTAACTTTATGTGACTAGAAATATATATATATAATAAAAGCAGGATGTCTAGGACAAAAATAATCACAGCTATGTGCCTAACTTAATACCACCTAACTTAATTTTGTTCTTCATCCTCAAATCAAGTCTTGACCCTCAAACAACCTTTTAAAATAATGAGTACTGGCCAAACTGTCTTCACACCTTAAAATCTAATTGGTCCTCGCGAAGATAGAAGCACAAGAGCACGTACACAGGCAAATAAACACGGAGCACAACTAGCACAAACTGCTACCATAATACACAAATGGAATGGATTCATAAGTTGAATTATTATACCCTTGTGTTTCATCCCAGCTCTGGCAATTTCAGACTTCATTCGCACCACAATTGAACAGGCAAAAATTCTGATTTATTATTTCTCCTGATCGTATCATTATAAATCCCACTTTTACAGCATTTCATTCAAATTTTATGGACTGTCGTGACTGTGACTCATTTGGCCATAAATTCAGCCCTCAAATTCTTTTTATTTTTCACTACAGTGGTTTCTCTGCAGACTTTTCTGTATATTCCTCCCTTCGCTTCCGTTCCTTGTGTCACGCACCCTCTCTGGCTCCGTCTCCTCATCAGCAGCGCGAGAGCGTGGTTTGTTTCACTGTGTGAGCGTTTCATGGAAATCAGAGTGTGAGCGTGTTTCCTATGCATCTTTGTGAAGAACAAAAATGACTACAAGTGCCAGCGAGCTACTAACACTTGTGCCGATGCGCTGTTTTTCTACAACTTCTTCTGAAAAGTGACACATGCAATTAGGTGTTTTTCGAGAGGGCTGAGAGACCGGGGGAGGACGAAAATGAAAGAGAGAGAGAATGAGAGATTGTGAGCATGAAAATGAGGGAGAGAAGTAGCTTCTCATTCAGCAGACTTCTTAGCTTTTTACCTTCCTCCCACGTTCACTCGAGTTTACTTCCCTCACGTCCTTCTTTCCTACGTCCTACTTGTATTTCCCTTCTTACTTTTTCCCACCTCTTTTTTTGACTTTTTCTCCTTTTACAGTTCAGCAATTTCATTTAGCAGATGCTTTATCCAAAGTAGTGTACATTCACATGCCGATAGAAGAGCCATCGACATGTGAATTTGGGATTTATTATCTTGCCCAATGACACTTTGACACAGGGACCAGGGATTGAACCACCAACCTTTCGAACCGCTCTACCTTCTGAACTACAGCTGCTTTTACTTCTGTCCTCCTTTCTCTCTCACTCCCTCTTTTTCCTTTCACTTTCCCTTCCCTACTCGTGATGTCGCTTTAGCAATATTTTCCAGGCTTAGTGACCTATATCCCTACTGTCCTAATGCCCTGTTATCTAGGATACATCTGGCCGAACACAGACACATAAAGAAAAGTACATGCTGAGAGTACAGCTTTCAACAGTAGAGGATGGAGGGATTGTTGCATCATTCCAAACAGTATAACGCCTTTCATGATATGTCACATAATCTCCTGGTGTTTCGTGTAACCATGGTGGTCTCTGGTCATCCCACTTCAAGGGGGGTATGCCAAAAGCTGTCCAGACAGTGGCTAAATAAATGAATAAAGGAAACAATAATAATAATAAAACAATGACATTAGAGGTTTTTAGTCTGAAATTTATGCAAAGCACTCTTTTCTCCTGACAAATTAGTCTAGAAAATCCCTCCTCCTTCCAAAAATGAATAAGTACTCATTCAAAAAAAGAAACTGCTTTGCATACATTTCTAACAAGAGCGTCAACACAAGTGTATTTTCAACTGTCGCATTTTAAAAAGAAATCAAGAGACGAGAGCGCTGTTATGCTCTTCTAGCCCTTTATGTCCTCTCTAATGAGCACTTTCAGTTCAACCCCCCCCCACTGGTAATCCTCATACGTTGCCTGGATGCTGAGTAAATATGACTTTTCTTTCACGGCGGCAACCACTGTAGCAAAGTCCTACTTTTTCCCCAAGGTGCAAGGCAAACACATCTGGCTCGGCTAGAAATATTTTCTCTCGCTCCAAAGACAAACATTTCATCTCCCGTGCAGGAGAGCAGCCTTCAGTCCAAAGTCTCTCACAGATGGCATCTCCTCTTTTATTCTCTTTGACTGTTCTTTCACAGCCCACCTGTAATACAGATCTTCCGCTATTTGTGCCGTTCCCAAACAAATCGCCCCTGAAGTCTTATCTAATCGATGGAGATTCAAACCACAAATTATATCAGTGATGGCCCCGATCCTGTTTTGCATACGGTCAGGAAACTGTCTGAAACCTGTGGAGCTATTATTGATGCAAATGAGATAACAGCATTATGCTAATGGATGTTTATTAGATTACCTTGTTATATTTGTTTAATTGGCTCTCAGATAAACCCTTAACCTAGCCTATTTGATATCAGAGTCTTATTGGATGATATTGGATGCTGGTTAATTTAATGTTGTTTTTTTGAGTGGGAGGCACTGTGTGAAGTTCACCTGAAGGTCAAGAAGCAAATACACTTTTGTTGACACAGAGAACACAAGTACGAGGTAACTGAGCTCACATCTGTGTCAGTTTGCACATACTGTATATAAAGGTGTACAAATTATTGTGTGTGCCCTCGAAGTGTTGGTGTATGCTCATGAGTGTGGGTATATGTGTGTGTGTGTGTGTGTGTGTGTGTGTGTGTGTCAATTGCCACCTCTCCTCATTAAAGGTGAACTGAGGCGAGGCCAGGCCGTTTCTTGGGTTGGTAATTGATGCACGCAGCTCAGTGGGATACAGGGTTTAATTCCTCAGCGTTAACGAACAATAAATCACACATACACTCACACGCACACACATCCTCACACAAACACACTGCGAAGGAGACATAAATCAAAGACTAAGGGCCTGCCACTGCCTGCCTTACTGCAATGACAATATCATACCACCTCTCCCTCCCTCTGTTTTTCTTTTCCCGGTCTTTCTTTCAATCCCTGTTAATCCCTCTCTACCTTCGACTGCAGTGACACTATCAGTGCACATACAGTATCTCCTCTCTTCCCCTCAGTTCAATTCTACTTTGACTGCAATTACAATATCACAGCACTGCTCGCTCTCCCCCCCACTCTGTCTGACTCCCTCTTTCCCCCTCAATCCCTTTCAAGCTCTCTCTGAACAACAGATGGTCACCTCATCCCTCCCACAGATAGAGGGATCGAGAGATAGAGAGAAGGCTGATGGGGGGAGGAAGGATAGAAAGTGGAGCAACCAACTAAATGTGTGTTTGTCAGAGAGAGAGAGGGGGTGAGAGGGTGAGAGAGAAATGGTGGTGTCTTGAGAGGCCATATACATAAACACAGAAAATACAACAAAGCCATAACCATGCAGGGATTTTATATTATCACACACACACACACACACAAATACACACACTGGGCACGCAAAGAGGCGCTCCAGAATCTGCTTGCACAGATTGCATCCTCATCCCACCTGATGGCACCAGGTCAGATAATTATTTAAGCATCATTTACATATGAATCACTAATACGAGAGGCCAACGGGGGGAGGAGAGGAGGGTGAGGAAGACATCGAGAGAAAGGGGAAGGGTGGGAGATGAGGGAGAGGCGTAGTGGCAGATTGAAGTGCAGCGTACTGTAGGATGAGATAGAGGTGACGCAAGGTGAATTACAGCAGCACCGGAGAGGGGAAACCAGGCCAAGCTTCTGTCGCTCTCGATTTTGCTGGCTAGCAGGACCCCCCCCTTACCCTCAACCCATCCCCTATCTCCCCTCAAATTGGTATTCATGGTCTATTGTGGTCACTACATAATTGAGCCGCTACCGGTGATACAGAATGATGAGAGGGGAGGAAAGAGGGAGAGCGTGAGAGGGGAGAAGAGTGGTACCCTATCATCGCACTACAGCAGAGCATGGGAGGGGGGCGCGCTATTAAATGGCATGTTAATGCTGAAAGTGCAAATTTGTCAAAATCAAAATATTTTCATGGTAGAGTTTCTGGCAGAACAGTAGCCGTTAACAAGATGATCATTAATTCTAAAAGGTTTGGAGATTGTTAAGGCCGCCCGCATCAGAGCTCTGGTAAACTTAGAAGCGAAGCGTAACGTTCGTGGGTGACAGCATTTGCCCCCCTCTGTCAAGCTATCTCTTCAAACTATGTGCCTCATTATAAAAGAGGTAATACAGTGAATGAAAAGCAAGCACACGTCGAGTGGAAAATTCATCTCTTTAAAACATCTCTTTAACACTGGATAAACGGTGGGAGGAAAAAACACAATGATGCAGCCGAACAGAAAAAATTTAAAGCTTGTTTTTAATTTCATTTTATATTTATATGTACATTTAATGTACTGTGGCTGTGAAAAATCAAATTGTAGAGATTTCTAAAAGAAAAGCTTTCATTTTCTTTAAACTACACACCAGGATATGCATGATTTAACATTGTGTTAATAATTAAGATTGTCCTTATACTCACTGATAATGAACTGGATCAGTCTGTAGCGGTTGTACTTTTGCAAAATGGTGACCTTTCTGATTTTCAGGTCATCACAATCTCACAGTCACAGCTCGATTTTTTTTTTTCTGCTGACTTTTGGTAGGAGGGTAATTTATTTTCACGATTATTATGATGAACACTGCGAGATTAATTTGTACTGCCTGAAGCAAAGGCATGATGATTGGTTGAGAGGACTCAGTATTCACAGGAGAGACTGTGCTGTCATCTTCTCATATCTACGGCAAGCTTTATTGACACAGAATGATGATACATACAAGATCCGGCAAAGTGTAAAGAAGAAATAACTAATATGCTTCTCTGGTACTGAAATACAGCTGCTGAATACAGATGGGAAATACAATACAGCTTTATTGAACTATACGGGGGCACTGTAATGAAAAACTAAACGGCAAAGAAACAAAACTGCCGGTCATCTCTTAAAGGGACAGTCCAGTTTAAAACCTCATGTAGCAAATATAGTAAATGTTGATCTCATGTGGCTTAATGTTTTCATGCTGAAAGATTTTTGCTATATTGAGTTTTCATGGACGGGTATTTGGGTTTAATGGCTGAATGAGGTCGTTCTAATACATCTGAATACCCTCTTCCTCAGGAGAAGCCAGTTTAAACTTGACTCTGTTTTGTCTATTGAAGGTCTATTCAGACACAGTGCTGTTAGGTAAATGTAAAGGGCCATGGTGAGAGTCTGTGTTGTGAAGCCAGTTTATGTACACTTGGACTTTATCCAGTAAAAACTCCTGAGTGATCTCTGAGTATCTGAAGATTTAATTAGCTGGTTCTTCATCTGTCCTCTTCTTCAAAGCAGCCTGTTCTAAATATCTGAAGGCCTTTTGTGTCATTTTCATTTAAAATTGCAACCTGTGATCAGCTTGTTTACATGGTTTGGGATCCACGATGTGTGTTAACATTGTCATTTTATAATGAATTATAATTATAGGTTACTAAACATTCAGAAACACCATCAAAGTTAACATACAATAGAAAGGCTGATTGCTGGTTGTTTTTTAAAGATCCATCTGCGATGAACCCATCCAGCATGAATGGAACAAGAATCTATTGTTTTGCTGAGACACAATCTGGCAGACATCCTGCGCAGATGAAAAACCAGTCTCCGAAGACAGCAACAGAAGTACTTCTCGAAACTTGCCCTCGCAGATTTCCCCCTTACGAATGCAACATTAGATTGAATTTGTCTAGGAGATGTGCCAGAAACTATACAGTGCTTACCCTTTAGAAAACCGCCACTGTCTACAGTGGTTCACATCAACAGACGTTTGATCAGCAGAAATGACTTTACTGCTGATGTCAGTTTTTGAGTTATTGCTGCCTGATTGTGTTCAATAAAGGATCTATAGGGACTAATTACATGGGGCTGAGATTGGGTATTGATAATGCTTTGCACCTAATGATGTGTGAGAAATGGTGATTGTGTTTGTGGGCGTTTTTTGTGTTTGAGAGGTGGGGGAGGGGTGTTTCTGGTATCTAAAGTGTGTGATGTCATGCATGTGGGTATGTATGTTTCCCTCCTGTTCTTTAAATGGTTGAGGTTTTCTAAATCCATCTTTCATGATGGACAGTTGGAAGTGAAAAAGGCCAGTTTTAATTTGCTGCATGGATACCTTCCTCAGCTCTCCCAGGGACTCTCTGCTTACCACCTCTCTCGTTAAATCAACACACACTCAGCAGCACATGCACACACACACACAGAAACCTGTTCAAATATACAGTTTGCACATCCGCTTCACACTGATACACAGATGCATGCACACGTTTATGGAGATAAACACACACCAGCATGCAGATGTGTGTGTTTGTACACACAAAGATGCCGTGGGATCTCAGGAGGTGCCCTATTTAGATGAAATGAGTCACAGAGATCTCACTACTGTCTAGACTCTTTATCACTTTTTAGTGGATAAGCTCTGCTTGACAGCGAGAACGAACAGAAAAAAATGAGAAAGAAAGTGAAAACACAGGCAGGAAGACGTAAAGAAAGTAGACAGTAAGAGAGGGACATTAGGAAGGGAGAGAAAAGACAGAGGTCAGAGAAACGGGCTGAGTGCAGATCAGAAATAATGAAAACCAAAGACGAAGGAGAAGAAGAGAAGCTGTCTCATATAGTAGTCAGTCCTGTGTCAACATGTCCGCTTTAAACATGCTGTCTGTCTTTATTCTCAGTAGATCCCTCTCCACATTTCTCCCATAATCACAGAGCAGTGACATCACTGTGACAGCTGTGTCTGGATTTCTGATCTCTAGACATTATACAACATACAGATTGTATAATGCCACAAGAAGTACACCCACTAACAAATCAATCCTCTCTGAGAAATGTTGACAGTTGGAACTTCTTTGTTCTTTACTTCACTGGTAGATGTGGACACAGTAAACGTCCTTTTTTAAAATATCCATATTGAATTCCTATGTCTAATTCCTGTAATACTTTTGTGACAGACCAGCCAAGGTGTCAATGCAGATGGAAAAGCGGCACACTACAGCACTGACTTCAGAATGCACTAAAATAGTCACATCATACTCTCTGTGTGCTGCCTGAAGTTTGCTGAGGATACAACAGATGTGCCAGCAGTGTTGGCTGGCATCTCACATCCTCCAACTGGGCATCGTTCATAGCATTTTCCAGTAGATATTTCAGGATCGAACCTGCTGTTAAGTCGAAAAATTAAACCTTGAGCTGAAGCCGTGGATTGTTGAGACTGAGACTCTTGAAAAATATTAAGTGAAGGTAACAGTGTTGTGTCCAATCGTCCACTTTAATGAGTTAAAAAAAATTAGATATATTAGATTAGAGCTCTCTAACATTACAAAGAGTGACTACTAGAGTATGTCAAACCGATCACTCAGTACATACAGTAGCTTTAGGGCTATTGGATAATCAATCAAGAATTTCTCAATCAATCATTTTGTCTGCGAAATGTCAGGGAAATAGTAAAAAGCACATTTTTCTAGTCCAGGGTGACATTTTCAATTTCCTTTTTGTTGTCTGACCATTTGCAGGAAAAGCCAAAAAAAATCAGTGTATTTTTGTACATAATAAGAAAATCAATAAATCCAGTCATCGTACAAAATTTGGCATTTATGCTTGAAAAACGACAAATGGTTAATAAATAAAAAATAATTGGCAATGATTTTTATATTGATTCACTCATTGTTTCAGGGATACAAAACTTTTTTTGAATTATACTATTACTGCTACTGTCGCCACTACAGTCACTACTTTTACTAGTGTGACTGCTTTATTACGATTATGCTGCTGCTGCTGCTATTTCTGTGTCTACCAAAGCTGCCACTTCCAGTCTTGCATCTGTGTTATCTGAGCAGCTGCAGCTCTCACCACTGAGAGCATCCAGGACCACGGACAGATCCGGTCCCCGCTGCATGAGTCACTTGTGAGTTCAGCACCACGGAGAAGCCCGGTGGTTGTTCACTAAAGGCTCATTCAGCCTCTCTCGTTTCCCCGCCTCTGTCACGCTTTTCTCTCATAATTACATTCTCACACCTCCTCTCCATCTTCATTCATTTTTCTCCCTCTCTCCTGCCTTTTCCACATCCCCCCCCCACCCCCATTCTTCCCAAAGGGGCTCTGAGTGGTTGTGCAGCATTCGAAAGCAGCGCAGCGTCGACACAGAAGTAGTTACAGTGGTTGTCCAATTAAAATGCACGGCGCGGCGGCCTGGATATGTGGCAACCATCAACAGACAATCGCAGACAATTTTTGGTATGCCGGTCTGTGCAGTGAAGTTTCTTGAGACAGGCTGGAGGTGTGTGATGTAGTAGAATGCCAAAATAGCCGGAGTGATGTAAATGATTTAAACACTTGCAACACACTATACAGAAGGTTAATATACCCTACTCGAACCTTTCTCTCCATAGGGCCACTGAGGAAGAGGGTATTCAGAGCATTGTTGCAGCAGGAGCTTAGTTCATTATTTATATCCGCAGTGAAGGCTGCCGCTTTCACTTCTGGATTCAGGAACAATAAAATGTTCTGGGGAGGAAAAGGGGCCTGAAAATTGATAGAGGTGTTTCTTTGACCGCTTCAGAAACTGTCCCCCTTCAGTGAATGTTTTGTAGGGCCTGTAGCTTATGTGCTTGTACCTCTGCATGTGTGTAGGTGTGTGTGTGTGTGTGTATGTGTTTGTGTGATAATGATTGCTAGAGTTTTGGGAGTGCAAAAGAAAACATCTAAGTTCTGGAAGAAAATAAGCAAATCTTTTCTCCCAAGTGGTACACGCACACGCACACGCACACACACACACACACACACACACACACACACACACACATGCACGCACGCACGCACAAAGCTCTTTAAGCCCAGGAGATGCAAAGTGAAGGGGGTAATTGCAGACAGCATTTAATTGGTTCAGGGAAAGGAACAGATGTGAGGATTGCAACACAGAGATGGAGAAAGACACACCAAAAGATGAAAGGGAGAGACATTAAGATGTAGTGGTGGAGAGAGATAAAGAGATAGAGATGGACAGATGGAGAGATTGAATAAGAGACGTAGAGAAAGGCCTGGAGATTGAGAGATGATGGAGATAAAGGTGGAAGGAGGGTTATAAGTTTAGAGGAAAGTCCTATGAGGGTAAACCTAGACAGGCTGTTTAAAGCGTGTCACGTTGGAAGCAGGACCGTCTCCCTGCCTTTTTAACCCTTCACTTTCCTCGCTCTACGTCTGTACCTGTTTCTCTATTCACTCTGTTTGTTTCCGACTATTTCTTTGTCTCGCCCTGTGATTTTCCCACACGTGCTCGCCGCATCTTTCATCCTCAGTCTGCATTCGCTTCCCTGCTGATCCCCTCAGCACCCTGCAACACACCTACACACCTACCCACACATGCTTACAGGTACACACACATACTTCCTAATAGCATTGCCCCTTCTTCACCAGACGCCACTTGGGATTCTGAGTATCCATTTGCAGGGGCCTTGCGTCATGCCTTGCTTCCTGTAACCCAAGGTCTTTGCACCACTGCATTCACAGCAGGGGGAAGCCTTGATGAGCCCCCGCTGGCCTTAAAGGAGCTTCAGCATGGGAAAGAAGAATGTGTCTAATTGGCAGAGTTAAGACTTTTAAAACCTTGTTGGTAGATTAATCTGAAAATAGCATTTCTTAGCTCTTCAGTCTTAGTCAACTGTTTTGGTTGGTTTGTAATTTTACAAGGTTATATGTCCTGAGGGGGAGTTGAATTGAAAACAATAGGTCACGGTTTAAGACTCCTGCACTGGATGTGGAAATATTGCTCTGTCTCCTGTCAATCAAAAACAAGTAACCATCTTGGTGCTAATTGCTCTGAGCTGTGTTTAGTCACATAAGAAAAAAAAATACAGCAGAAGGAACACGTTGCAGAGTTTCTGCACTAATGCCATACTGTTGCTCCACTTACCATCAACACTAATTGGATATTTTTCTGTACTTTATTGCTTCCCTTCAAATGTGTCTTTCCTTTGTCAGCTTCTACATAAAGGTCAGTGCACCCGGTCAGTCATATGCATTAGCCACTTGCTCAAGGACACCTCAGTAAAATGTTTCTGTTGCCCTCTGCTTAAATATCCCTCATTAATGCGTCACCTTGCTGCCAAAAATCCCTGCACTTGCACATTTTGACGTTCCCCTCAGAATAAAGTTCCAGGGCTGTCACTGGCACGAAAAAGTTGCATACAATGAAGGGAAGAGCTTGAGAAAAGAACATTATCTGATAAGAGATGTCATGCATACATTCATAAAACCTGCAAAAGAAAAACCTTTGGTGCCCTTTACAGGATGTTAAGTCAACTTCCACATCCAGTGTATCAAGCAAATTTTGTGTGTGTTTAGGTTCTCTCAGGAGCACAGGGGTCAAGATGGGAGAGGATTCTGAGGTTGGTTGAAATTAGGGTTGGAAAGGGTATCTGCGAAGTACAGCCTCCACCTAAAGAGAGTTCAGCACATCTAAGCAGAAAGGCCAGGGGAGAATCAGAGTCTTTTGAAGTGTGAATCGCAGCTGTAATTTTTCACCAATTCGAACCATTAGACCCTTTCCCTCTCATATAGGACTCGATAAAGAACTCAGCCCCTCTGAATTACAGCGTAATACTTTCATCCAAACTATCCCTGCTTTAACGTTGTTCTCCTACTAATGAAGGGTAACTTCAATCGAGACCTGGGCCATTACTCTGCCAAAGTGGGATTGACTGTAAGCCTGCGGGTGGAGGGCGGTACAAAGGCACACACACACACACACACACACTTGGGTACACACTTAATGTGGGTTCATGCACGACTCATCAGCGAATGTTCAAGAGCATGCTCAGAAGTCTTGCCCCGCACGTAGTGTATCACCTGTGCACAACTGCATGCTTAGAATGTGATTACACATTTTTATATGCAGTTGGCCATATGAAGCTACACACATACAGTTCAGACACTAGAGACTACTGAAAAGCCTGTAGTTTAAGCACAGCTGATGCCTGGGTTGAATTATTTTGGAAAGTGATATTTAAACTCATATATATTCCTCATCTGAAGCTGGCTGAAGCTGTCAAACTTTGAAGAATAGTCTTCATAAAGTAGTTGTGCCCTCTTCACCCCGAGTCTGTCTGAGTCTTCCTCATGACCCAAATACTGTTGTGTTATTATCATTTCCACCCGACAGTAGGATAGAGGGCTCTCAACCTGGCTTTCCATTCTGATTATGTCGACACTGTTTCACTGCGAGCCTTCGAGTCTGAAGATAGGAAGATTGTGTGTGAGTGTGTGTGCCTGTGTGATTGTTATGTACCATATGTGCTTTATCTCTCCAGGCCAATTTAGAGAGAGGCACCGTATATAGTTGTAACCCTGTCTGTATTGCCTTTATGACAGCACAGGTTAGCTAAAACATTTATATATTTTTATTATGTTTCTTTTTAAAAATGGGAGAAAAATGGCCAGTTTGCTCCACATGTGGAAAATAGCTTGGGAAAACAAAGCACATGTTGGGTTTTTTAACCGAAAACTTTCCAAAGACAATGAACTATATATAAATGAAAATGTAGAGATGTGTGTTTCAGCCTTAACATCTTGGGCTTAAACATAATTCAGTGAGTCCATGAAGCTTTCAAATTACAGTATCAGCAACAGCAAAAAGTCTGAACACGCTGTGGGGTATTTACAATCTATAAAATGTGCAGATTTCTAGACTTCTCTCAACCTTTCAGATGACTTTAAATAACTATAAGGTGCTCAGTTAGTAAACAAAACTGAGCCTTGAGAAAGACTGCAGCCTGGCAGGAAGCTTGTGTCTCCTAAATAGTTCACTAAAGTGTGTTCCTGGACATATGAAATCAGAAATGGGTCACGCCGTTTTCTGAATCTTGATTAATTTTTAAACTACAACAACTAGGTTAAAATTTTGCGTGTGAGATTTTTCAGTCTGCTCCTGCTGTTTCTGTCAACAGCTGCTGTGTGTAGATATGCACTTTTGAGTGCTCTAGTCTTTTTTTGGACACAGCGGGTCTTGTAAACAATCATTAAGTCTCAATTGCAGTGTTATGTAATGGTTTTTAAGTGTCTGGTTGAGGTGAAATAAGATATAACCTCTATCTATTTGCAATCCTCCTTTGGCGGGGACACCTCATTTTGAGCCACTTAGAGCGTTACGAACAAAAATTAATTTGTTCACAACCTGAAAAGTTGGTTCCCAGCTGGAATAAAACAGCAGGATTTCCTTAACCTGAAGTGCAAACTGAAGTTGGCGCATCATGTTCTACAGCTCATTGTGCATCCATTATTACACTGGTTTTGCTTTTGGCTGGTAGCTGGTTTGCTAGATGACAACAAGGTTTCAAGAATCTTGATTGCAACCGGTTCACAAATCAGAGCTAATTGGGTGGAAAAGGGATGTGATGGGCAGCTGTTTTTGGTAACCATTTAATGCAAGTGAGAGAGGGGGGTTCTGAGATTGATCAGTGCTGTCAGCCAATTATGTTTTCAGTCATTAACACTGATATGATATTAGCACATAATTAAGCTAACAACCACATTAACAGACGAACATGCCACTGAGGCCACTTGGAAACTGTGATTGCATTCCTTTCCCAAGAGACCACAATCCCCAGAGGAATATTTGATGCATTATGGAAATAAATTCCGATATATGCTGTACTTAGTATGAAACATCAAAATGTTTTTGAAATTGAAACAAGCTGACTAAAGTTGGACCACAAATAACTGTCTATTTAGTTCACTTCTCTGAACTAATATCGGCTTTAGATATACTTCACTTTAGTGTCATTTCTTTAGAGAAAACAACTTTGTGAGAGAGATAAAATGGCAAAGAAAATCATATGACACAGGTCAAAATTGTAATCGCAACTCAAATAGTCTTTCTCTGTCCCATAGACTGCTCCTGAAAGAACCACAATTAAGCTCTTTGATCACCTCACCGTTGTGCAATAAGAAGATTGATAGCACTTTCAACTCTGGGGAGACTACTGCCAATCTGTTTTTTTTTTCTTCTTCTTCTTCTTCTTCTCTGAAGCGGATCAAAGAGCGTATTTGTAAGCGAGACAGTGTATTAAATAACTGTCTGAACCGCTAAGATATGTCATGTGAACTCTTCAATCAGTATGCGGCTTGATTTTTCTTCCGGGAGAAAAATTGCATCGCTCTGGAATTATGGTCCCTCGCGGTTTTACTGGTGCGTTATCTCGGTCGAACTGGTTTCGGTCAGGTTCTCCACGTTGCGCCGCCTCCCATATGACTAGCCTATAATTTTTGCATGGCAGGTCAATCTATGGGTGCTCTCTATAAAAGGGGCGAGTGAAATCCCACTGGTGTATTCCCACTGCCACTGTTATTGTGCTTTAATGTTGATAAGAGGAGTTTGTGTCTGTGTGTGAGCTGGATGCAGGGAGCAGAGGAAAAACCAAACAGAGAGGAAATGAGGAAAGCAACAGAAAAGAGAATCTACCTCTGTCACAAACTAACTTTGGAGGAACTATATGAGTGAACTGAACCCTGACATGTCTGTCTCTTCTTGTCTGTCTTTTCCTTTCACCCCTTCTGTATTTCTCTTTCCACCTGCCTCTTTCTCTGTCTATCCCTCTGGCCTTTTGTCTCAGAGCAGCTCTGTGGGTGTGCATATATTATGTGTAATCCTGCTGGGCATTGAGAGCGATACAAGGAGAGAGAGATGGAAAGCAGCTATTGCTTCCTCTTCCTCTGCCGATAAATTACTATTCATTGTGTCCCTTTGTCTCTCTTTTTTTTTTTATCTCTCCTGTGCTGTTGTGCTGCTTCACCCACAACTGCTGTGCCTTGCATACAGAAATGAAAGGAGGGGGAGAAAGAAAGAAGCAAATTAGTAAGAACAAGAATTTGAACAACTGAGGCGGCGAGAGCTTCAGGTAGAGGGGAAATTTGAGGCAGAGGAGTGGAAACAACAAAGTTTGAGGCAGAAGAACACAAGGAAGGATAATAGAGCGATGATGGAAAGATATCCAAGAAAGGACGAGGACGGAGGAGTCTGACGAATAGAGGACAGGAAGTGAGGGAGAGTGAATGATAGCAGCAGACGCTAAGCTTGTCATATCTGATTTGGCCAGAAGAGAATAGACAACCTCATGATGGACACTGACAGTTGCTCGCTGACAAGTGTTTGAATGTGTTGAATGTTGAACAGGCGCCCGATGTTTTGTGTTTTCATTTGCTTATGTTGTTTTTCTTCTCCGAGGTTACACTCGATTAGCACTCAATTACCTACTTGGATTGCAGAGGGAGGGGGAGAGGCTTGCAGCAGGACAGTGGACCCATTCATCCACATTATGTGGGCAGGAAGCCATGCAAATACTCAGAGGTTTACTCGACCACCGAGCGCCACAGACGTGCAGTGTTTATAGTGGTGCACTGCTTAAATCTTTCGGGATGTAACAGATTTACCATTTAAGCCAAAGTATGTTCGGACTTTACAACTTTTTACCAGCTGCCAGGTAGAAGGATTAACGGAGCAGTTTCACACTGTCAAATCTGTATGACTTTTTGTGCTTAAAATGAGAGATGTAATGTGTTAGTGACATTTAGAGCTGCTGGCAGGGGGATTTTGTTACCTTTAGACAGAGACAGGCTAAGTTGCTAAGCTAAGTTAACTGGTTGTGGCTCTAGCTGTATGTTGAGTGATACTGAGCTTTTCAAGTCTCGGCAAGAAAGCAAATAAACATCATTCAATAAATGTCAGTCTATTGTTTGGATAAGAGTAATTCTGATTCTGTCAAGTTACCTAACGCAACATTCAGCTCTTATTAACAGAGTGCAAAGCAGGATGTAAAGTAGGAAAGTTCTTTCTTTGTAGGAAACTTTCTTTGTCCTGTACCAACCAGAGGGATCATCACAGCTACTTTTCCTGTTGTATAGCCTCTCCTGGTAGCTGTCTCTCAGTTCCAGGTTTTAGAGTCTGTCAGTGTTTTAACATGTACACAGTACAGAGTATAGAATCCTGCTGCATTTGTAACAGCTTAAGACAAAGGAAGTGAGTAAATCAAGGAAGTGGCCCTTGCACCACTTGCCTGAAACATAATATGAATGATAGAGTGGCCCCTTGACCTGTATTGATAAGTGGTAGATATGCACAGCTCAGGCAGAACAAGTCTCAATTTGTAATCAATACCTCTGTTAAGCACGCAATGGAGGATCAATGACAGAGGAAATAGCCACATACTCTGATCCGTGTAATCTGCCCTTGGTGCTCCACGCTGTTTTATTGTGCTGTATCTTTCTTCTATGGCGTGTGCGCTGACACTTTCCATTAGTTTTTACACAAAGTCACTTTGGAAACAAATGAATGGCCTCCCGTTTGTCTCTTCTTCTCTGTCTCTCTTTGGAATCATCTCTCCCTCTCTCTGTCCTTTTTGAGTTTGTTTTCCCGTCTTTCTCGGTGCACAGATCACACTTCACACTTGAAAAATGGTTTTAGCTCTACCATTTCTCTCACTCTCGGTGACACTCGCACTTATGAGAGCAGGCATTTGTCTGTACTGTGGTTGGAAGCAGCGGAGGGTGGCAGGTTAAGCAATTACCTTGATTAGCAACCCTTTTAGAATTTGTTTTGCCACTTCAAAATTCATGAATATTAAGAGCAGGCAAAGTGAAAAGGCTTTTTGAACATGTGAGTACATGTGTCTTGTGTGAGGTGGGAGCAAGGTTTTCCCTGCCTGTCGACCACAAAAGTGGGCCACCTTTGTAATAATTGCTCGTCTTTGTTAAAAATTTTGACTAAAACACAAAAGCTTTTTTTTTTTTTCTTGGCAAAATTGTGGCTTTTATCAGCAACTGCTCTGATGTGCTTGTACCAAAGGCATGCATGTTACACGCAGCACTTGAGTGTGAAGGCAATGAGGGAATGACACATTCATAATTTCTGCAAGATCAAGGTAATGGTGAATTGCCGTTATTATTAATGATCCAAACAAATGTGTCTTTGTAATGAAAGCTACACTACCTTAAGTTACAGATGTAAACAGAAGTGGATGACCTGACCTGCTTTTTAAAATACTTCACAGATCATTTTAGAAAGCAGAAATTCACAATGGTGAAGTTAGATTTAAGCTGTATATTTGATAGACATTCGCTCTTACTCGGTTTCCTACAGTGTTGGCAGTAAGAGGAGGGTTATCTCACCTCCGGGTCCTCGCTCTTATCCACATGAACTTAGGGACCATCTGTAATTTACTGTGTGAATGACACAGAACCAGCGTTATTTCCAACACCTCCGTGGTGACTTTCTCGTATTTGTGAAAATGATGATCAATTGTATTAAAATGGTGACAACTACTTTGATTGTGTGACTACTCTGCCTGTCAGGTTTGGTCTCTTGTCTCCTCCGCGTTCATGACGATACCAGGCAGAGTAAAGGTCATCAATGAGTGGAGGTTTACATGTGGTGCTGAGCTGGGAAGCCCTTAAAAAACTGGCCTGTTCAGTTCCTCTCCCAGCTCCTGCATGGTCCCCTTTTTTGTTTGGTTGCCTCACTTTTGCATAATATGGCTCTATTCATGAAAATAGTTCAATTTAATAAATCATTTTTGCTTTGGGCTCAAACCTCATGTGTGTTCTCCGCCTTCTTTGTCTGAGCCAATTCATGACAATTAATAATTGTCATCAATTAATTAATTTGAAATTCATTTATTTTCCATAAATATTTAAATAGAAAATAATGGAATTCTATTTGATTATTTTTTGTTTGAATATTATCAGAATTCTCCTTTTTTTCTCCCAATAGCTCCCGTGTCATGTGACTCACCTGTTGATTTGAAAGCTCTTGTCTTCACTTTCACTTCACTACACTGACTGCCACACGCCGCACATGTCCAGCCTTTGCCACCTTTTTCTCAAAAAAATCCTGGCAAAACCTGGGAGAGTTGTGTCTATTAGAGCAACAGGCAGATCAAATTGGTTGGGAGAGGGTGTTTGTGAGGTGTGTGGGAGACGGAGAGTAAAGCCAGAAGGAATGAACTTTGGCATCTTCTCAGACTGCTGTTCAATAGGGAGCTGCAGATAAATGCTCGTATATTCACCGCAGCTTCACATCTATTGGTGTCCCAGTGAATGAGAATTCAAGGTTGTAGCAGGTATAATGTAGAAATACCACAAAGCAAACAGACATGCCTTGCCTCCTGTCTGAGAATGTTTGACCAGTTGTGATAATAGTGCTCTGTGGGGGAGTGATTGAGGCAGTGTGAACCTTGTACAAGTTTGCATATTGGTGATCATAGCCAAATGTGGCAGTTTGTTGCATATCCACCGTTTTTGCCTGTGTGAGCAAGCCAAATTTCTTTTTGGAGAAATGAAAGTACCATCTGTTGTCCGTATTTTTCTTTTGTTTTACGACCAGAGCTGCAAGTAACACAGTTTAAAGATGTTTGGTCTATTTATGTATGAGTCCCTCCATTTTCATTTATATTCCTATTAGTCTGGTAGACTCTTCTCAGCATGTAAAATATTTGTCTTCCCTCAAGTTAAGCTGAATTTTAAAAGTTTAAAGCTCCATCTCTCCCTCTCTCTCTCTCTCTCTCACACACACACACACACACAGACACACAGCCGTATGTGCCTCGAAGACAGATACCTTCTTTAAATGAATTTTTAGAAATTGGTATGGCCGTATATATAGATGCAGAGAGTAGCGTGCATACACACACACAAGCACATGAAAACACTTACCCTGTCGTCACAAAGGGCAGGGTTATAGGATTATAAGTGAAAGGAAGGATCAAAGTGCTTTGATGCAGGGTATGAAAAATCTTAATGCTCGTCAAATGCGTGAATCACCAAGCCTCAACAAATCCTCAAATGGCCTGTCAGCCTTGTACCACATTTCTTTAGACAAGCCATTTAAGTGGCTTTGAATGCCTTTTTTCCAAAGCCCACTCAGAGGATAAGTTGATTTTGCAGATTGATGCAAATATACAGTAGGCAAAGAAAATGCTCTTGTTTTGGCTCTGCAGGAGGCTCTTCATCCGTAGGCTTATATGCAGTAGTGGATTCACACATCCCGTACGTACAGGCATGTTGGTTGTGCTTGTGCCAGCATGGGCTGTTTATTGGGCTAATGTGGTGTCAGCGAATTACATCATCGAGCCGGAGTCGCCGGGCAAACCCCTTTTATCTCCTAATAGAATATTCATCACAGCTGTATGAATGAAGAATGCATGGACTTATGAATAATATATCTGTTTAGAATGTGCGTGAATGTGTTTGTGTGTTTTTGCATGTGTGCACGTCTGTTTATAAAATGTGGAGAAAAGCATGTGCACGAGGTGTATGCGTGTGTGTGTTTTTTTCCTTTTTTTTGTAGCCATGTTTCTGCCTGGATCCCCGGGCCTGCCGTGCCTGCGCCGCTGCACTCACTTTTCCAGATGAAAGCCGCTGTGCTTGTCCTCTGATGTTGACTCTTCCACACACCATAAAAGCATGTTGAACTTTCCTCTCGATCTCACTTTGCTTCCACCGCACTCTTCTATCTGCTCTCAGCTTAATCTGTAAGCGAACAGGAGGTCTAAGGTACTGACGCTGTGCGCCGACTGCAGACATCAGCGTTTGGGGAAAAAGTAGAGAGGAGGAAGAGGACATAGCACTTTGTTGTAAAAACAACATACACTTCCTGTTTTTCAGAATTGTATAATTACTTTTTCCTCAATCATGTAACCATTCTGAATGTCCTCCAGTCCTCCTCCTACTGTAAATGCAACATGTATTCAGAAAGAACCATTTGCAAGCATTTCCAAATAACTGATGTTAATTAAATCTTAATTAAATAATTTCATGTTTTCCCACAGAATATTAATTTCTTGTATTTTCATAGTTGCTAAAAAAGCATCCAGAATTATGATTGTAGCTACAGAGGACCGTACCAAATATTTTCTTACCCTCATCCCTGGAATATTAATCCTCTCTGAATGGGGCTTTAGTCAAACAACACGCCAGCACTTGTGATTTTTTTTCTGATTCTTGTGATTTTCTCCAGCAACTGACAGATCACAGCTCCTTTCTTCTTTGCAGTCACAACACTACTGTAATCCACTGTAGACCACTGTAACGTGCCGTCACCTCAAGTGGTAAAAGCAAGCGAGACAATTAGAAAAATCGTCGATAGGAGTTGACACAAAAGGAAAACAGAGAAAAAAATGGCGCACTCGAGAAAAATGGTAAAGATATTAGTGTGAAAGTGCAGCTGTGAGTGGGAAATGATTAGAAGATAGTTTGTGTTTCTACAGGGCAGGAAGACAAAGCCAGAGATGCATGTGGCGGCAATACAATTGCGCTAGGAGACAAACAGAAGAGAAAAAGAATTGTTAAGGATAAAGGTGTCAAGGTGAACATTTCACCTTCGTGGATTCTGCATGTAGACTGAGAATAAACATTTAGTAGCACGGCGAGGGAAGACAAAGGCGACATAGTGAAATGAATATTTGAAAGAAAAAAAAACCATGTCAGCTTGTAAAAACATCCTGATACATAGTCTGAATGTACTACTCATGAACTCAATGCCACAGCTTTGCAGATGTAATATTTCTGGGTAAATAGAATGTTTTTGCCACCCAGGCTGGATGCAGTATTTTGAAATTGAATAATACGTGCTACCTAGCGGACTGTAAGAGGAAAAAAAAAAAAGACTGAGAGTGAGACAGAAAGAAAGCTACGGACTAACACTGGCCTTCTGCGGAGCGCCACGTCACTCTGCCAGTCATTTAATATTTGACTGTGGCAATTTGAGCCTCCATTTGCATTGATTGATTTTCTCCACTCAAGTTGGGAGCTGTCATGGGATTAAATTTAGCTGCCATTACATGTGGCCCCCAGTGTTATTGCTCTCCCATTATCCCATTGCTTTTCTGCGCGTGTACACGGTTGTGGGCATGTGTGTGTGTGTGTGTGTGTGTGTGTGTGTGTGTGTGTGTGTGTGTCTGCCCATGAAGCAAACTCATATACAGTATTTGGTACTGGACCAAGCCTCCACACGATCAAAGTGCCTTTGATCAAATCATGCCCCCAGATCACCCACTTACCCTCTCAAGTGTGTGCTGCAGGCCCAAATCACGCACAAACACACACACACATGGCAGTGCATATAGTTGTGCATGCGATGCTGGTATTTCTTTCTGTTTAACTATCTCTCTATCAGACGTGCACACACACTCATTTGCGCTCGTAGCTATGCATACATCCCCAGCTTCAAACACCAGTGATTTGACATTTCCTTCAGAGCCTCACTGTTCGTGACACGGTCTCGTTCCCCATGTGGGCTTTGCAGCCTCAGAAGTGGGAACCAACTTTCCTTGCTTCACACAGTCCAAACTTCTGTCCCCCTGCTCCTTCTCTCATTACCGGGTCTCCCTGTGGACTGCCTGAGGTCTTTTCCTCCTCTGTAGCTGTGTGTACGCATGCATGTAAACGTGCAAAACTGTATCTGTATATATATATGCAAACAAGTCACAATGTATATTTGCACATCAGCGCATTCACAAGTGTGTGCATCCTTTCATGAAGATAATCTTCTGCCTGCTTGCTTGCTGCGTTGCGTCATGAGGACAAATGAAGCTTAGATTTACTAAGTTAGTTACTTATGCTGTTGATAATGAAGCCCTTTTACTGCATGAATATCACTGCCTGATCTGTGTGCCCAAGTGAATTTGTGTGGCTCATGACTGCGCATCTTAATGCGGGAGCGTCTATAGATGTGTTCCATCTCTTGGATTTTGGTGCTGCGTTTAATCTCAGGAATTGTAGCTTTAAAGATGGACACAGGAGACTTAAGCTGCCACTTTGATTCATGGAGCAGCAGTGAGAGTTTTGAAACTGATACGACCAAAGTTGCAGAGCAAACTGATCAAAGCCTCTGAATCCTTTTGTGAACAGAACTAGTGTAAAGTTTTGATATATATCAAAGCTTCAGTCATCCACAGCAGCACTCAGGCCAGTAGTGGCACTTGATTCAAATGTCAGTGGGAATGTGGACACATCTGTTAATTTTTTATCCCACTTTGATGACTTTTATTTGCTGTCAGTCATTTTCTTTTCCAAGTTCAATATGAAAATATAGTAAATGTCCTTAACAGTTTGTTTTGGTTGCTGATAACCATGATGACCTTTACTCTGCTGTGAGTTTTTACTCAATATGGACAGATTAGACAGCCTATCACACAACAGAAATAAAATGCGACACCAGCCAATCAGTGTGCTGCCTGTCGGCTCACTGCTCTCTGCTTTGCACGAGGGTGGGCCTGAGCTCCTCCACACACAGAATGGACAGCAGCATCACATCAGGGCAGAGGGCACAGCATTGGGAATTAAACAGACTAGAATATGTTTTACAGGAGTCAATGATGACAGTGCTCATTATCCATAAGAGCAACAAAAGGGAGGCAGTATGATCCAGCACCTGTTGAACAAGCAGTGTTGTACCTTGTCAATCAGCCTTATGTTTACATGGCCTGACTTTTCACAGCTTTCACGTGACTTTCACAAGAAGAAATCCACGTCCATTAACACTGTTAGAATCCCATCTGGGGGGGCTAGAGCACAACACAAAAGCTAAAAGGTCATGCCCAAACCAAAGTTTTTATACCAGGCATTTAAAAAGGCAGGATGTTGTTATTGGACCAATCAGCAGTAGATAGCCAGTCAGAATTAGACATTTATAGGTCAACACTCAAAGATCCTTACAGGAACAGAGCATGGCTAAAATATAGACACAGGCTAGGAAATTCAGCCAAGGCCGTGACAATGACATTTCAGAAATGAGGTTATGGCGAAGAAGTGACAATAATCAGATTACTTAGGTACTTTTACACTCAGTGATCGTGACAAGGTAAAGAGTTCAGCAGTGCAAGCGGAGGTCGCTCCTCAGACACTCCCTCTGGAGGTGTAGCACGCCGAGTGGGAGGAGACCCCGGGGCAGACTGAGGACATGCTGGAGGGACTGGATGAGCTGGAGGAGGGATTCACTGAGCACTCCCTGGCTAATGTGATTCTTCCAAGATAGGGAAAATATTTCCATAGCATTGCAAAAAAGATATTCACTTTTCTGTTGGAAATTAGAATAAGGTGAGATGTTTTTTTTGCAAAGAAAAATCTATCATACAACAAATTTCAGGTGTTTAATCTGAGCCTGTTTTCAGTGAACAGTGAACTGACATTGCAACCAAATGAGTCACACAGACACTTTAAGGAACCTCACTGAGGTTGTAAAGCTTACCTTAGATGTGGTTATCAGACACTTGATCTTATGTGTTATGACTGTGTGGTTGGAAGTGTATCACTTAAACCCTACTGGATTAACTTTGCGGAAGGTCAAGAGAAGCTGCCTCAGAAGAATAGAATTACGGCTGACCTGCCAGCGCACGGAAAGGTGTTCGCACTTCTGAAGAATCGCACTTTAATGCAGGTGATGAAGAAAGAACAGCGTGGCATGTCTCGCCCCTGATTTGTTAATTGTCCTTTTGAACATTTTATTAAAATGTCAACTCGCCTGTGGGGAGTGACAGAGTGACAAAACAGACGCCGACAGAGGAAGGAACCCTCCCCTGACCTTTATAATTCCCATTCTTCCTCTCAAAACCTCCTTCCACCTGCGTCTAATGAGCTGCCCGAGAAAGGACACGCATGCCCTTGAAGACTGGAAACCACTGGTAGAACACATGATTCTATCAATATATGCTGACTCGACCTTTAAATGAATGTTAGTTGATATAAATTGTTAGCCAGTCCACATACTCTACTTCAGTGCTGTTTTTGTGATTCTGTATTGATCTCGAGATAGAGAAATATATCTTTTTTTCATGTCACACCTCCACAGGGAACCAAAGATCAGCTACAGAGCAGCAATCCAATGAGTTAAAACTCCATCTCAGGCCTTTAAGGCTAGGAACGGTGCCCCCTGCCCTGCTGTCAACAATGGTGATCTTTCAGGCAGACGAGAATAGAAAAGAGTGGAAATGTCTTTTATGTCAGTTGAGTGCTGCTGGCGCTGGTTTGTCTTATTAATGCAGGAGAGGGGTCTCTATTAATACTAAGACTCTATTGATCCTACTAGACCTTTTGGCTGGAGATGAATGGCGCTTACGTATTATCACAGCTCCGAAATGGGCCCTCACATATCTGTGACATTTCCACCACAGATGGCTGTAATTTCGAGAGAGACACACCCCATCCCTCGCTCTCCTATTTTCACCCACTTACACTCTTGGCTTTTTTTTTCTCACTCTCACTCGCTCCGCTTCTTTCTGTTCCCACCCTTGCCCTTTTCTGAGTTTCCGCTCTTGGCTACTTCATGTTATCAGTCCCCCCCTGCCTCTTTCTGCTTTCTTCTTTTGCCCACCTTTTGCCATTTTGCTCTTTTCTTGCGATTCATCACTTCTTTCAAAGTGTCTTTTCTTACATTTACGTCTCACTTAATAGCTACCCTTTTTCTTTTGTGGTCTCTCTCTGCACTAGAACTGTGTCTCTCTTTTCTGTTTTCGCCTTCCCATACACCACCTCAGCTCACTCTTTTTCTCGTCTGCTAAACCTTTCTACCTGTCTTTATCTGCGCTTGCTCTCAGCCATGACCCTGGCCTCTCATTTGGGTCTATTATATTTATCTCTTTCACTTTCTCCACGCTCTGTCTTTGCATGCGCTCTCTCTCTCTTTGTATTTCTCTCAGCAGCTCTGCTTTGTTTGGCAACCAGCAGACAAGGCTGCTGACAAAGGTGAGCGAGAGCATATTTAAAATGTCACTGGCAAAGTGACAAAAGGTCATATGGAAAGTAAGAGACTCCCAGCACAGTTTGGACTCTGACTGCTAAACAGGCTTTCTTGCTTGTTTTTTGTGTGTATATGTATGTGTGTTTGGGGGTGGGGGGAGCTGGAGGGTTCATACATACATGCATATGTATGTGCATGTCTGCATCTGCCCAGGGGTGTATGTGTCTTTTTGTGTTTCTACATGAGAGAGAAAATACAATGAAAGGTATTTGAGGTTCTTTGTATGTATGTGGATTACGCTTTCTGTGCATTCATGCATGTCCCCTGTGTTTCCACTTACTGTGCGTGTGTGTGTGTGGTTACATGTGGTGCATATAGTATGTGTCTGCGTGTTGCCATGTTTATGCTGCTGCCGGCATCCTTATACCTGAATCCTGCTTCCTGCCCGAGGTGAGGCCTTGAGCAGCTTTCAGTGTGATGACTCTGCTTCTAAAAAAAAGTTGCCAGTAAGCCTCACTGCTGCACCCAGAGTGTAAGACCAGCAGGATGCCAACCAGATCTTTGTCATGGTTCATAGGATACCTGGCAAACTTAGCTTTTAAATCAGAATACAGAAGGAGGAAATGGATCATTAAACCACAAAAAACATCAAGGGTTTTGCTGCTGCTTCTGGTTTGACTGCTGGCAAATCTCATTTCTTTCTAAGACTTGATCTTTAAAACAGAATATTATTTGCAAGTGATCAGTTCATATTTTTTCGTCAGACATCAGTGACTGCATACCCTGGTTAGGCAGCTTTTCAACATGGAAGCATAAGAAATCCCCAAAGTGGGAGCAGACAGTTTAGTCCAGCGTGTCCATGGACTGCTGTTGCTCGAAGCAGCATGGATTCTGGTCAGCGGCTCTGATGCACTCCTTTCTAAATTTGCCATTGTCATTGTGTGTCATTTTGCAAATGACACCAAAAAGACACTTTGAAATCCAATTTCAGTGGCCTGAGCAACCATGCTGAGACATAGCTGTAGAAACCTGATTGGAATCAAATTTCAAACCAACTTCCAATTGAGCCTTGATCCGATTTGCAAAAATTACATTGTGTTTTTTGCTGTCAAGACTTTCTAAAAATCAGTGTGTATACAGTCTGGACATACAAATTGGATTTTGACTGGATATTTTCCAAGTGTAGAATTTAAAGAGTTGTTTCACCCAATTTGCTTAAGAATATATTTTGTCACATACCTTTAGTTTCATGTTTCATTTCCCCTTTTGCAGTAACTCCACTGCCCTACACTTGGTGTGGATGGACTTTGGCTTGTGTTGCTCACAGATGTGTAAAATATCTTTCAAAAGATACGTCTTTCCAGAAACAATGTCCCAGTTAACTGGATTATGTACAGTCATCAATGTCATTAGAACTGCTAGTCTTATGGAACCGGTTGGAACCCAGAGTGACTGGGTTGTTGTGGTGTCTATACTCTACTGAACCTATTCAATTCATGCATTCATTTTTTGTGACATTGTTTTGTTTATAAATCTGATGCTGTAGCTTGTATAACTTGCAAGTCTTTGAAAAACATTTTGAACATAAATTAAGTGTTTGGGCCCTGATTTCACAACATCAACCTTCATATGCACACAGGTTTTTAACATCAGCTGCAACCTCAACTGTCAGGTAAAAAGTGACATTAAACAATGTGTGAAACTGATCTCTTGCAAACTCTTGAGTGTTCAGCTGTAGCAAATGTTATTTTCGGTATGTGTTTACAGAATGTGTTTGAGCAGAAACCTACACACAGTAGCCCCCTCCCTGAAAGCAATTCACCACCTCTTATTTTGCCAGTCAACATTGTTATTTTCTATCCAACTGCAGAATTAGCGAGCTTACAGAGTTGTCTTGTTGTACTCATACGGCTAATTAAAAGCAACACCCAGATGTAAATTACACTACAAATGGCTGAGTGTTGGTGACAGGTAAGTAAAGTGGAGAGTCTGTGCGTATGGGCAGGGTGCACTCAGACAGGATGAAACGATGAGGGTCAGGTCTGTTGTTTTATTGTGTCCCCGTCTGGGCTGCTTCTGCTTTTGGCTGCGTTGAAGTCTAAGTCAGCACTTTGGTTTCGGAGACTGGAGACTTTCACATAATTATTTGTAAGACAAGAGAGGCTTGTTGACAGAATACAGATGAATTATCTCGAGCATGGGCAGGTATGAGGAAAAATGGGAGTGCTAAATGAGGAAAGGGCAGGTGGTGGGAAACCAACCGGCACAAAGATGGTGCGCAGGAAAGCAGGCAGGCAGATGTGATGTTCAGCAGACAGAAAAGTGAGACTTTTGTCGAAGTCAATCATCTAGTTTCTTGCTTAAAGCGGAGTGCTGTGTTTTTCTCCTTCCCCCTTATTTTTTTGCCTTGCTTGTTTTACCTTGGAAGCAGCTTTAATGCTCTCTCTAGCAGGGAGCTACTGTCTGGAGTGACTCATTTCACAATCCTCTTGTTTTTCCGAAGCACTTTATATAGCACTTAAAGTTGTCATTTGGAGTGTGTTTTTCCCCACCAGCACTTAATGTTCTGTATGGGTCTCATTTGCAGTTTGAGGCTCAGACTCTCTTCACTCTCTTGGTGCATGTATATGTACAGCCATCTGTCTACCTGCTACTCCGTCCACCTCCCCAACCCCACCCCCACCCCCACCCCCCTCGCACGCCTGTCTGCCTGTACCTGCAGGCCTACCCCTCTCCCTGTTTCTCAGAATGAAGTGGTACAATAATCCATCTCTCTGGGAGAGAAACAGATCTATAATGTATGTGTGTGTGTGTGTTTCTAGCATGTGTCGGACGTGCAGTGTGTGTGTGCCTGTGTGTGTGTGTGGCCTCTGATGCTGAGTGCTTTCCATTGACTCTCCTAGCAATGCGCTAAATGTCACTGTCAGCTCGTGAAGATAGACTCCCCCTTTCTCACCCTCCCCTCTTATCTTCTCACTCCTCATCCATGTTTTTTAAGCTCAATCGTCTATCTTGCGCCTGTTTTCCTCCCTAGTTTTTCATCCTCCTTTTTTTCAGTTGCAATATTTGAAACTGCGGATAGATTTTTGCTGACAGATGAAGGCAGCTCGACAGACAAATGACATGGATGGATAGATGGATGGACGGACTATATATATGTATGGACAGAGATAGGAAAGAGGGGGATGTCAGCAGTGTGTCAGCGGTTTTGATGAGTTGATGGCAGAGCTGACACAGCATTGGGAATAAGAGGCCAGCCCTCTGCTTATCCTTCTATCACTCTCCCTTTCCATCCATTTATCTATACTATCTATCTATCCCCTGTCAAACTGAGTTTCTCTTGCCAAGGGCAGAGAGGGAGCGATGGCATGGAAAAGGAGAGATGAGATGTTACTGGGCAGTTTTCAAACTCTGTCATCTGTTGAACACTGCTTCTAGCATGTGACTCTTACATGCTGTCCTGCCTGTTAGGTGAGAGCTTCTTTATGTGCAATAAATCTGTGCCAAGATGGCAAGCTATCAGGCTAATACTCATATTTCACCAAAGACAGATCACTGCTTGCTACAGGGATTCAGTTCACTCTAAATACATTTCTAATGGGCTCTTAACCCTCAATGATACAACATGTAGGGGAGGTAAAGGGGATGTGCAGTTTATTTGGCATTGAAGTGCTCTTTCAGCGTTGATGGCGGCGTTATCTCAGAGTGACGATGTCCTTTTATTTTGGTGCATAATTCAGCTCTACATTAAAATCGTCCACCAGAGTTAATGGATCACTTTGCACCTCACTCTCAGGGGTATTAATGTATTTACTTCTACTTTAAATTAAATTAACGGAGAAACCTCAAGAGTTTTGTAAATGTTACCTGTCCCAGTATGATAAGGAGTAATATTCTGTTCTTAAGCATTCTGCATTTTGCTGGAGTTGGCCTGAAAGGAAGAAGGCATTAAAATGCTTACTTAGAGAGCGCTGTCTCTCTAATTGGTCCCTTTGGACATATTAGGTGTGTCCTCCTGCTTGATTGGTTGACCCACTGGTTGCATTTCTCACTCACACAGGTCAGTGTCTGTGACCGGGTACATGCCTTGCTCTTTGGTATTCGCGCAGAAGAGTGAGCAGTGCTATTGCATATGGAGATGTTGCAGCACTTTTTGGTCAGGTTTCAGGTCAGGGAGAAGCTGACCTTGATGCCCTTCCTACTCCCAGGCCTTTTCCCCGGATGATACCATCTTTGTCAGACTGCTCAGGGCCTCCGGATACATTGTCAGCAAAAGAAATAGGACACATCCTGAGAGAAATCACCCTGCTCAACGAGTTCTGAATCTTCCTTTTGTGTTGAAAAATGCAAAGTCATATTTTGTGTGAATATGTTTAGCCTTCACATTTTTTTTATGTTATTGAAAGGCTCATGTCTTTTTGGTAATCGTGCTTCCTCTCCTTACAACAAAGTTTCACCTAACTTTTTAAGGCAACACCTAATTATCACAATGTATACACGATGCAACACCACTAAAGGCTTGGCACAGGATGTTGTTATACAAGAGTGGCAAGAAAAAAAGGTGAAAATTGTACGTGTAAGATGAAGAACACTAAAGAGACCAATTTTGCCTCAGCATGCAAATCGAGGCAGTTAGTTGGATTAGAATGATCATTGTCCATTTGGGTCTCCAGTGCTTCACACGTGTGCTTTGTGATGATTATGTCTTTTCTGAGAGCAGGACAGTGGGAAAGAAGGTGTGTGTGTGAGAGAGAAATTAAAAGCACTTCTTGGTTCGGTTGAAAATATCATACTGGCCGTACACTATGTGCTGCACGTATGTCATCGTGGCTATCCCTGTTCTGGCATTAGTCATCAAAATTTGAGAGGCCTAGCAGATGGTGTTGAGAGCTGTGAAAGTAGTGCGTGATCCAAATCTGGCACCGTGTGATGCCAGAAAGGAGAAAACGAACTTTGAGTCATTTCCTGTATCTGTGTCACCTGGGTTTTACCACCTCCTCTTAGTGGAGGGGAGATGAGCGACAGGTGCTAAGTGTGTTCACTCCAATGGGAAAAGTGAACATGAGCAGAAATGAGCGTTTCTTTCGCCCAATAATCATCAAAGTAAATATTGGGTCCATTTTTCTGAGGTCAGATATTTTATCAACATCCTGACATAAATGCATCCACACATCTGACCACACCCACTTAGGAGACAGGAAGTCCTAATGTGTCATCTTTTGTTATAGAACATCTTTGGTGATGCATATTCACTGCATTTAAATGCTTTGAGCTAACTTGATCATTGTCAGCCCTTTGTAGGAACCCTATTTCAGTGATCAAACATGATGTAAATGAGAAACCTGACTTTCTTAAATGGGATAAGGGATAAAGAGAAACCTAGGTGCAGTTGAATAAATTTGACATCACGGCCATTTATAGATGCACCCGGGTTTCTAACTTTCTTGTTCACGACAAAGACGTCAGACATGAAAAGGACTGTGATGGCAGCAGCTGCGGAGACAGAATTGCTCATTAATTATTACCAAAATAATGAAATCCAAAATCTGACTGAAATGAAGACAAAAATGCGCCCCCAAAACAAACGCTTATTACATCCCAGGCTGAGATCAACAAATGTGGCCATTAGAGCAGAAATTATTATTGACCATGTGCATGTCATAGCAGGTTTTCTGATGACCACATTACGACACTGCACATAAACACCTTCTGTGATTTCCTGCATTAGCCTGGCTTCCCTACGTCTGTCATTCTGTGTGTGTGTTTTGTCTGCGTGCGAGAGAGAGGGTTGTGTATCTCCGTTATGGATGCTGGAGCCAGATAGCGCTTTGTATTTGGCTAATTAGACTCTCCACCTTAAGAGAGCTGTTAATGAGTCCATACTGCCCTGCATACCATACACACACGCTTTGACAACGTGGGATGCTGGCAGAAGAAGACCATTCGCTGTCTCAGTTTTTGAGATGAAAAATCTGCTTGTGTGTGTGTGTGTGTATGTGTGTGTGTACTGTGTGGGATCACTGTCACTGGGCTGATGACCATGAAGTAATGAAGCTTAGCAGCTGTTAATGAACACATAGACGTGGCAGTGCACCACTCACATGGCCATTGTGCAGAAAGACTCGACAAAATCACAACAATCAGAGGCAACCACATCAAAATCTGACCCAGCTACTGAAGTTTATTTTGCACTATTGTATTAATAGGAGTTTGTACTGTTTTGTATTATTTTGAAGGATGTGTTGTATGTTTTGAGTCGAGGGAGAAAAGTCACGATTGTTCATTTGCATAGATAAATTTAAGCCTCCGGGGGGCTTTTAAAATTCCTGACGGAAAAACAAAGAAACACATTAAACAAAATGAAAAACTTGAGGAAATCAAGAGAAGCCAAGATGCAAAAGGATCGGGTGCCAGGAACAGTATTGTGCAAAAATATTGAGCCTGTTAACTGAGATCCCTTTACGATGCATATCAGGCTTTGGCAGCGAAATACAACCTCACTCATTTAAAGCTAGAATTAAATACGTTCACTGTGAATATATTTTATTTGGCCGAAGAAAAAAACACATTGTAAATGCATACAGAACACATTGCCATTACCATGTGATTAGACTTACTCCAGCTTGCTTTATTATTTATTTAGATATACTAACAGCTGGTATTTATATCAGTGAGAAAATATCTACCCAGATTTATAACACTCACTGCAGCCACTGTTTTTCTATGCTACGCTAATGAACCTAAAATTGACCGTGAGAAAGTTGACACACAATAGCAGCGGTCAGTGAAATTGCTGTCCAGATAACACTTGACCAATTGACCACGAGTTGTCCACACAGTCAGGAGAAGGAGTCTGGAGAGAAAATAAGTGATAAGTGAGCTTGGAGTGATCATAACCTGGATGGCACACAGCGTAGAGCCGCAGCCTGCCTTTTTAATTGCAGGGTTGAATGAGTGCTCAGTGTCTGAGGCAAGTGTGGTGAGACATGCCTGGCGGTGAGACATGCTCTCAGAAACCATTTGATAGATCTTTATATGGTTAAATAGGGCCAGTAGTGTCAGAGTTTGAACCTGGACCAGAGAATATAAAACAACCCCTGCGTAACCTTGCGTCTGACACTTGGATGTCTCCCATAACCTTTCAACCGCATTTAATGGAATACTCTGACATTGAAATTTAAATTGGCTGCTTTTCTCCAGCAAACACCTGTCAGACTGAAAGTGGAGGTGGGAGGCTTTTAAAATCATTTTATATTGTTCCGGTTCTTTGTACAATAAATCAAGTGAGGTACAAACTTGAGGGGGAAAAAAAAAAATCCAAAAAACAAATGCGTTGATAAACTGCATTGCAGCAATTTACGTCAAAGCACTCAGATGTTTGGAGGATAAATGTGGACGTCAGTGCTCAAGACATATGGAATTATAGTCATTAAGCGCCGTAATAATAAAGTATGGTTGAAGATCCTGATGTGTAATGCCTTGTTGTGTTTGTAACATTTTGTCCTAAAAGAAATCTCTCTGTTTTCTTCTGCATGCTCCCTGTTGGCAAACCCTCCACTGACACCTACAGGTAAGTCCTTTGTTGATATTTCAATGTGTTCTCGCTGTGTGTATTTTTAATTCTCAATGAAATCAAATGTTTTTTTTAAATCAACAATCCAAACACTAAACTGCTTTTGACTCATGACACTGACAAACAAATATATTTTTGCAATAGTGGCTTGATTACCCTTCTCAGAAAATTATAGTCATATTATTTTGTCTTCATGGGCTAAATAAAGTGATTACATCGCTATGATTGTTTGTGACAAGCCGAAGTGAAATCCACATCGAATAGGGTTTTGATGGCTTTACTAACTTGATTTTGTTTTGATTTCGCTCTAAGCTACCATTTGTATATCTGGTGAGTGGCACCCTGCCAATAATATCAAGTCTCCACGCACAGTCATTCTGCTGCCTACGTTAAAATGGCTTCAGAGCAGAGGAGATTAAATAACTTATTACTCTTATTGGAAGGCTCGATGGCAGCTGATTTTTTTTCTTCTTCTTCTTCTCCTGCGTTGTGTTTCTTTTCTGTGTGGCGATGTGGGGGTGGTTGGCAGCTGGTTAATTTTGAGGAAGGTGTTTCTGGTTAGTTTTCCCATGGTTCACTTGTGAGATGTGTAATTAAATATGAGCAAGCTCTTCCAGCGCCTCCTCTCAATCCTCCCTCTCTTTCCTTTCATATATTTTTTTCTCTCTTTGTTTTTTCTTTGCCTTCCTTTCATCGTTCCTCATTCTGGTTCATTTGTCACACTGTGGATGAGGTTGCATTGGTGTCGCGTTGCTCGAGCCCGAGCTTGACGTGAGCGCACATTTTATAGTCGTCTGTAATAATTATGAGTTCTACATGTCCAGCACAATGAACAAATCGCTGTTAAATTGCCATTTTCAGGATCTGGATCGGCCTTTGTCTGTGTGAATATGTGTGCATGATTCCTATTGTCTGCACTCTTATTGTCTGTCACAGGTGTTTCAAAGCGAGTTTCAAGTTTCTTTGATATCTGGCAGAATGGAGAGTAAAGCAGATGGCCTTAAATTGATTTTTTTTTTTTCCTTTTGTGATGCGTGTCAGAGTGTTCATCCTCGTCATCCTCGCTGTAAATGTGATTGCGGCAGCGCTGTGTGCCTGCACACGTATGATCGCATGAGTGCAAATTGTAGTCAGTCTGAGAATATGTGTCGGTTTGATTTTGCAGCCAGGTGAAACCCTTGGCTTGGACTCAACTTCCTCAAGTTATTAATCATATTCATCACCTTGTCTCAATTTATGTCCACCATGTACCGTGAAACACCTTGAGCTTGTCGCGATCAAGCACTTCTTAATGCCATTATACATTTATGACCACCTTGTAGGGACGTTCCGGGCATCGGCTTGTCAGAAAACGCAGGCAAAACGCAGCAGCTTGATGCAGAATCCTGTCACCTTCCCCACCCCTACCCCACCCTCCACTTTAATGAGCCACATTTGCAAGGCGCGAGACGAAAGGTTCCGAGTCCGTCCACATCAACGTGACAGCTATTAGGAGACACCAACAGCTGGTGGAAGGTGAGAGAGAGGGAATGACAGACTGAAAGAATGGAGAAGGGGGAGGAAAAAACGGGAGCAAGGGGGAAGAGAAATAGCTGGAGAGAAGAGTGCAGTAGGTGCCACAGCAATAGACAGTGAGAGGGATGAGGAGTACAGCTGGTGATGGTCATCGTCCTCCTTGGGCAACACTCGCCTTTCATTAGATGCATCACCTTGCTGGGGAATGAAGGACAGAAGAAGAGAGGAAGGAAAAGTAAGAGACAGCGAGTGGGAAAAGGTGGGAAGAGGCTAAACATGCTCCAGAGGAGAACACACGCGAGCGGCGCAAAAGACCGAAGGAGCACAAACACGAATACATAATGCATAATGCAAATACAAGTGCACCAACGCCGACACGTGCTATCATGGCGGCCTACCTCTCATTAGTTCTGTCATTGGGAAGTCTGCTCAAGGCTGTTGCCATCATTAGCAATTTACAGAGTTTAAAGAGTATGAGAAACCAAAAAAGTGACAAAGAGAGGGAAAGAGGGAGAGAGAGAGAGTGAAATCAAGGTTGGAGAGGAAAGATAGAGTTGGTCGAGAGAGAGCTGGACAGAGTGCGCTCGTCCTCCAGGTCTGTTTCTTACCTCAATTAAAGAACATGAGAACAAGAAGAGGAAGAGGGCAGCAAGCTGCAAAGATACAAAACTGCTTCAGGTCCTAAGGTATAATCTTCATTTAAGAAACAAAGTTGACCCTGACGTCATATATTAGCAGGATATATGTTAATATATTATAAAATAGTTTCTGATAAAACTTGTTAATTGTCTTATCCTTGACTCTCTCACCGGTTGTCACACTTCCAAAATATGTTATAAACGTGTTAAACCTCTTCCACTCTCATAACCAGAACCGGGAATGTGACTGAATGCAGTGATACAAAGTGAAACTTTTGTGTTTTTGGTGCCAGTCAAGCTGAAATAAATGCGGCGTTTGTGAACTGAGGCAGTGCTGCGGAAATATTCAGCTCTTTTACTTAGCTTTTCTACACTGATCTAATATAAGTGCCAACAAGGTTATTTTCTCTCTTTTCAATGAGACTATAACACAGCGTCCGCTTCAATATTTTTAAACAAGCTAATGTGTCTCTGTGGTGATTTTTCAACTTCCAGGGATACAGCGTTTGCTGTGTGAAAAGCTGTTCAGTCGGCAGTTTTACAAACACTTCTGATTCGTAAATGTCTACCTGCGGCATATAAGATCACACAACACCCATGGTGTTGCATTGTTACTTGAACATGCAATAAGCAAGAATGTGAAGCAATTTACATATGTTGACAGCTGTATGTGTTAACAATTGTAACTTTACTTTAAAAACGAGACCTTGAACAACATTCTCAGCTGCCTATAACAACCTCTAGACTTCCAAGAAAATGATGAAATGAAATGAAAAGATGTGACGTTTATGTGTGCTCCAGAATGCCTTTCCTCTCCTCTGCTCCTTTACAGTACAACACTTGCTAAATGACCGGCACCCACCACAACACAGTCCAATCTAATATCACATCCATCCAATATCATTAATTATTATTAATGATAATGTAATTTATTTTTTCTGCATTCAGTGCTCATTTCAAGGTTCAGTCTCATTTATGACACATAACTGTTTTGCCTGATGCTCAGGATGATGCTTGTTTGCACCTACAGACTGTGTAAGCAACAGGATGCTGACTACAGTTTGTTTAACAGCGACTGGTATCATTCTTCAAAGTGTTTCAGAAAGTTGAATATAGTTTGTTTGGGTCTTCATTTGTTCAAACATCAAAATGTGGGTTTTGATTATCTGTTGCTTAAGAATGCTTCGACAGCAGGGGCAGCTGATCACACCTGAATATATTCAAGTCAGTGTAGCTGATAGTATTTCATTGTGGTCCAAAATTAAAACCTAAATCTCATCAGTCCTTCTTTTGAGTGACCGGGAGGGACAAAATATATTCTTCAGTCACTAAAATATGTAAATAGATTGTTTGACTTTACTCACGCTGCCAGTTTTACTGAGTGCATTGAAATCTAAAGTGGCCTGTCGAGATGTTTTATTACTACAAAGCCTTAAAAAAGGAGAACAAGCAGAAGAACAAGAGTGAAACTGACCTTTGTAACAGCGTGCTGTTAGAAGTCTTCCAGCAAAGAGAATTTAATGTGTAGTAAAATCGTCGTTTAGTGAGGATTTTTACTGAGATTCAACTTGGGTCTCATTTTTGGGTTTGTTTGTTTTGAAGGATTTTTTTTAATAGGAGCTGATCCCTCACCAGAAATCACACCACCTAAATTAAAAGAAACCAAGAAAAACTTGAATTATTAAGGCGCTTTATAATATCTCATCAACTATAGGATGATGATCTAAGCTTGAGGTGTGAACTGTAAGGTCAAGAAATAGAATAACAACTAAGCGGAAACACTGAATAGATGAATGCAGCGCGGTAAGAGTGATTAGAGGGAATATGATTAAATGCTGCTGTGAGGTCGTTCTTGAAAAAGATGAGCTCGCAGCCTCGGTTGCAAAGGAAGGAGTGACTCTGCATTTATGGCTGGAGTGGGAAGGTCATTTGCTTCTTTGGGGAGCCAAGGAGGAGACGAGACAAGACGAGAGCGATAACCTGCCGGCGCATTGAACAGAGAGATGATAGCGTCAGAACACCCAGGAAATGTGTCAGCATCCTTACAGTGGTGTGCTTTCCTTTTATATGCATGTTACTCTATGATGCAGAATCTTCTTTGACTTTGAGTAGTTTTATTATACATGTACATGTAAGCAATCTTTTTTGTTGTGTGATACTTAGATTAGCCTTTTTCTGTGCGATCTACTGCCGAGTCTTTCCTCCCCAGGCGTAACGCAGGGACTAATGGAGGGGAATCAGCGATGGCAGGCCCATAAAACTTCCAGCTAACTATAAGTTAATATCCACCCAAACAGGCTCCAGGGTCCAGAGGGATCATTAAAACTGAAACTTTTTGTTCATTATTGAAAGTGGCTGTAAATAATGAATTCTACATCTTCAGTCTGCTCGGCTGTCGCTGGAAATGAAGATGTGCAACACAAATATTTAAACAGTACAATGTGTTATATTTAGTTTGCCGCGAAACATTTAAGTGTGTGGATTATATCTCTTTATGTCAATCAAGATTGATCATAGTCGGGCTGTTTGCTCACCTAGTATCCTTTTTATCTTGACATGTTCAAGTATCAATTATCTTGTGTTGTTCTTAACTGTGAAGCAGGAAAACAGGAAAAGTACATGTTATGTTTTTAAAGGTAAAAGTTCTTCCTGCCTTCCTTTTGAAAGACATGTTAGCAGAACACCCAGCTGTCTCCAAGCCTTCAATAATATGAACTGCCATTATTCAGAATTACCATGAATATATAGTACATGTACTTTGACACCGAACTTTCAGACTGATTTAAAAAAAGACGTCTGAATGTTATCAAACACTTTGTTTTCAGACCTCAGAATTTCTGACCTGCCATTCAACATGTATGTAATATACTGAGATAAAATATTTCAAAGGAATACAGGAAGAGAAAAGCAGTTACCGTCCATCTGTGGGTGCTCTTTTCACCTCCTCTGTCAACCCAGCCAGTAATAGTCAGCACGTAACTGATGGAGCGCTCCTGCTCTCCAGTCTACCTTAATTGGTCAGACACCTGAGCCTCCAAATCTATTTTGAAAGCGAATAGCACAACAATGGCACAATCAGTGCTGCGGCCGCTCTGAGCTTTAAGTGCTTACTTTGCCCCGCCCCCCCCCCCCCTTCTGTGAAGAAATGCTTGCCTGATACTGAATCTAGGAAAAATAATCAAACACAACATCCCCTGGCTAGAAATAAATGATGAGCACTCCGGGATGCGATGTAAATTGTTGCCGTACGCATTACAGTCTAGTCGAAAACGGCAGCATTATCGCAAAGCCTCAAGCAATTTCAGTCGCAGTTTTTGGGAAAAACACAATGGGACAAGGTAGTTCAAGATGTTGACAACAAAAATATGACTCACATGCTCAACAGATGACAGCACGCATTATGAATAGGCCTCAGACACTTAAACATTAATGTGCCCTGCTGTCAGAGGGTCGTTATTTCTGAAGTCGTTTCTGTGAAATGATTTTTAAATAACACATTAATAATAAAATTTGTAGCATCGGCTTCTGTTTTTTTAGTTTATTGGTTAACGTTTGATCTCTGCTGTAGAAGGTATGTTGACACTGTGTCAACAGACGGGCGGATAGAGGGGGATAAGAAGCAGCAACAACATCAGGGACACAGCGATATCACAAAACGAGCGGGTCAACAGGTGATAAAGACCTGAGCTCGCGAAAGCCAGGGCGATGACGGGCGATGTGAGAGAAAGAGAGTGTTGAAAATGAGGAAGAAGGGACAGAGAGAGAAGAGCAAAAAAATAAAACATGAGCGCGGAGACAGGTGATAGACAAAGAGGGAAAAGGTGGGAAATGAGTGATGGAGCATGTGAGAGAATATGAAGGGAGCTCAGACAGACAGATAAAAAATGAAACAAGGGTGAGCGAGCATGTGGTGTAAGAGATGGGGAGCGGTTCTGTCTGTTGGTTTTCTAAGCCTGTATAAAGACCTCAGGGACATGAGGGATAAAAGCAAGTTTTCTTTGTCAGAGAGATGCTGTTGGATGGAAGTAAATGTGTGTTGCGTTAACGGATCGCCTTAACTGGGGCTTCCTATACGTTTCAAGGTAAACCAAAAAGACGTCCTTCTGCTTTGCTTTTGGAAACTTTCATACCCACTGGGTGAGATTGAATTGATCTCTTAATCTTTTATTCTCTCACTTCTGTTCATTGTGAAAGGAGAGGTCAGGCCAAGGGAACATAACGCATTTGTCTCTGATGACAAAGGTTTCATTTTGAACAAGAGCTGCTGTCAGCGCGGTCGTTCCCTCGCAGGAGCATTGTGTGGGCATGTGTCACGTCGAGGCGCTAAATTTATCCTACTTGCACATTAATTACGCTTCCACAAACTAAAAACGTTGTGTGACCTTCTGTTTGGGAATTCATCAGTGAATCAAAATTGCAGTGAAAATATGTGCTGTAGCACTGTGATAATAAGCCATGTTTTATCAGTCGCAGTGAAAGGGTGCTCTAGGGGGCCAAAATTTCATGACAAATTTTTACAATTAAAAGGCCAGTTTTGTTTCATTCATGTCCATGTACCCTATCGTGTGCTGATTCCACTTGAGGATACATCTATGAAATCCGTGTTGTTTGATTAATAATGTCTTGGCATGGTCGACAAACATGACATGGTGAACAGACTCTACCTTTAATTTCCTGAAATGGTCAGCTTTTGCAATACTTACTTGTAAGATAAGATAAGATATTCCTTTATTCGACCCTCAGTGGGGAAATTCACAACATGAAGCATATGGAGCTCATATGAAGCAGCAACTCGGATGTTTGTCCTTTTTTTCTGCTTTTGCTTGCATAAGACTCAGAACTTTTGATAAATATTGTCATTTTTGTCCAAACAAGGAGTCTGCAGTTTGCTTTTTGTTGCAGCTGAAAGGATGGCACAGTATCTACACGGAGCTGATTCTGTCTGAGATACAAAGGCATTGTGAGGTAGACCACCTCTGCAAAATAGTCTGGCAGAACTGATCACAATGTTTGCTGCCTGTGTTATTGCAGTAATACATTTTTCTTTGGATACATGAGATGCCCAGTTGCAGATTCCCGAATGGCGATAACCAACTTTCAGTCTGACTATAGAGAGCCGAAGTCATGATGTCACATCTGGGCTCGCCTTTTTTTTCCACTAACTTCTGTAACTCAATGCAATCTCCTATTCAGTATTTCTTTCATTGCTTTTTCTGAAAAAAAAAAAAAAAAAAAAAAGAAGCGTGCTCTTGGTGTTTACTTTCCAAATTCAAGACAAATTGGCATCCACTGCAGCAGTTGCTGTGAGTCACACGGCATACTGTTGAGAAAGACTGTTCCAAGACTGTGTTGTTAATTATTAGGGTAGTGAATGGGATTTTTTAATAAGGCTCTCTGTAGTACATAATACGTTATATACTGGAAATAGTAACATTTTGTGCAATAACTGACTGAAAGATAATTATTACATTAAACCAGAGACACTCAAGTTTCTAAATTTTCTCAGATTCCACCAAATGCATCTGATAGTCTGTGACAGTATGTACAGTATTTATAATGATTGTGTTTTTGTCCACTTGAGGAAGAAAAGAGGACGAGGAAGTCCGTCATCTTGCCTGACTCAGCCCATAGATTCTGTTGTTGTCCACATTGTCATCTCTGCTGTCCTACGCAGTTGCAGCTTCTGCTCTCACTGTGGTTGGCAGTGCCAAGCCATCGCTGTGATAGATCACTGTTATTACCACATGTTCTCCATTACTAGAGAACAGCGGGACACTGGGAACAGACACCCACATGCTCACACACACACACACACACACACACACACACACACACACAGCAAACAGACAAGACAAAGTAACGCAAGATAGAACACATGCACAAACACATGGTATACATATTCACACTTTGCATATGTTGGTACATATATATGCATATGTATGTGTATATATAGGTGGACACACTAGATGCGGTTATTCAAATACACACAGGCATTAGGGCTGACACACACTTGTGCAGTAAAGCATAAATGTAAACACACACTGAAAGGCCACAGACACACATGCATAATATGTACAGGAATATATGCTCACGGGAGGCACACACAGTGTTGCACACTCACACACACACACACACACACACAGCACATATCGGTCACTATGAAAGTTAAGAAAACTCCAGAGGTTGAGGAGTCTTAAGCTCGAGCCAGCTGGAGTTGTTATTGGAGTGGGATGAGTCGACCGCAGGCTGTAAGAGTACTTCCACAGAGACAGAAGGAACGAGAGGGAGAGGCAACCAAAAAAATGAGAGCAACAACGAGAAAGACTGAAGCCTGTGGTCAAAACCGTACTCCAGTAAATTTAGGTCCGACTTCAGACTGCCCTTTGTTTGATGTCTAGTAATGACAAAGTCAATTGCAGGCTGTCAAGATTCAGTGCAGAGCATGCTAGCCTCCTGATCCATACTGTCAGGCTACTGTCTGCAGCCATGTTTGTCTTTTTGTTTAAATGGGAGTGAATGCATGGTCAGGAAGCTGAATTTTTTTTATAGACAAACTTTCCTGACCCTAGTACTTGCTTCCGCATAATTGTGCAGCAACTCACTTAATAAACACAAAAAAAAACTGACAAAAGAAATTTCGCCTCTGCTCTCGTTGCACATGAGTAGAATTAAAAGCGTGTTTTCCTCAGGGCAATGCTATTAACATAATGCACCGCTTGGCCCAAAGGAGGTGGAGGGGAAAAATGCTACAACAATACATTATCCAAAGCAGGAGGTGCATGTTCTGGGGGGAGACCTATGCCTCCTGACAGAAAAAAAGCACTAAATGCGCATAAGCACATTTTAGCTTGTGCTCCATTGTGATCTTAATTTTCCTGAGTCGCAGGAAGTGTGTGAATGTATACGTATGCATGTATGTCTGAGAGCATTGGAGAATGTGTTTGAGTGGTTGCAAAAGGAAGAGGCTGGTCTATGAAACTGATACAAGATTTATACTATAGCAAGAACATATTGTGTGTGAACAACAGTTTGGAATGAATGTGAATTTCAATGTTCCTGAAGAACTTAAACCAGTTAATGAAATAAATCAAGTCACAGTGTTTATTTCATTATTTGGCCATTAATGTGTTTTGGTGTTGCCACCTCTCTGTGCATCACACCATCATGCATGCCACCATTTAAATTGGTGACAAAACATGAAGATGGATTCATAGAAGAGGCTTTCATATTGCAGGCTTAGTGAGATTATACAGACTGCATTTACCTCGGTGTTGATAGAAACAACAGGGGAGCAAATGTAGCGAAAGTTAGACTCAGGTGGGGAGAAGAGATGCATGTTGTCACACTTTAAGAAGAAAGGAAGTGAGAAAAGTGAGCAATTTCAGATATAAAAGAAAACAGGCAGACGAGTGCTAGATGGAGAATTTAGGCTCTGAATGAATGAGGAAAGAAAAGCTAAGTGTGTCTCTTTTTCGAAGTTGCTCCAGAACATGCCCGAGGGTTTGGCTTTAGTGAAGAGGATTGTGCTAAACCAGTTATGGTGTTGGGGGGAGAGTGGCAGACATTGTAACAAAGTAAACACAACTGAATGTACCGTCTACAACCCACACTGTGTTTACACAATAGCTGTCCTTATCCGACTTCTTTTATTAACAGTCAAAACATCAATATCCAAAATTACAATATGAGTCACCTGCTCTGCTGGCGGGGAGGGATATAAAGACAATGGGGATGAGGAGAGGGAGCTGAGTTTCTTGCTGTCAATAAAGAGTAGCAGATGGAAAGGGAGGCAGAGGATGTAGAGTCAGCATGTAATATAAATAAAAATAAAGAGCTGTGGAAAGTGTGTGTATGTTTGTTTGTGTGTGTGTGTGTGTGTGTGTGTGTGTGTGTGTGTGTGTGTGTGTGTGTGTGTGTGTGTGTGTGTGTGTGTGTTCATTCTGCTGCGGACTCTCACCCGAGGGTTAGCTTTCACCGAACAGACATGCATGTTAATTGTCGAGCCGTGGGACAGAGAGGCAGTCATGAGGAGAAACTGTATAGCTGGTAGCTTTAATCAAGCAAACACGTTGGTTGAGGGCACATTTGGCGTGAGCTGATGATTCTCATTATGCCTTGTTTTATGGGTGTGATTTAGAGGAAGGAACAAGTGATTCACGAAACTATTCAATTAGATGTCTGAGACCAGATTTGACAGAAATGTGATATATTACAATTGCATCAATGTTTGGAGGCAATGGTTGACCCTATTTGCTGGATATGACCCACACTTTTATAGTCATTTGATGCTCACTTATGCAATCTCTTAATGCTATAATATTTTTTTCTGTCATCTATAAAAGTCTGATTTACCAACACTGCCAACAAAGAAAATCCCCTCTTAATAACTGTACCTAATGATTTGTCTCAATATTCCCAAGTTTGTGTGGATAATTATTTTTGTCAACTTAATATTAAGAAGTGATAAAAATGATTCAAATCTTCCACTAATTCATATGATTTCTCACCATCATTTTTGTTATCGTGGTGGTTTTACAGGAACAGACTGCAGTGGTGCGTATGTGTGTCCCATCAGTAGCCTGGACAACACCAAGGAGGGCTGAATGAAATTAACTGAAGGTGTAAAATTGCTAGTGTAATGCACTGAGTCAGAGATGTAAACACAGCTGTCATTAGGATCAACCACAAACATCTTCCTGTAAATTCTGCAGCACTTACCACCCTGATTCCGAAAAAATTGGAACTCAGTGTAAAACATGAATAAAACAGAATGTGATAATTTGCTTTTCATTTGTGACACATGCTCAATTCAAAACAGTACAAAGAAAATATATTAAATATATATCATCAACTTCACTGATTTTTGTAAATGTCTGGCCAGCAACATGTTTCAAACAAAAGACTGTTAAAGTTGTGGACTGATCCAAAAACACCTGTTTGGATCATTCCACAGGTAAACAGGTTTATTGGTAACAGGTGATAGTATCATGATCGGGTATGAAAGATTGATCCTGGAAAGACTCAGTCGTTCACAAGCGAGGATGGAGAGAGGTTCAACACTTTGTCCAACACATGATTGCATGATATTACTGCATTTGGTGGAACACTTGGTAAAAGCATTGTCAGTAAACACAGTTGTTTGGAAATTATTGTGTTTTGTTATTATGTTTTACATAGAGTCCCACGTTTTTTGGAATCAGGGTTGTAGCTAACTACTGTTGTTGTCACAGACTGTTGCACTTGTTCCACTCTCTGAGAGAAAAACACTACTCTTGACCATTATTTAGCATTGGAGCTATTTTAAAAACCATAAGACTGTAATTTGTTTTGACCACGTAAAGCTAAGTTGTACCTCAAACCCACAAATACATTTACATGCAAATCAGCGACGATATGTGAACCTGAAATAAGATGGGCTGAAATGTTACAGTATTCAAACAGCAAACAAGGCCTGTAGCTCAACAACCATGTTTGAAGCTGCGATTTTGTTGCTGAATACCAAGATACCAGCTGCACTTTTGAAGCTCATTTTTACACCTACTCCTTGCAAATTTGTGATATTACCATATCCCAGAGAAAGATTTCATCACAAACAAAGCCTTGCAAGAGTCTTTAGGTTCTGACAGTCACAATTTTGTAATAGCTGTTGTGCCTCTCTTTTCGTACATTTGAACATATGTTGCTTTGGACCACATAGAGCATGTGTTAGACATGGTATGCCAGAGTTTGCCAGTCCTTAAAAAACTGAAGTTAAGAAGTGGTACTTTTCTTCTGCCTCTGTGCCCTTTTTTTTTACAGAGTAGCACAAGGTTCCATTTTACTCTCCTCCGATTCCACCTCCAAACCCCTTTGATCTTCCGTCCAATTAAGTTTGTCCTTTCTGCGGTCCCAGATAAAATCCAGGCATGATTGTGCTTTTTCCATTGTTGCTGGCTGTGGGATGGCGCACCATCTCTATTACATCTCCCTCTCTCCATTTTTCAAAATTTGTCTGATCTTTTTTCTTTGGTTTTTCAATCTGCATAAATGTTACTGACTTGATGAGAGTTCGGATTCTCTGTGCTCTTTTCACTTTCTTCCTGTGCTCTTTGTATCTTATTCATTCATGTATTCACAAATCTAAATATACATTCTCTATACAGCACATGGATTAACACTGTTTTAAAATGAAGCCTATAAAATGAATTTACTTGACTTGACTGTACAACTCTGCATTTATTCTATTAAACTGTGACCTCAGACTCTTCGCCCCTGACGCAAACTTGCATTGCTGGTAACTATAAAATGTGCTCTTCACAATATGAGCCATGAGCTGTTGCCAGTGGAATTCAGTGCTTCAGGTTATTGAACCTCATCTCTGCACATGACATTTACTTAGTGCAACCTCCTAATGACACAATGTACCACTGATAACTTACTATCTCACTATCTTACACCTCCTCAAGCACAATATAGGACACTGTCATTCATAAGACACATAACAGAGCGTTTCTCTTTGCATTGTCACAGTAAGTCATCATGCACGGGGAAATGAATCGCAAGATTAATCACTAGAGTTATTACAGTACAGGGAAGTATAATTAAGGCAACTCTAAATTCAGAAGGCACAGTTTGGAAGATTGATTATGACACATACACAATTACAACAGCACCCACTATCTCAAGTTCACACGACTTAAAACAGACAAGCTTCATCTAGTTGTTGCATTTTCCGAAAGAGAATATATTATGATGGAAAAAAGCACTTTCTGAAAAGCTCATAGTCCTGTGTTTCATGTTGCAGCGAGCTGTGGTGCACACTCTTTTTCTGTGTTGTCCACTCTCCCTCTTTCATGTCATTGACAACTGTGCAACATCAAATTAAGTCATAATGAGCAAATGAAATCTCAAAAACAAGCCAAAGCTTTGGTTTTTTTTTAAGTGCCAAACTGCCAAAGAACTGTCAAATCTCAGCACTAAACAATTTTTTTTGTGTGTTGAAGAGCTGACATCAAATTGTTTTTTTGTTGGCTTGCACTTATTTGATTTGTATTTCTGATCAATAAGAATATGTGGCAAAAGTAAAGAATGCCAGCAATTGATTACAGGCTTTTTTCCCCCCTTTTGTTCTTCTACAGTCAACTTGTCATGCGTTTGGTTGCTACACAGCAGAAATAAATGAATAATTAAACACTCCTTTCTAGTAGCCAATCAACATAACCAGACTGTTATATTGCCCAGATGGACTCAGCCTCGCGCCAAATTTAGCCTCTGAAATCAATACTACAGAAAGAGTGGATTCTGCCATAGAGTGCATTTGTAAAATATACATTCATCACTTTAGAATTGATTCACGTCCGGGTTTAATGCAAGTACAGCATCTTTCTACGTCTCCATTTGACTCTTGCAGTCAGTATGCCAGAATACAGCAGAGAAAGTCCTGGAAGCTCAGTTCAAAACCTGAGTTTGTTCAACTGAAACATCAGAGCTCTGGGACAAAAACAAAGCATTCAGCAACAAACAGCTTGAAAATTCAACTCAAAACTTGACATGACTTGAAGGACAAATATAATTGGCTTCATCACTGAGGCATCGTAAGACTTTTAGACATTAATGGGGATTCTAATATGCCATTAAATGTGATTTACATAAAAGAAACAAAAGTTTATTGTTAGTTTGGAACATATGAAGAAATGTGCTGAGATTGTCAGTTTTATCACTGTAGAACATTTTAATATCAGTGTTGCATCTTTGGCAAAACCCCATGTAGCTGTATTTTATGACCTCCAGCCAACATGCTTGCATGCCGGCAGATAAAAAAAAAAAAAATCTCCCTCAATCATTTTTGGTATTCCGGCATTTGTGGTATCAGCCAATGTGGCCAACCAGCACTAAGAGATTTCACATGGCAGTTTGTGCTATTTACACTAGATTTATGTGCATGTCTGTGGAACGCTGATATGTCCGAGAGCCTATCTGCACCCTACAGGTTAGAAACACCCAGGCGTTCCCTAAATATTGACCATTTCCACATTGCCACTGCAGAATCACAGTTTTGATCTTGATGAATAAAATACATATAAATATACTACTTTGCCACGAGTTGTTAAATAAATAAATGAAAATGGCAACAGAATAAGACAATGAAGCAAAAATTGAAAAAAAAAAAAAAAAACTTTAACTGCACCATTAAATTACAAGTTAGATCTATTTTAATAGGCCATTAATCACCGTTACAGTCATCACATGGGCTTAACATCCACACTATGAACAGTACCTCTGACCTCAGCCTCTCAGGCAGAAAAGCTCCCACACAAACCTCATTAAGACCGCACAGTGTATTAAGCATAAAATATAATATGTCATGAGCTAAATCCTAAGTGCTGAGCTGGACTTATCTGGACATTGTATTTTTTTTTTTTTTTAGCTTACTCTGCTGGCCACAGTCTTTTTCTAAACAATCTCTAAAATGCCAAGACTGTGGTTTGTACAGGTCCAAGCATTTTTTGTTTTTTTTTTCCACCACAGCAATGAAATCCTCCATGTCCACTGTGACAGCTACTACTTCCACAGAAGAAGATGTGCTTTCGCCTCACAAGAGAATAACTTCAGGAACAGTAGCCTGTGTATGTGCCAAGTGTGGAGCAAAATGTTACTTTTCTGGGGAGTCAACTTTGGAAAGTAGGACAGGCAGTGTGTCCACCTTTGCTCGCCTGTAGATTCCTACAGAAAGATACTATACAGAAGGAGCTGTTGGGTAACACATTCGTTGTTTGGCATCGACGGCAGCTCCGCCAAGTATTGTTTTGTAACTCTGTGACTGTACTGTAAGTCAGCCAAATCTACCCGGCTACAGCTTCAAACAGATTGGAGGCTTCCCTGTACAAATGGCAGGCCAACTAATTACCTCAACTCGTCCTTTTGATAACACAGACAACCCAACATGAGTGCGAGCAGAGCTTGAAAAACGAAAAAAAAAAAAAAAGCTCACAAACAAAATACTTCCAATCAGCATCTCAGCCAACAACAAGAACCAGCTCCGACACTGTGCTCGTGCTGTGGAATGTCACAGGGGAATGCAATGTGGGGAGTTCTTTTCTCTAGCTTTTACACACAGAAGTACACACCTCACACTATCACACACACACGCATGCAAAGGAAAGGGGCTTGCTTTCAGCCGGCGCTCTCACTGTGCCCACGAGCGCAGAGTCAACTGTTTTATCCACACTGCCGACGGGAACAGCCTTGCATCTTCTTCTGTCACACTGACACAACAAGAGAGAAGCGGTGAGGAATACAAAGGCAGAGACATCGGGGGAAAAGGGGAGAAGCACCGAAACAGAGAGGGAAATAAAACAGAAAAAAAAAAGACAGAGGGACAGAGAGAAGCAAAGAGTGCTGGAGCTGGAGCTGAAGCTATCAAGTGCAGTGGTGTAGGCATTCCCTTCACTTTCTACTATCTGTTTCTACTCTTTTTTTTCTCCTCCTTTCTCCCGTCTGAAAGCGAAATTCTCTCAACCTGAGACCTGTCTTATTTCATTTTGATGTGCAGCACAGACAGATGAGAAGACAAGGAGTGTGTGGCCGGTGTGGTTGTAGATGCTGATGTACTTACACAGTGTAAGAAACAGATGAATCCTTTTATTTAATTGGAGACGTTGTACACAATAATCAGAATATCCATCTGAGGAATTTTCTGTCTGAATTATAAATGACCTTCTGACCCAAAGGTAGACTTGATGATATAATTAGTGATACCTCCTAAGTGAGACCACCTGGAAGCATAAGAGGGATTAAACAGAAAAAAAAACATTCTTATAACAGTACGTCTTGTTCCTGTGATTAGCATTTTCTTTGATAGTGAGGAGAAAAAATGGGGAGAGAAGGCAAATGAGCTGCTGATTATGCACCAGAATGTCTCTAAGTGAGAGAAAAATAAATGGTGGCTGTTTTTGCTAATGGTACTTTTCAAGCCAGATTTTCGCCCCGTTTTTGTTCTCTTTTTTAATCTGTTTTTTCATCCATTTTTTTTCTCAATTTCTACATTAAACAGTAATATATTCCTCACAATTGAAAATAATGAGTCACATGCACTAATGGTTTAGCGCATATTTCTACAATTTGTTTAATGTGTCATATTCAAGTAATGATTTTTGTGGGATGTCTATATTTGGCAACAGACGGTTTTCAGCATTTCAGACAAAACCATGCACCGAGCGCTTGTGGCTCCATAGGAATCTGTTCGAACTCTCCCCCTTTACAAACCTTCCGCGAGGTCTGTGCTCTTTTTATCAGTGGAAAGTACAGCGGAGCAGACAAACTGTGTCACAAATTTCACATCCTCGACACTAAACCTGTTTTTGACAGCAGTCAAAAGAGGCGAATTTTAAAATTGTCCAATCCATTCCTCTCTGGGGCAGAACAGGCAGTGATGCTTGATGTAGAAAGGAGGACGCGTCTGATGGCTACATCAGTAAGAATGTGTGAGAGTGATAAGGTATTTTATTCAATTTCACAATATATGTACATGTGAACTTGTGTGGGTGAAAATGTGTATGAACATTTGCTTTGATCTCTGAATTTTATGTTATTATTTTTTTTTTATTTGTGAGCCTGTTTATGTGTTGCTGGGTGTGTGTGTGTGTGCGTGTTCGTGCTGATGTGTGCTGCGGTAATAGAAGCTGTCCTGCAGCACACAGTCTGGTGTTTGCAGCCGGAAAGCTGTCATAAACAATCTGCTCCAGCGTCAGTTAAACAGCAAGCGTGGGAGAATTGAGTGCTCTATAGGCTACAACCAGCCCCACGCTCTCTAAATAGACCAACCCATCTGCCTAATGCACTGAAATCAAAATGAGCAATGGATATCCCATATGACATTGCAATAGTTAGGCGACAACAGGTTGGCAAGAACTTGAAGTGACACTGGTCGGCGACTCTGGGAGGTGCTGAGGTTTGACACTGAGTGAAGTTGAAGTCGATCTTATGCTGCACTGTGAAAACTGGCAGACTGTGGGTATCCTGCAGGAAATGTGGCTTTTTCAGGTTCAAATGATTTCACACATGGATGTGATGAGGTTGCTGTAATGTGCGGTAGAAATAGACTCCAGCCCATAAGCCAAAATACCCTCATACTATTGTAGCAGGACACATGCAGGATGGGCCATAAATACATTTAATCATCATGGTGAATCAGGGCAGATTTTTACCACTGAACCAGTTTTAACTATTGAACTGTGTAGACTGAAGGTGTTTTGAATGGCCAACGAAACACGAAATGTTTCCCAGATGATGATTCTGAAATATTTTGCTGACCTCTTGACCTTTTGTCAAACCCCTGCAGCACGGCCCTGAATGGCCTTTTAATCCATGGCAACGTATCTAGAAGACTAATAGCTTGATTTCCATTAAAAAAAAGCTGTAGATGTTCTGGCCCCCATGAGGATGAATCATATTTCGTGATGACTAAGTTCGACACAGAACACAGGGTTTCAGACATCCAGTAAATTACGGTTTGCTGGACCTGATGGACCTGACCAGCTGGGGTTATAAAAATGTATTGTTCGGTGGGTTCACTGCACAGGTCCATGCACCACGTCTCTCAGGCACTTTTTCTTTTTTGGGTCGGAACATGGAACAACATTTTCTCTCCCACAGCTCAAAATGAGCCATAATAATGATAATAAGGTATAATATATCTGCAGGGGTTTGGTAGGTTTGTTGATCAATAGCGGTGACTCAGCAATTGCTTCACTACCCACAGAGATTTCTGGCTCTGAAAAACTCTGTTTCCAGCCTTTACTACATCGTGAATCAGTCATCCTCCACTTGCAGTTTAAGCTTTTCAGTGATGGAGCGCGCTGCTATGGGCAGGCAACACATTTTATGTTCCCTCATGAACTGTTTCTTATCGCTTGAAAGTTTGACTTAGGCCATGACAATTAGACTTACAGCATTCTAAAAATGATCTAAACTTAAATTTGATGCTTGGTTTTTGGTATAATTAGGAATATTATGAGTGTAAAAATGTGATATACTCCTGCTTACCTAAATATATTGCTCCTTCAGTAGAGCTAGTTTTGAGACCCAAGTTTTCTCTGCGCTTAGATAAACATATTTTTGCATAATTCTGTGTGTTGAAAAACAGACCTCAGTATCAAAACCTAGATCATCACATGGCATGAAACATTTATCAAGTAGATTTAGGAAAAAAGGCTCCCGGCATGCGTCTACATCTCAAAATAGTTTTCTATCTTTAAAAGGAGGCTGCTGTATATTCTTTAATTAAAACTGAGGAAGGACCATCTGGATTCCTCCCGACCTTTGTAAGTTCACATTGAATGTAGATGAACAGCTCTAAATCTTTAACTTACCCATATATATAAATATATTTGCCTGGTGTTTGCAGATACGTGGCCTGCAAAGTAACGCTAAACTTCACACTTGCAAAAAAAAAATGTGTTCGCACATATGCCAACATCCTCGTCACTCACCCAGAAGGCACCTGTGTGCAGACTCACAAACCATCCCGAAAATATACACGTTCATTAAGAAGGTGTACCGTGAAGTGCGTTCAGTAGATTGTGACATTTTTTTTTTCAGCTGAAGTACTTAATTAGTGTAACAAAGGGTCCCACGAGACAAACAATAACATCAAAAAATCTCAGCTTGTTGTTTTTGCATTCTGCATTTTTCACACTTTTTCTAATTCGACATATGACTCTTGTCCCTGATGGCGAATATAATTTGAGGCTTCTGTGTAGAAAACACTCCCTCTATCAGAGGAGTTGTTTTCCAGCCGTAGAGACTTTCTCAAAGCTGCAGCTGTTGTCTCCTTTCTCACATCTCTCTCCTCCTGCATCTCAAAGGGATGAATTCCAGAGCAGTCATTTGCATGTTGCTTTAACACTGTGCCATCTGTCAAGTTGTAAAATTCCTCCCAGTGTCTAAATAATAGCAAGTGAATATAAAAAAAAACTTTACCAAAAAGGAAGAATGAAATATTAATTTGAGACTGGGTTTTATTGCTATATGAGGTTAAAGGATAGTGAAGATTGAAAACCTAAAAACTAACACCTTTTAGACACGCTAGCAGTGTGGCTTTAGGGATGGCAGCGTCTGTCTGTCGGCCAATCCATCACTTCGGTGAAGACTGAAGTATCTCAAAAACTATTGGCCGGATTGCCAGGAAAGTGACATTCATGGCCCCCAGAAGATGAAGTCTCCTGAATCCGATGTTGACAGATTTTTCCTCTCGCACCACCAGCAGTTTGAAGTTTCCTCTTCTCCAGTACAGTCTGTGTCGCTGACTGAGTTGCATTACCCATTAACTCAACTTTGGAGGGCTGTAAACAACAAATTTCAAACTGCTTAACAATCTGCCATCATTTTATTGACTGAAGCACAACATGTGCAATTAATACAAATGCACTTCTTACAAACGCAAACGAACAACGTGAGGATCCACAGGCGTTATGTTTATAGAATATGATATAGGTATCTTTCTATAAGTGATAATTGTGTGCAAATAGAAGCAAGTCAAGCGGATGAATGATTTGTGCATGATCTTTATTTTTATTATTTATTGTTATGGACTTCATTATCCCACTTTGGCTATACCATGGTCACTTGTCAGCAAAATGCCACAGGCTATGTTTTTAAATTAGAACGATCGGTATCAGGTGTAGAAGACGTTCAGGATCACATTAATTATTATTATGGGATGAAACAAGGCTGCAAAGATAGCCAGGCATATAAGTATATCCAGGAGAATGCATCGACTAATATTTACACAAACCTGGAGATTTTTTGCATCTTCATGAGTCTTGGTTTCATAAAGCATTCGATCAGAATCAGAATCTGTTTTAGAAGAACTTGTCTCTACGTTTGCTCACAGCAACGCAACACAGAACAATAGAAATAGACAAAAGTAAGGTAATAATAATGATGAAATAAAGCCATATTAAAATTAAATTGAAATTCTAAAATCTGTTTACATACTGGAAAAGTGATAGTTTTGAAATGTGAAACCTGAAATGAAATATTGACTGCACAAAGGAAATATGGACTGTGCTGAAGGTGACAAGAGCCAAAATTAAATGTGACACGTGCATAAATAATTCAATTATGTAACAGTGGAGGTTGAACGCAGTGCACATTGTAAAGTCTGCTTTGATTAAATATGTAAAAGTGACGAGTGCAGGGATTGAATAAGCAGTTTGATAGCCCCATCTTCAGCTCGTTCACAAAAATTGATGGGAAGTTGCAAAGGCAGGTGAGGGCTGTGGTTGGGCCAGATCGGTGGTAATTTGAAATTGAGTGAAGCCTGTCCCGCGACAACACAATGCCCGTTTTTGCTTTCCATGATGGGAATGGGTTGGCTCCGGAATGGTGGTGGCAGAAATTCAGTCAGTCAGAAATCCAAAGAAGACAAATGTGTCATCACTGGAGCACTCAAATCTATGTTTTTTATTGAAAGAACATTGTCGACCAGTTCAATTAAACAACACAAATAGCATAGGATACAACATTTAGTTAAAAGTGCATTAAAAAAGAAGTTTAACCTGTGGGCAAAACTTTAAAAATTCAGCAAAGAATTGCTTAATTAACCTTTCTTGAACTTGAAGTCGTCTTCCTTGACACCTATTGAAAGTCCATTGTTCAGTCACCTTTCATCCCTGGTTTGATCCACCATCTCCTGAGGAACTATATCTGCCTCTCTTTCTCTACATGTTTGACTTCACCCGCTTTGACTCTCCATTTCACAAAAGAACGGGACCATACAATCTGCACCTCGGGGGGGTTAGCTGGGCTGGAGATTCTGTTCAATGCTGTGTTTGATATTCCAGACACTTGTCTTTATCTTTCCTCACGTTCTCCCAAAGCGAGGTTAAAATAAATTACAGCCTCTTTTTTTTCAGCACACAAGATAATCTCGTTTTAGGCTTTAACTTTAAAATTACCATTGTATAATTATTTTTGTTTATCTCCGCCTTCGACATATCAGTGCCTCTCTGTCTTCAGTAATTAGGTGTCTTATTAAACTAACTCCCTGAGCAGGGAAACTATTCAGCCAACACTGACTGGATCCGTGTTATCATGTTTAGTTGATTAGAAGTGAAAGGAGTTCTGGTGTCACCTCTTAGATTGTCATTGATCGTTTTTCACTCTCTCAAACAACAAGAGAACAAAATGCTGTTTCTACTTCACTCAGTGGACTCCTTTCTCTTTCATTACACACCTGCTCTTCACAGCTGGATGTCTGATAAATTGATTCGGATTCTGTGCTCCCTTTTTTTTTTTATGTCACAATGCCTTGTGGGTTGGAATTTCTTGGAGTACTTGTAGGAAGAGTAGCTGGGGTTAATCAACATGTTATGCTTTTCTAAAAACCCGTGTCAGCTCTTGCCATTGAAATATTCCTCAGAGCTACTTCTGAATTTTAAGTTTCTGATATATGGCATAACACCACGTATCGTACACCACATGCATGTTGTGTCGATTTCTCCCCTCCAGCCAAACCCGGTGTGAAACCAGCGCACGTTCAGAACATCCTCCTTATTTCCATCACTGAAGAATTACAGTCCTAAAACTCTCACCACCAGCTATATTCCCCTGACGGATGTTTATGACAAGGATGTGATCCTCATATTTCTGCACATGCATACACACGCTCTACATACACTCAAGCACTTGGAAACATGCACAGCTACACCCACAGCGGACAAAGTGAATGACATTCCAAAGGAGATAATTCATTGTTATGGTTTTCCAAACCAGCTGACGTGCCCGTTTCCAGCACGCAGGCCTGTCTGGATTTATAATAGGATGCTTGTCATTATGCAGCAATGCAGGAGGAAGGTAGGCATATTTGGGAAATTAAATTTATACAGGGCAGTGAAATAAAGGACAATGAAAATCAACCAGCTGTCAAGCACTCTGGTTTAGATTTGACGTAGATGTATTCCTTTCCCGTTTTCACATCAGATTTTGACACTTTCTGAAGTTTACTTTTACCCAGTACCCAATGTCCACTTTGATTAGACAAAGGAAGAGGTGGAGGGAAAAAAAAACTTTGCAACTCAGAAGCATGACACCATTTCAAGCCTGAAAAAGGAAACTCGATGTTAAATCTTTACTCCAGCTCTCTTTCAGGGACTTCGAGTCTATACTGTACATTGTACATCTAAGAACTGCGAGTTCCCAAAGGCTCCCTGGAGTCTACATACTGTACCGTACCTTTGTCACTCCCCTCTTTCATTGCTAAAACATGCTCTCCCCATTTTCTCTTTCTCCTTCCTCTTTTCACTGTTACCACCACATCATGCTGTGAATACTAAATCTTCAGTGGTGAGCACATGGACTCTGGGTGGGATGGGGCGAGAGACAAGAATACCAAAAACAGAGGGTTCAGAGAAGATTTGAGGAGTAGTAATGTAAATTCCTTCTCAGAATTTTAACTGCCTTTTGTACTCACCCATGTGGAGAGATGAACTTGAACATGTCGTGCAGTATATACAAATAGATAAAACATGTCAACAATAGTAACAATAATTGTGATTGTCTGTTTCCCGTCATTGAAATTGTAAGATTTAGTCCATTCCTCCACAAATCAGTTAGTAGCACTGTTGGATGAATAAGCTGTTTTCTGATGTTGAAATTTGTTGCATCCGTTTGACCTGAGGTGTGCTTCAATTTTATTGAGGCTATTGGTCTAATCTCACTTTATCGACCAATTAAAGTTTCATAGGCGAACCTTGCAGGTAAATAGTTTGTTTACAGGGCAGAGTTAAAAATAGCCAACAATTCCTGACAAGTGAAAAATGCATACCTGTTCACCCCGTCTTGTTTTCTCCACCCGACGCTTAAATCTACCGGTGACTCTGTTTGTGATAAGTGGAATTAATCACTTTTTGAGAAAATGGAGCTTTAGAAGTCTGAGGGGATTTAAATGGAGCAATAAGATCACAGGTGTGTATCATTATTTCCCTGACAGATGATGCAGGTCGAGTCACATTAGAAGCATTTGTTTACTTCCCGTGAAGCCAAGCTAACGTTGATGTTCTTGCTCTGTGCCCTTTTTGATGCATCACCAAATTAGCTGTGTACTTGTTACTTTTTTATGAGCTACAGCAGATGTGTTCTGGTAACTATCCATCTTGGTTTTTAAGAGTTTTAATGTACAGGTGGCCTGTTGTCCTTCACTCACCCTCTCCCTCACTCCTCTTCTCTCCTCTGTATTTCTCTGTAGTACCCTCTGTCTCTTTTCCTCAATGCCCACTACTCAGCATTTACTGCTACTGTGATCTGATCTCTCTCTCTCTCTCTCTCTCTCTGTCTCTGCAGTACCACTGCAGCTCCATCAATCACGCACATGCAGGCTGCACACACACTGAGCAATTCAGAGCTTATCGAGTGAAGACAACGACAGCTCTGTGATAGACGCACGGGAAGAAGTGTGTCAGTAACACGTACATGCGTGCACACACTCACGACACTGTCAGTTCACAGAGCTCAGAAAGACGCATTGGGGAATTAATTATTTTCAGATGTGTTAACGTTATTTAAATCTGGAGTTATCTGTATACATCTGTGAGCCCGAGTGAATTTTCCAATTAAGACGAAGAATTGACAGCGGGTGTGTGTCTGTGCATCTACACTCATGAAGAGTAGTTAGTTTGTGTTTTGGTCTTTGTGTGTCTTACGATGTCTTCTCTACTGTACACTGTGTGTGTGTGTTTTCATTCATGTGGTGTAACAAAGGGGTTGGGTAGGGGTTACACAGAGGGCGCAGTTGCATTGAAAGTTGGACATATTGGTGAATCTTGAGATTATTAATATGTTTACTTTTTGTTTCTGACAAGTACCCACAGTTCTCCACTCCACTTGAACAAATACCACATATATAGCAATTCATAATATTAAAAAACTAATTAAAATATTCTTGAGATTCCATACAGCAAGTATCCCTATACTGAGAAGGCATTAAGTAAATCCACAATGAGACATTTATTACATTTGTGCATCCACAATAAAAATTGGTTCAGAGCGTGGTTCTGTTAAAAAAAAGCAGCTTTCAGTTTGTGGATGTTGAGACCATTAACTCCAGACCCCTAATAGCATCACAGAGGCTTTCATTTCATGCCTGTTCCATGTGGAAAATGCCAGGGAGAAATTACAGTTTCTTGCGTAGTGGGGCTAATTTCACATGAAAGGCAAAATATCTCAGGATAATATTGCCAGCTAATGATATGCCACGCTGCTAATTAAAAAATTTTCTCTAGTCTCTCGGCTAGAGAATGACACAGCGGCAACACAGCAGCAATTACACCACACCATGGAAATACTTTTTATTTCTTTACATAAGAAAGAAAATATAACATTGTTCAGACGTTGCCACGTTTAATCATAAAACAACTAGCTGTAATTTGATCCTTTTTAATAATTTAGTGCCGTATTTCAAAGCCTCAAACTCGGAACGCCGTGTTCCATTTTGCGGTGTGTGTTTTGCAGATTGCACAGTTGCACTGCTAATGAGCAGCGAGACAAACTACTCTTCACATTCGTTCCCCCTCAGAGTGGTATTTCAGAATTAATCATCTTTAATTTCCAAAAAGTTGGAACAAAACAAGGTAATATTTTTTTGTTCAGAACGAACGTCTCGGCACAGGTTTTTTAAAGATCAAAGGCTGACGTTCATGCATTGTCAATATTGTAGCTTTGTTTTGACTCCTCTCCCTCCTCCTCTCTTCTGTCTCACTCTTTAATTGTAAATCAGGAATGAAATCAGTCTCAGGCATAATTTATTTTCTCTGCATTGCTCTAAAGTCCAAAATGCTCTGGTCATGGTTCTAGTTGTGTGTTTCTGCAGGTGTGTTGTTTTGTGTGCACGTGGCCCCACACCAGTGAGCTCCCCATGTTGTCACCTCACCATATGTCCCTTTCCTCAGGGCTGGCACACATGTGCCGTGGCTTGATGTGGCCGCGCATGCATGCATTCCCACCGCGGCCTCACAAGAGGGGATAACTGCACTGACCCGCAATATCGTGGTCCTGCCAGGGAACAGGGCCAATCTGTGGCCATCTCCACGCTCAGCTGAGCCGTGTGGTTACTGTAAACTGTTTGGCTCAACGACTGTGACCGAAAAAGACCGCTAGAAAGGAACATCTTTTTTTTTTTTTTTTTTTTTTTTTTGCGGCTCACCAGATTGAACTTCGAGTAATTTCTGTAGCTCTTGTGTAACATGGGACTCGTTTTCTAATCAACTCTCCTTTTTTGCTCCATTGGAGTTACAATGAGGTCTACTGATTTTAAACTGGAATCCAAATAGTTCCAGCTGGTGGTTTCATTACCATAAAAGCCTCCCACCTGCAAACCACTATGAGGTTTTTATTGTGACGGGGCTGCAGGAAATTTGAGTTAGTCACCAAGATGGTTTGAAAAAAATGAGGTGCATTTAGTAATGCAACATGTCCTCATACCTTAATGACAGAATTTGCCAATGGCTCCCAAAATGATAATAAACCCTGGAGAGTAGCAGCGGCAGGATTAACAGACAAACGCTTGGTTAAAGTGTGGTGGTTGTAGTTTGATTAGCATTAGAAACCAAAGCTGCTATGAAAAGATGATGTTTTGGGTTAAAATACTTGTGTAAGCTTTGTTACATACATGAGTTAAGATTAGTCTGTGTTGACTTTTGTTGACTTCCTACTTTGCTCTCATCACAATTACTATGGCTGATAGCAATGTAACAATAACAGTATCAAAAGTCCATTTGGGTTGTAATAATTCCTTACACAGAGAACCAATACAGCCATTTTTTTGGGTGAAGAACATTCTGCGAGATGTGCTTTTTTGGGTGATTTATTCCTTGGCGGATCAGCTTTGAATATTTTGAGAAGGAGATGGCAGAGGAATAAGCAGCCACAGTGACCTGTTAGATGAAGAGGTGTGGGTGACAGATGCTCACTGCAGTTTGGGAGACCATCAAACCTCACACGTCATCAAGGTAAACAACACCTTCCTCTGTGTCCCCCTGTCATGTGGAAAATGACTCGTGCCGTGTCTGCATCATGGGATGTAATCACGGTTGCTCACACCCCTATGCTCACACACCACAGGTATCCCGAAGTTTTCCATCCAAGATTCAACCATAGTCCCTTCTGTTGAAACTCTATGAGAAAATGGACCGACAGTCAACGAGTAGCTGGAGCTTGTTTGTGTGTGCACGTCTTCATTTGAATGCATCAGTTATTCATTGCTAATTAATCGTTTCTGGAATCAACACTGTATTTGGGACATCCTCATTTTTCTCCCTTTTCATCTCCTTGTGTTATTTGTCTTATTATCTCATAGTCATTTCTTCCCATGCACAGTTTTCTTGCTGTCTTCGTAGCCCTACATGTGATTTTTCTCTCCTTCTTTCATTGCTGCTGTCTTCCATCAACGCCACTCTGACACTCTCCATCCCCCACGCTCTTCTTCTCCTCCTCTGAGCATTTCTTATTTTTCCTTCCTCTTCAGCGGCCTTCAGAACCAATCCATTTCCACCCTAACCTGCTTCAGAAAATAATTACCCTAACATGGAAGACGGACAGAGACAGACATGGAGAGGGACAAGATGGCCACTGATGGCAGGCGAGATGACAGTGTAGGTGAAAAAGTGTGAGAGAAATCAGGGGGCAGCAGGGCGGAGAAAGGAGCAAAACACAGATGGAGATTGATAAGAGAATGTGTTTGAGGAAGAGGGAAAGTTCAGGAGGAAGAAGCGGAGAGGAGCGTGAGTGTGAACACCTGCAGAGCCTTCCCACGTCGCCACAACTATGCGACGTTTCAGAAGCAAACCCAGACAATTCCTAATCCTCTCCATTAGCACCAAAGGTAATAATCTCATCTGAGAGCAGCGGATATTGTTAACATCCCTTGCTCCAGAAACATCAGTTAATACATGATAAGCAAACACAGTTAGCGCTTTTATTGCCACAGCACAAACAAAGCTAACCGCCATAAGCCTCGTTTTGTATTGCTTGGCCAGGAGCAATGCTAATTCCTGTTAACACTGCCAGGTATTACTGACACAGAGAACAATGCTAAATCCCCGTTAGTAGAACCCCAGCCACTGCGGGAGCTTAGCACAGCTTGGGTTTCCATTAGCCCGGCAGTATAGGTATACACACACACGCACACGAGCGAGTGCATTGTCTCGCACACACACACACACACACACACACACTCACGCTCAGCCCCCTGATTCCCATTAACCTGAGGGAACCCCTGCATGGCTGGGAGAGAGAACCCTAATTTGTCAGCCTGCCGTGGGTCTTGGAGCTGAAGGTCGTTAGCAAATAGAGTTCACCTCTAATTACTGCTGGACTTCCCTTAGCATGAGTGCACATTATGCCTAGTGTGAATGTACATGTACCATCATAATATATGTGTGTGCTTGCCTGTGTGTTTTTGATCATGTTTCTGTGGTGCATCAACAGATTATCCACAGTTTTTAAATACGTCAGTCCAAAGATTGAGGCATACTTTAATTTTGCAAATATATTAATTTCTTTGTTTTATTCTGTCAACTTCTCCCCCTCTCTGTTTCTATGCCTTGGCACGTCTCTAATCTACTATGGTGTATTTCTCTCTTTGAAGTGCTCTCTGCTTGCATCCCCTCCTTCAGTCCTCCTTCTCTCCCTCGCTCTACTCTGGTTGGAGTGCAGCACATCTGGTGCAAACAGGACTTATTGATTATAGGATTACCTAAGCTATCAAACTTGTACAGTCCTCCATGCCCTCCTTGTTCTCTCTCCTGCCAGCTCGAGTCCAAAAAAAAATAAAAATACTCAAGCCAACAGGGTACTTGTGGAGTTTCAGCTAAATCACTAACCCTGATTCTGAACACATGTCAGCAACTCATAGTTATGTATTCTTAGAGGTTTAGGCTGATGATATATGAGACAGGCAGATATGAGTCAAAGGTCAGGGTCGGCTATAATGCAGCGCCCCCACGGCCCTTGTGGGGATTCAATATTCTGCTCAAGGACACTTCAGCAGGGCGCAGCTGACAGCGAGACTTCTTGTCTTTATCAGCGGAGCACCATGCTGTCAACTATAAGAATTGATTTATGTTCTAAAAGTGAATGTATTGGATGGGAATCCACAAGTGGGGATAAACTGTGTACCAGAAATGGTTTCTGATAGCTGATACCATTTTGTTTTTAGTGGGATTTTTTTTTCCTTTTCGGCAAAATACCAAAAGTTGCTAAGCTTCAAGGCCAATAGAACTTGGATCAAATAACTTAACCTTCTTCACTCTTTTTCTTCTAGCAAAGAGAAATGTCCAAACCAGGCAGGTAGCAGTTGTCAACCGACACTGGTCTCATATTTGGAAGTTGATTAACTATAGCTAATTATGATCTTATTAGCTGGTGTCTGTGCTTGTTTGCAATAGAAAGAAACACCAGTTTTTTGTGTTTGTTGTGTGCAGTTCAGCCAGACCGACAGAGATGTGTCTTTATGTGGTGAAATGTTGTAGCTGATTGCGTCACATGTTTGTTTTGTTTTTTCAATTCAAAGGCCTCTCAGTTAAACTTTCATGTAATCAATAATTGAAACCTATCAACATAGTAGTCTGATTCAGGACTTCTAGTACTAGGAGCAAGTAGCAAGTGTATAGGTTGTGGCAAATCTCATCTATTGGATTTAGATTTCTTAAAATGTTTACGAGCCCCAGCTCTATATCTCTAATGCATCTTCCTACCTAGGCCAGCCTGTCTATATTTTTCCTGTCATCGCCCCCCCGCCGACCTCTTCTCAGCACCCTCTTTCTGTAAGGCAAACCGGACATATTGGACACCAGCATGGGACTATTTTGAAAGGAAGTTAATTGGGTATGTGCATATGCACCTCCGTGGAAGCGAGTGCACGCATGTGTGATCTTAACACGTATGGCACACAAGTTTTTTTGGGGGGGGTCTCTTGCTACCTTCTCTCACCCTTTCTCTCTCATCCCCTCTCACCGTACTCGTCTTTTACTGCCAGTCAGAACATATTGTTTCTCAGCATGGCAGAGTTTAGGGCTGACAAAGGGGTGGAGGGCAGTGGAGGGAGTGATATTATGGGCTTCAGTTGCCAGATTGGCAGCAAATCATCTTTATGAGCACACAGGAGGGCAGAGAGAGGCTCACGATTTCTCCCTGACTTCTATAGAGGAAATGACTGAGGCCCATCCAGACCACACCAGCAGCCAGTGACTCACTGATTGCTCTGATATTGACCCACAGTGCAAGTATTCACAGTGGGGAAATGAAAACAAACTGTGCATGTTTTGTCATGTAGTTTCTCTGTGTCTCTGCTTCCTTCATCTGCTTTTGGTAAAAGTTGTGGTGCATTTGTGCTACTTGAAAGTCAGGTGTACCTTCACATGAGCCGAGCACACAGTTTAAAAATGGATGGGAGATGATGAGGACATACGGTACAAATGTGTAGTTGGTTATTTGTGCATTTTCACACACATACACACACAGAGACACATACAAATATATTTGTGTTGTGTTAAATTTGATCGGTGTAGCTCTTCCCTATTTATGATGTACCAGAGACAATTTCACACATGGCATCTCATGCTACAATTTCTCATTGCAGTGATATGGGAGAAGGTGAGTGTGTGTGTGTGTTTGTGTGTTCGTGCCTGTAATTTAGTACTTCTGCATGACACGTGTGCAAACAGTACCAGTATACTGGAAAATTCCAGCTAATTAATTTTAAATGTCCTCTGAGAGTAGACATAGATATAAATGCTTAGCTCCAAGTGAAATGTTATTTTTCAATCCAGTCATTTACATTAACATACAGCCACACTGACTATTAAAGCTACTGTTTAAACCCTTCATATCAAATGTGCATCTCTGTATCTTCTTAGTAATCATGGAGCTTCTGTGGCCTAAAAGAATTCACTTGCTCAACACCAGTTGTTTATTGGAATCCAGAAATGTAATTGAGGATATATGCTGATATAGATTATCCATTTCACTTTCTGGACATGATGGAGTCTGCTTATCAACCTAATTAAAACTGGCACAGAGTGGCAGCCAAAGAGTTCCTCAGCCCTGCAACTTTCCTGGATGAATAGCCACTGCAGCCTGTTAATTTTACGAATACTGTCACTTGCATAATTGCCATTACTGTAACACATATCTCACACTCCCAATTATCTGATTACTAAAGCGTTTAGTTCTTTTCCTATAACAGACAGACAAAGTTTGAGGCTGAGCAAGAGACATGTTTCTCAAATATGTGGATCATTTTGTGGAAAGTTTTTTGGTTAGCCAAGATGCACAACCCACCAGTGAGCTATATCCTAAGAGCTGCATTGAATTTGCAGGATGAGCACTGTAATATTACTTTGTCCATTCCTCTTTCTTTTGGTCCTCAGGTCAAACTAGCTTAGTGTTACTGACTTCTCTTGTGATAGTGGTGTTATCGTACAAACAGGGAATCCTTGCAGTTGTGTGTCTGTTGGAGCTCCTTTGACGCCAATATACCCACTAACCAATAAGCCAAATCCCACAATCCCACTATGGTCTGAGTGCAATGGTATTTTAATGGCCTCTGAAATGAAAGCCATTCCCACCTGAGGAACTATGGGAAATAATTAATAACGCTCTGTTGTTATGAGCATTGTGCAACAGCCTCGCTTTAATGGAAGACCATACAATTGGCCACCATAGTCTTCTGCCATACTCGCATGAAAAAGCAATAATGACTTAGCAAGATCTCTCAGGTTAGGGATGCCACGGTGAGGAAATCTCCCCGGTTAATAAACTCCTGACCACACCGGTGTTACCAATTACACCAGACATTTTACAAGAACAGAACTTTGATCTTTGAATCTAGCCTCTCGAGCATTCGCTAATTTTAGCAGCCTTATTCTTGTGGTGCACATGAAGGTGCATGTGTAGACGAGAGGTGTTGCATCCAGATGCTGCCACCTTCATCAGACTAAGTTTACAGGTTGCCTCATTAATGATATCAGTTTCCCTATAAGCAGTGGATTTAATATTAAAATACTGCCAATAGCAAATACTGGCTTTGACACAAACTCTCCCACCACCGTCTCATCATTTCTTATATGTGAAATATGGCTCCTGCTACTCGATGCCTCTGGGAGCTGACATGTAAAACTGAACTAAAAGAGTTATATTTCTATTTCTAAAAAAAGCAAAACAGTGGGGACAGTGGGCAAGTAATTTAATCTTTGTGTAATCGGTGTATGCCCACATACCATGTAACACTGACTACTGCGGCTGTTTCAGGGCAAGATTTGCTAAGCTGTTTTTTCTTTCTTTATAGACATATTGTGCACTAAAAGTTGTGCATGTATCAAGTGCAACAGCCGGTAAGCACAATTTGACCATTGTCTGGCAAATAGTATGCATCATCAGGTAGTATTGCATCAATACTAGGAGGGGAAAAGTGCAACTGAGTGCATTCTGTCGGATTAACTAACCTTCCTGTAATATAAATGGGCCAGTTTGTGTCGCCAAAGGTTTAAATAATGCAGATGTGTTACAGCTGGGAGGAGAATCTAAAGTGAATCTATCCTCTGCTGAAATCTTAACGACGGCACACAAACAAAAGACATTATGAAGCTGCACTGAGCACAGAAATATAGTACATGATGAGTTAAGTGAACAAAATCAATTTCACAAAGAAAGAAAGAACAATAGCAATAATGAATGACTCAAAGCGCAATCCTGCAGTTTTTCGCTCAGTAAACATGAGCTACTCATGCACAGTATTTTTTTCAGACATTTATACTGTGCATCACAACACAGTTACCTTGGGATTCTGGTGAATTATTGCCCATATCTGCACCATCTACACTCTCCACCTGTTCAAATCTGTGCTTTGGCTGGATCGGTGTGCTCGGCTTGGTCGGCTGTCTCTCTTTCGTAGGTCTCATTCCTTCCCTTTTCCATTTTTAAAACGACTCCTACTGCCTTCATTTAGATGGTAAATGTATTGAAATATTTTGTTTCGCTAATAAGGATTTCTCGCCGCAGATGTGCCGCGTTTTGATTTCTTTTCTGAACATGCTGAACTTTTGAACTCTGCCTCACTCAGAGAAAGTGACTGGAGGGCAGTCTCAGTCGCTGATTGCATAATGAGCTGCTCACTTGGTAAATCAGGTGCTAATTGCATTCAGATTGTGAGTGCAAATTTAATAAAAGCGGTGGTGCATATTTGCCGCACTCTCACGTATGGATTTAGTCCTCACCACACCCACCCCATTTATTATGGCAGCCACTTAAGCTTGATACATAGTTGCTCTCAGCCATGCTTTGGACCACACACACACACCCTCAGACACATTTTTATCATGCATGTCTGTCTGCTATCCTTTGTGCCAAACTCTCACATAAATGCATCTAAAAACTCTCTCACTCTCTCTCTCTCTCTCTCTCTCCCTCCCAATTTTAACCTGCCATTCCTTTGTGCTCACTCTCAAACACACACCTGTGCACACATTTATCCACAGTCTTTGGAAGGTGGAGTGTATCAGTGAGAGACAGAGGGTTATGCTTCATGCAGCTCTGAGCAAAACAGTCCTGGCTGAGAGTTCACTGAATCAGGCAGGTATAACTGATCTGACCTGGCACCAAGTGGGCAGGCCAAACAGCCAAGCATGTCGCCACAGGGTGACAGAGAGAGAGATAAAAATGTTGATGAAGTTGTTGTTTTTGATACAGAGTCAAAGAGATGTCATACGTTAGAGATGCTGCATCCTCTGCTGTCGCGGAATGGATATTCAAGTTGACGTTTTAGGGCTTTTGAAATAAGCATTTTTCAACCAGAGACGCGGAACCAATCAGTGATATCAACAGCTGTAGACGAGTGCGAGCAGTGTTTTCACATGCTGGGATCATTTGAGTGGGGTTGTGTTAGGTAATTTTTTTGACGCTGTGGACATCAGAGGTGAAGCCAAGGTGGAGGAATATTTGTAACTAAATGAGAGTTAAAGACATGCCCTGCTGCTTTTGGATAATATTGCTCCTTTTTTGGAGCCTGTAATTTATGAAAACCTCGTTTAAGACAGGAGCAAACTGTGCTGCAAAACAACCACACAAACTATAACTTAATGTGGTACACAGATGTATCTAGTAAAAGTGTTGAACACACCATTCCTTTTTCAAAATATTAGTTTCTGGACGAGTTCGTTTTCAGACTCTTGCGTCATTGTTTAAGGAAATTTACAATCTTTTCTATATAAAATAATCTCGGGAAAACATTTGTTTATGCAAGTCATGCAGCTTCAAGCCTCATGCACCATTACGACTGGATGCGTTGTTTAAAATGATAACAGGCCTCTCCGATCCACAGTCCACTTCACTGAAGCCTTTTGTAAATAACGTGCTCCACGTGTACTTGGATACTCTCTCATTGTCCATGTGCTTGGTGCATCACTGTGGTCGTTGGTGGTCGCTCGTAATTAGTAATCATTTCCTCCCACTCTTCAATTTCCAATTCCCTCTAACATCTTTCCTACCTATTGTCTTCCTGTCTTCTCTTCCCTCTCTCTCTCTCTCTCTCTCTCTCTCTCTCTCTCTCTCTCTCTCAGCTCCTGTATCCATCTTCCTGTCTGCCCAACATCAATGATCTGCTGTACTGATTCATTGTACAAGCACATAAAAAACATGAAAAAAATGTCTAACACAATGTTTGGCTATGAAGAACAGGATCACAAAAAACACCAGAGGAGTCCAACCAGGGGGGGTCGTCCTGTCACCTCAGACCTCCCGTAAACCAGCCTGAGGCTCCATGGATTACCAGTGACACAGAGAATCAGTCATCCTGAGCAGCCCTTTAATTACTGGCATAAATAATAGATGAACCTATACAGCAGGCCCACGAGGTTTATTGAGCCGGCCAGGCTAACCGAATGCTAGACTGAGGAGCCTCCGTCGTTACTGTACATCACTGGACAAAGTGAAACAGAGTCACAAACAACAAGCTGACTGCAAGGACTTGATTAGGAGAGTCTGAACTGGTGCCAGATGATTGCAGGAGGTAGAAATAGACAGACTGAGATCTTGGTTTCCACTGCAAGTATTTTATGTAAATTATAATCTGTCACTTGTCACATTGATAAAAAGTAGTTTTTGACATTCTGAAATGTTTGTTGAAACCAAATGTTGTTCGTAAAATATCCATCCAACGCAACAACTCATAAAGCACCCATTGATGGTTTTCATAGTTGGTGCATTCGAGTGCTGCCAAATGTGTTTCTTGTTTTTTTTTTTGTCTTCAGACAGCACAGAATATGGCCAACTTTAGCCGACAGCAAAGCAGGATATCTGCTTGTCCAGCATTGATTATTGTTTCCATTATTCTGGTTTTGCTGTGTGTTCTGATGAAGCTTCAGTCTTTTGGAAGCTAGAAATATTTAAGACATGCTTCTTCTTCTTTCTTTTTTTTTTGTAGCATTTTCGAAGTTAGTTTAAAATTCACTTGACAGATGTAAATGTAGAGAGAAGCAGGGAAGAAAAGGTGCATGTGCGTGCTCGTGCATGTGTGCGCGCAGTTGGATGTCTGTCTTTATGTGTGGTTGCTTCATCCAAAACATCTCATTATGCGCTTGGTCTGCGCTCACATTGGCACAGGGCACCAGATCTGTTGACAAAAATTGTTTGGTGAGGGTTCCAAGACATGAAAAATGAATCTGGACCAAAAAATTTAGATTAACGGCTCAAGCAAAGAGCTGGCAAGCCTGGGGGTGGTGGTGGGTAGTTGGAGAGTGGTCGGGGAAGGCAGGGGATGGGAGGGTTGAAAGAGAAATAAGCCAGAGCCAAAGTGTATGGAGTGAATGAGCAGCATGAGGAGAGATTGTGCTTTTTTTTTTTTTTTTTTTTTTTTTTTAATGAAACGTCTTCCAAGAGGAGAGAGCAAAAAATAGCTAATTACATCTGAAAATTCACCCGCTCAAGTACGAACCCACAGGACTGACGTGGGAAACGACAGAAAAAAAAAACAGGAGGGGAAGTATAAAGAAGGGTGAAAGAAGTGTGAGAAAGATGAATAGATAGAGAATATAATAACAAGGTAGCTCACCCCCAGGCAAAGTGAGTCATATTCCACATACACACTGTATACATTTATAAACAGAAGGAGAGAGAGTTGGAGGAAGCTACTCATCTTTCTCTGAGCTCACTTGAAAAACAGCTCATTTTTTTGAAACCAACAGTGGGGTTGAGGCTCGAGATTTCAATTAAAAAAAAGAGCATGAAAAGACAGTTTCCCTCAGTGGTAACCTTAATTATCATCTAATTTAGAATGAGAGTATTTCAGCAATGGAAAAGCACCAACATTTTGTAGTAGCTGCTCCTGAGGGGGTTTTATTTCTCTAGAAACCTGATAACCTCTTCTTCCCTCTCTCCTCTTTATTCCAGCAAATTTCACGTTTTGAAAAAGTTGGCGCCTTGTCATGGAGTTAAACGGTCATTTTAATTCCCACTGGGGCATTGTGTGGATTGAAATTGAATGTGCTCCCACCCTGGGGTCTAAATGATTGTTATTCACTCCGCTGCCATCTGCTATTTCATGCCACAAGGCTGTGAGAGCCCTGCACACAAAGTCACTTTGTGTATAACATGTGACTTTATACTGAGTTTACAGTAATGCGGGGTGTTTAATACACACCTGAATACACAGTGGATGTAGTGATCAAACTTGGATATATGTGATTTGGATACCCTGAATAGAAAGATTGTACAGGAGAATAGCTTGTTATTCATTCTGAGGGGGAGCTGTATTTCCACTATGAATTTATGGTTTACCAATTTTGAATGCTGTGTAAGTCGGCGCACAGCTCATAGTCAAATGCACTCACAGTTTTCACTAAGCAACCAGCAAAAATAAATATATAGAATAAGCATAATACCACTTTGTGTCCTGTTGGTGTTATCACCTCTTTTGATGCTGAAACCCTTGACTACAGAACAGTGAAGCAGTTACATCCAACAGTCTCCCTTTGATTTGAGATGTGAACTTCTGGCTTCTTTGTGACTGTCTATCTTATGACGTACTCACGCTCGACTTGAAGGTCCCCTATTCAACAGAGAATAGAGAACAATGAATATGAGATGCAACCTCTTCATTCTTTTGACACTGACACTGACACTGATGTTAAAGGGTGCCCCGTGGAGTTTTCTTGCAAACAAGCAAAAGTTGACTTTGCGCTCGGCGTCACTCCCTAAAATGCATTTTCCGTCTGCTTGAGGTCTAAGGAATGTGTTGGATGCATTTCCTGCCTCCTAAAACATTTACAAAGCTCATTTTTAAACAATTTTAAATCCAGCATTGTTTATATCCATGTTTACTAGCTTGCAGCCTTTTTTGTCCCTGCTTTTGTTGGCTCGTCGCAGCATATCTTGGCGCGTTACCACCACTTGTAGATTAGGGAAATAATGCGAAACCGTTGGCAGGACTGAACTGTCATCGACGTGCATGTGCATCCTCAAGACAAGCAAAGCAGGGAGCCATCCATAGAAAGCAGCTCTATAGCGCCACTAGAGGTCACAAACACCAGCTTTTTTTTTTTCATTTCCTTATGAATAAAAAATGACAGCATCCACCCAGCTGAAGTGTCCATGACCATCACATGTCATACGCTGGGTCATACACGTGTTTACTTCACAATTTTTGTTTTAGAGTGCAGACACCGGCAAATGGCACCGGAGGAACAACCATCTGTAATGCCAATTACCGAGGCCTTTTCTATGCCGCGGAACATCTGTTAATTTGTGTCCTATACCTCTTTGTGAAGCCCACCAGGGACCTGCTGTCGTGCAATTCCAGGTGTACAGGACAACACGCATATGTAACTGCTTGCTAATTAGCGAATGGCCCTTTGACCGGGTTTTAAACTCTTTCTCCGTGACCCCGTGAGAAAGAGGAGCAACTTCAATGAGTTTTTGAAAGCGGTCGTCGGAATCAGAGCTGCTTTAATTCCGCTGGGTTTGACAACTGTGCATTGAATTTGACCCGGTTAAATGATACTGATGTGTTAAAAGGCGATTGAAGAAGACACGAATGGTCATTTAGTGCAGATGGTTCATAGGTATCCTGTGTGAGAGTCAGAGGGTGTCACTTTTATAATGCAACAAAAAAGAAATATTTTCTGCTGTTAACGGTTTGTTGACAACAATATTTTTCGTGGGCTGTCAAGAAAACGGTCCCATATTTCCAATAGTAATCAACACTAAGCACTAAGTACACAGTGCCTTCTGCCAGCAGCATCAGCAGTTCATCCCTTCATCTCCTCCTACAGAATAAAAGCTCTCCTAGACTAATGGAGATCATCAGACAGAAATAACCGAGATGGACTACATTGAGTTTATAAATATTACAGAAGAAATGAGGTCACCGCAGGAGGCTTCTATGGCAGCAAACACAATTTAGTTAAGGACCATCCCTCAATCTGCTCCAGATGGACTTTGTCAAAACGTGAATGATATGGGCAGAAATTGAAAACACAAAGCGGAGTCTGGGGCTGCAACTATCAGTTATTTTCATTATTGATTAATCTGACATTTTTTTTCCAAGATGAATCTATAAAATGTCAAAAAATTATAAAAAATGCTCATCACAGTTTCCCAGAAGTCAAAGTGATTCAAATTGCTTCTTTTGTCTAACCAGCAGTCTAATATCTTCAGCAAATCCTCACATTCAAGAAGCTGGATGTAGCAAATGTTTGACATTTTTCACTTGAGAAATGGCTGAAACAATTAATTGATGATGAATTATTGAGTGTAACTGATGATTGTTATCATTTCTTTTGACTCGTTGGTTAATGGACTCATCACTGCAGCTCTAGCAGAGGACCAGGCTGCTTCCCAGCCACGCCACGAGACCAAAGACCCTCACAGACAGAGCCTCTCACTCACTGGTGGAGAGTCAGACTGCATCTCCGTGCAGCTGTTAGCACTTCTGACAGCTTCCACTGTGTTCATGACTTGAGTCCAGAAAAAGCCCCAAAGTCCCCAAACTTCAGCATTCAGTGTTGTCGAGAGGACAGACTTGACAGCACCATAGCGAAACTCCGCACACAGTGGTTTCACAGTCATTAAATACAGATAGCGGGTTTTTGTGTAGTCTGCTCACAACACTGAGCGTTCTTCACTGGCTCACTGACTTACTGACCTCATTGTTAAAACACGCATAAAAAAAAGGTGAGACTTTAGCAGATTTCCTCAAGAATTCCTCCTGAATTCCTTTTTCTTTTGGTGATTTTTTAAATATGTATTGTGGTTAATCTTCTGCTAAGTACCTGTAAACTGTCCCTGTGTTTTCCTGAATGACCAATGTGGCAGGTACAACAATTCATTAGAGGAGTTTGGGCCTGGCTGCTTTCCATGTTATTATACCAGGATGCCAAAATTTTAGTTTTGTGGCAGCAGAGTCTGTGATTTTACGCCAAGTGATCTTTAGGATGTCTTGGATTTCACCCTGAATGTATTATGCTCTATTTGTATCCAGCTCTCTTTAGCTCCAGAGATGTCACACTGATGTAAAGCCCTTTGAACAAGCTGGCCAAACTCTGCCTGTCCATGGCTCTGCTCCCTAATGGTGGCAGCTGGCTGACACATCTCATGCTTGCTTCTTTTTTTCCTCCCACATCCTTATTTACCTAGCTGGAAATGTCACTAAAAAGGCTTTGGTAGGCAGCCATTTTCCTTTGCTCTCACCTGCTGTCTTCTTCCTCTCTCCCAGCCTCCCTCCCTGCCGGTATACCAGATTCTCCTTTCTTATCATACCATCATGCGTAAAACTATCTGTCTCTCGCCCTCCCGGGAATAGGCTGACATTTGCGCTTGGATATTGTAGTCATTTGCTTGCCCTAAAGTGCCTAAACATACAGAACCCTGCTTTGCACATGAGACACGGGCAAATATCAGCAGCTACAATCTCACACTTGAGTCCTGAGCGTGTGACCATGTGGTCTGCATTCATGAATGCGCTCTACCTTTGGTCACATGTAACACTGACTTTGTGGAGGTGTGCATGTGGGTCTTCATCCCATTACTTAACTTATATACCTATGTAATCTATTTTACTTCATATTATAGGAGTATGTGTGCTGCAGCAGGTGACATTTTGATATTCTGTTTCAGTGAGTTCCCTACTCAGCTCTAAAAGATTTTGAGCCCTTGCATCCTCCTGACACTTGGCCAGTGAACTTGCACATGCAACATGTATGTTTTCTACAGTATCTCCACTCTGGACATGAAGTTGTCTGGAGCTCTGCCCTCCTGCAGTCGCAGACAGCAGCTTCTTTTTCTGCCACAGCTGCCGATTTAACAGCTTTCATTAGTTCCATTCTCATGCGGTTTATCACATCCTTCACCATCGTCTGTGTACACTGATATGTGTGAGCTCTTACTGAGGAAACCCCCGCTGTGTGCATGAGGGTTTTTTCCAGTGTGACAGGTCTGACTGCAGGGAGGGACAGTTATAGTTAAGAATGGGAATTTTTTATCATGTGGAAGAATCGATTTGAAGAAACATGATAGCTGGCGCACAGACCTGTCAATCATGGAGCTGACTTTTTTCCCCAAATAATAACGAGCAACTTCAGGTCGAATAACTCGCATTTTTTGGTCTCTTCTAAATATTCTACATATTCAGATTCTTGTACATTCTGGCCACACGCTGTTGAAGATTGTGAACGGCAGACAGTATCTAATGTTGTCATTGAAGTGCCTCAGATTTGACAAAGCAAACACCATTTGAGAAACTCCAATCACAAACTCTGTTTCGTGTAACATAGACTTTGGTGCTTCCACTCATCATAGACATAAAATACTGGTGACACTGCTGGAAATGCAGTTTGTATTTAAAAAGCCTCATAATCAGATTTTTTGATCAGTAGTCTTCTTTCTTAAAAGTTAAGTTGTTGTCACTCCAGTTTCATCCGTTAAATCTACACTCAAGTTTCCATTTAAAAACCAAATGATTGGAATAGGACAGTGCAATGGGCTCGGCACGCACTCTATCTGTACATTGTTACACAGTGCCGCGTTAGTACTAAAGCGGTAAATTGCTGAGCTTTTCAAGCAATTCTGTTTCACTGCGGGAAAATTACAGAGATCCCGTCCTCGTCTTTGAGTAATGTAACAAATTTGAATTATAATGGGCTATTGTACATCAAAGGCCAAAGCTACAATCCTGCTTTTATATAGCTCTAACTAAAGTGTTCTGAAGGGTTTTGATATGAAAATGAAACACTTTTATGAACATTGCATTTGAATTTAGCCGAAACTAAATAAATCTTAATGGGCTAAGAATCTGCTTATATACGTGCATATATCATGATGCAAAAGTATTGCTGTTTGATTTGCCGTTGGTCCAAACATGAATCCAAGCAGCGTACTAAAGATTGAACTGGGACTTAAATTGATTGCCTGCAGGGTTTTATGTGCAGAACAGAAGCCAGCAGACATATAATTTAAATATTGATTATACAGTACGATGCAAGGGATGCCATCATATCTGTTATTATTACAGCTAAGCAGCTAGAACAGGAGAAGACTGTGGAAGTAGCACGACCAGCAGCCAGAAGAAATGAGCTGCGCAGACAGACGTGCAAGGAGGAAGAGGTGATGGCAGCTAAACTGACCTCCTCATTAAAGGCTGTCCGCAAATATTTTAGATCAGCTGTCGTCAGTGGATGCTGCGCAGAGAAACTAATGCGATTGCAAAATCACTGAGAAGCTGCACGAGGGCGAAATATATTTAAATCTAATCAGTTCTTTTGTAAACAAATCCAGTAATATGTTAACACTGCCTCGGGAGGGATTGCCATTATCACAATTAGAGACTGTTAAACTTTAGTTTCAAGAGGTTTATGTGGTAATAACTGGGTACATTTGGGTTTCTGATTTCACAGGCAAAAACATATTTTCACCCAAGAATGTTTTCACACATAATCCAGTCAGTGATATGCTGCATTAGTATCATTATTTTTATTTTTTTTTCTAAGTGAGTGTTAGACGGTTGATTAGAAGCAGCTACTTTTTTTATTATTATCCGATCACTGAAGTTCTTTCACGTAGCGGTTTTTCCTCCATCAGAGAGTTAAGAGGGCTCTGAGGAAATAACCAGAGGCGCTGAAGAAATGCACTATATTTTTCTCCACACCTCCATTCCTTTAAAATACACTCTCTCCATTAACTCCCCTCTCCCATTGCATTCATTCCCTCTCAGCCAGCCCTTATTCTGTGCACTTCTGTGTCTTTGCATGTGTGTGTGTGTGTGTGTGTGACTGACAAAGCATGTTCATGTGCAGCTGGGAGAAGTCATTGAGAAACCTATATAGACCCTCTTGAGACTGAAGCTGCAGGAAGGGCTCTGTGTGTGTGCATGTGCGTGTGAATGAGTAAGAGGCAGCCTGCGAATGACTTCATCTGTTTCAGTCCGAGGGTTTGTGTCTCTGCGGATCAGTGCAGGAGGACTAATGTATGGATGCACATGTGTGAGTCTCAATATGCATTTCTGTGTGTGTGTGTGTGTGTTTGGGGAGGGGGTGGCACAGGGTCTTATTTTCATAAATTAAGGTAAAAGAATAATTTCTGAGACACTTGAGCATGACCCAAAGATTTCTTCCAATTTCATGACCAGATGCTACTGCAAGAGATGTGCAGCCATGGCACGGTGGCAAGAGGAACACATGACTAGAGGTGTGCTGGCATGAGTCACATCCAATGGCATCTGTTCATCTAAAAACAGTTGTAGAATAGAGAAAAGAGTCAGACTGAGAAGCAGTTGTGAATAGACACATGCTCTATGACACAGTCCAAGTGGGTGCAAGTATAATTTTTTGATATGATTATGCTGCCTAACCCCATTTATTTGGATAGTCCCCTCTCATGTGAATCACTGCTCATTTCTGTGGTGGTGAACTGGCCACCTAAAGCCTGCTGGTTGGATTTTACTACTACACCATAGTCTTCATTACTTTTTGTGTGCGTCTATAAAGGAGAACATGTGTGTCAATGTGTGTATCTCCTGTCAAAACTCCTCTAACATATGGACCTCTCTTCCATGCCAGGAGGGAGGCTGCAGCCTATTTCCACTTCCATACAGAAACACATACTCATACATTATCAGGGCGTGAGATGTTATTTTTTTTCTTTGTGAGCCCACCTGTGACACTGAGTAATATGTCTAACTAGCCAACAGCCCAAGAAGGTAACATGGCTTTGACTTTCACCCACAGCGCACTGCAGACGCGATACACACACATGCACTAGAGCACAAACAGTTCCCTTCCTTCTAAGTCTCCAACACACACACACACACTGGGGCATGACAGAGAGCTATTGACTGCCTCTACCTGGCCTGACAGACCATTCACAATTTCCCTCTACGTGAAACCTAATGTACTGAAAGAGTGTGTTTGTGTTTGCGCGTACAAGTGAGTGAAAGGGGCCGAATTGAGAGAGAGGAAGGAAAATGACTTCATGACTGTGCGTGCGTATGTCAGGAATATATATTTGTGTATTTGTCCGAGGTGATTTTTGCCGCATTTGTGCATCTCATACTAGCGCTGTAGTTGCATTCTTGGATTTCTTTTGAGAGTGCTCGGAGTTGCGAGTCGATATTGAGGTCAGCTTAGACCGGGGCAGCGCTACAGCTCTACTACTCCTTCTGACTATTTTCCTTAGCTACCCCAAGCCACCGGGTCCAGAGTTCATCGAGCTCGACAGGTGGAAATGTGTATCAGGACTCACGTCTGTATTCAAGGTTATGTGCTGTGGAAAAGGCCATTGTGAAGCTGTTGTATTCAATTGTTCACTTTTTTAAAAAAAAAAGGAATGAGTGGTTTGCACAAATTAGCATCTTAAAGCTACATTATACAACCACTGTTTAACATTCTGGCTGAGTTGAGGAAGAAAACAGGATGGCATAGACAGCGTTACACAGAAAAAGCAACGCCTCACCTTGATAACTAAACCAGCTGTGCTCATATCACACATGGCCACAGTAAATGTCATAAACCCCAAACTGCCCCAAACATCAATGAAAAGACTGTTTATTGTGTTTGTATACACAATTTAGTTGTCTTTCTTAAATTGTATTCAGATTCATTCCTGAGATAGATCCCTATTCCAAATGGAATTTCACCTGCTCAGGAATTTAAGAAATGACAATATGTGAGTCAAGGCGAGGCAAATTTATTTATATTGCACCTTTCGACAACAAGGCAATTCAGAAGCATTAAGATAAGATATAAAAGAAACAGGAGGCAATAAAAAAAGACGGGAGAAAAAGCATGCATAAAAAGGTTTTAAACAAGGTAAAATGGAAGATTGAAATAGAAACGCGAGTGGAATAACAATGGCAATGCAGCTACAGTGGAGTATAATATATGAATAAATAGTCCCGAATTTAACTGATTTAAATGAACTGAGAGTTGGAGCAGAATTTACTGGGAGCTTGTTCCAGATATGTGGTGCATAACAACTGAGTGCCTCTTCTCCGTGTTCAGTTTTGACTCCGGGGACACTAAGCAGAGCGTTCCCAGATGGTCCGAGAGGTCTGGACGGTTCAGCGGATCAGACCAGTCAGGGCTTTATAAAGCAAAAGTAGAATTTTGAAGTCATTTTTTTGACAAACAGGAAGCCAGGAAGATCTGAGGACAGGGGGTGATGTGATCCAATATCCTGGTCTTAGTGAGGACTTAGTGAACAGCAGTCTGAATAAGCAGCAGCTGTCTAATTGACTTTTTAGGGGAACCTGTGAAGACAGAATTACAGTATTCAAGCCGACTGGGGATAAACGCACAGAGCATTTTTCTAAATCCTGCTGAGACACAAGACCTTTCATCTTTGATATATTCAGAAGGTGATGAAAGTCTGATTTTGTAACGTCTTAATGTGGATATTAAATTTAGATTAGGGTCCAGGAGTATATCAAGATTCCTGGCCTGCTCAAAAGAAAGTCATTTCAGTTTTAACTTTGTTTAAAAATTTGGACACATTCAGTCACTGATTTGATTCGATGCACCTCATCAATGCCTGTGAGGGACCATAGTCACCTGATGATGTCATTCCATAAATCTGTGTGCCATCTAATCATGGCAGCACAACTGAGGCAGAAGACAGATCCAACCATTGATTGCTGTATCGGATCTGATGGGACTGGAACAATTCAGGGCTTAACTTATTTCACATATCGGTTTCCTGTTTTTTTCTTTCCTAAATCAATTTAGTATCTGCATCTGGTGAAGGCCAAGTGGCTTGTTATGGTGGATGTTTTGCAGTGCACTCTTGTCAGTGAACTCAACAATTTTTTTTTTTTCGAATGCTCCTGCGGTTCAAGTCTGCCTGACCCGGCTTGGTTCTTGACCCGCAAACAGCTTCTCTCAACCTCCAGCTCTGCCCGTGTTTTCTCTCTTGTGAGCAAGTCTCTTCTCGACAAAGCGCTGAGTGAAACCATGTGAAAAATACAAGACTTGAGATTCTTCAGCTGAGAGTACTTGAACTGAGTTAGGGAGAAATTATCCAAGAAGTAGTTTATTTAACATTTAATTAGCAGTGTTGTAATTTAGGATTGCTGAGAACTACTTCATGAACATATCTCTAATTAATGTACAATGTACTAATGTTAAACATTTTCTTTTTTTTTCTTCCCTCCTCATCTCCATTCTTTCAAACCATATGCCCCATTTTCCCTCCCTCCTCCTCCCTGTTTTCTCTCCTCATGTTCCTCTCTCCCCGGCTCCTCGTATCCTTTCTCTCTCCACAGAGAAGTGCGATGAGGCTCTCGCCTCCCCTTTGGCCCACACAGCCTTCACCAGCTCGTCCGTCTTCTCCAATGGATATGCGCCTGGATACGCCAAGCTCAACAGGAGAGGAGGTAGACAATCACATACACAGAAAAACCTGCTGACGTGCATGCTTGACTGTACTTAACACACATGCTGCAGACAGAGGAAAACAGTAAATGTCTAATTCAGGTACATGTACATACATCCTTATGAATGATTTGACAGACGACACACTGAGAAGTAAATGTCCAAGCCTTCGTAGAGTGGCACGCTTCCTAGTGCTGCTCAGCTGCTCTCCTCCTCCTCCTCCTCCTCCACTCTTCCATCTCTCTCTATTTCCTTTTACCTCTTCTCTATATTTCTCCCTTCCTTCTTTCACTCCCTCCCCGAGCTCCAGTCATTATCTCAGTGACTCAGACTGGAGCTCATTTCCACATCAGTCCACAGCGCACAGAGATAGGGCCAGACAATTACACCCCTCTATGTTTATACAATTAATAATTCATACTTTTCCATCTAATATAGTCACACTACAGCTGAGGCAACAGAGCTCAGAGCTTGCAAATAAAGCCAAGGTAATCTGGTGTGTTTAATCATAGCAATAGAAAAGAGAGGACAGGACTGCCCCTCTTTTAACAATGACACCCACCAACAAGAGAAAAAGACAGAAGAGAAGGCGGAAAAGAAATAAAGACCAACTTGTCAATGACAGCGATAACGGAGGAGTTTGAATATACAGCTGATACCTTCTTTCCTCACCTGCTTCCTTTAAATCAAACTCCACAAGGATGGAGGTCTTTGGTCAGCATATAATGGTGGATGCATAAAAATCCAGGTCTTTGACGGAAAAGCTACAGTGGCAAACAGATACAATATTAAACGGCACTGACACAAGGTCTTAATAAGTCATACAGTCATGCTTTTTATTTTCCCTCTATGAAGGACTAGTTTCATGGAAGTGTCTGAATAAGGAATAATTGTAGATGGCGTCACTCATTCAAGAAAATGTTTTAAATCATTTTGGTCTTTAAAAAAATATGGAATTTTATGAACCCAACGGCAGATTTGCTCACTCCTAAGAAAGAATTACAAGATTCATTGCCCAAACTTAAAGACTTGTCCAAGTGGCTAACCTCCAAAATCTATAAATACTAAAATGGTTTAAACCTTTTGGCTTGAATGTATCTGTAGACAATGTTTCTGCGCTGCCAAAAAAAAAAAAAAGAAGAAGAACTGTTCAGCTCTCTCCCTGTTTCACTACCTGCCAGTTTTGACTTGTAATTAGGGGCCCAGCATGTTATAAGGAGACGTATTCTCACACATCTCCAGTTTTTCATGATCCAAAGGAGATTATATTCCAGTCTGAACTGAGATAAACAGAAAACTGACAAACTCGTTCAGATGTTGACTCGATGTTAAATGTCTCAAAATGCAGACATACTGAGACCAAGTGTAGCGAGGGAAATGAGGGAAAAGGATATAAAGTTTCATCTCATCCTCTGTGTCTTGGTGTCCTCTAGAAAATGACACAGTGCTCGGATGATGAGGTCATCACCTCGTTAGCAAACAGCATATGACAAGGGTGGAATCTAAAATTAGAGCGGAAAAAGAAAGGCAGAGAAGTTCTGCAGGAAGGGATGATTAGGCTGCTTCTTAAAAAAAAGTTCTCCACGAGGATTAGACACGTGTCATAAAATTTACTTCACTTTTCTTAAGACCGAGTCTCATTTTATCTGCTGTAAAGGAAGATGCTCAAAATTTAAATCGGCTTTATTATTATCTTGTCCGTGTCTACCAAACTCATTAGTGCAAAACAGAAACACAGGCATCATGGAGCACAAATGCACACACAATCACATGTCAGCATACACATTGAACACATATTACATGAATAACACTTGAGAAACATTTGCAGACGTGCAACACACACTGAATGAGAAAACCAGTAAATCAAGCTGTACATGACGCATATACACATTCACACAAATACTCTCAGGCTGAAAAAGTCCACACATTCAGTATCTTATACTTCCCCAAGCATTTCAGAACATTTGCACTGACAAAAACAGGACTGTGTCCCAGACTTGCTCCATATTTATTCAAGGAAACAAAAACAGCGACAGCAGCATGGAACTGCTCAAACTCAACACACACAAGTACGTCCACATCGCAACTTCATGCTCACCCTGTCGTACCATAAGGAGGGGTCGCTCCGAGCAGCTACATTCGTCAGCCAAAGGTGCCGTCGGTGGCGTGAGTGTGTGCTGATAAGCCAATCTACTCCAATCTTCCAGCGCTATGGAACAGGGAGGCACAAAATCAATGGGAAACACCACTCATATTAAGCTTGTGTTGTGAATGCTGACAGCTATTAGACTTTTAGGCTACGGGCATGTGTGTTAGGGTGTGTGCGTGTATCGGCTCCCCTGTTCACGTTTCTGTGTGTGTGTGTGTGTGTGTGTGTGTGTGTGTGTGTGTGTGTGTGTGTGTGTGTGTGTGTGTGAAAAAGAGAGGTGAAATGATGCCATAATGATTTTCCTGTCTGCTCTGTGCCAACCAGTCAGGCCCCTGGTACCCACCCTGCTCGGTCATGTGACCACTCTCACACACACTGTGTTCTCCATCCCACGTGTGTAAATGTGTGCACATGTGGTTAAAAAGAGTAACTGCATGTGCTTTGAGAGAGTATGTTTGTGCATGTGTAAATGCCTCAACAGCAGTAAGCTCGCTCACATTGTTTTATTTATGTGTTTATTTGGAAGAGGGAGCTCACTAAGTGTCCTGCGTCTGGCTCCTGAGACCTGAACGCCTTCTTTACCAACACACTCATCATCATAATGCGAAATGGCTCTTGTCTTTGTTTGGAAAACAACATCACTCACAAGCTGTTACTGCATGCAACGTGGTATTTATAAAATGACATCACGGCGTCTTATTTAAGTCCAGCTCGGCCTGATTATCAGTCGTCGTCAGTCTATCATTGCATTAGCTGTATGAGCTAGATTTTTATTGTCGTTATTATTTCAATGCAGGATAAATCAAGCAGGGGCGGACTCTTGCCTCTGGGTTTTAAAGACAGAACAGTCTGATAAAGACTCTGACACTTTATTTGTCTCTGTGTATCCTCCCTCTCTCCATCTCTTAATTCTCTCACCAGTCTCCCCCGTCTCCCCTTTCCCCCTCTCTTGTCTATCATTTCTACTTTTTTCCCATCCACCTGCTCCCTCTCTTTTTTTCTTCTTCTCCCCTTCTTTCCACTTCCATTCAATCATCCCTTGACCCCTGCTCACCTTTTCTCACCATCACTTCTCTCCTACCACTCTCCCTCAAATGTACGGTCTCCCACCCCCACACTGTCTCTCCTTGGTGCTGCTTCATGTATGAGACTGTGCACATCTCAAGGGTGTCAGATGGTTGGAGAGGTGAGGCGGCTGCATGCAGCCAAAACCCTTTGGTCTATTTGGACAGAGAGAGAGAGAGAGAAAGTTAGAGAGGAAGAGTAAGGGGCAGACAGAGAGAGATGAGATGACACTTAATAAAATGTAGGATCTTTTCCTCACATCTCAATCTCAAGAGTTTCTCAGCTGCATAGGATCACTAGGTTTTAGGCTGAGAGACTTGAGAGACAAAATTAAGGCTATAGAGGCCAAGATAACTTAGTTTTAGTTTCTAGTAGGCATCAAGCTATAAAAACCCTAGACAAAACACTTCCCTTGATGCAACTCAATAGAATCTTTCTCAGATCTAAACACTCATGTCTTTCAAATTCGAACTAGTTTCCTCCAGTGAGATCAGTCATTTTCTTCTAATTTTTTCTCCCGAGCCACAGAGGACAATTTACAACTGCTGTCATGAGCTGAGTACGTTTTTTTTTCATGTGACAGAACATATAAAAATGTTGGCATGCCCCTTTAAGAACAGATTGTAAAAAAATCTGCCATACTCAAATTCACATGACACTTTGACAACCCTGCTTCTTCATGGAGATTTCTGGACCTAAAAATATAAGGTTGTGTCCCAGGAAAGGGTTTGGAAGACCTCTGCTTTAACTTAGAGCAAAAGAGTGATGAGCTCCGAATAGGTTTCCGATAGTGACACAGCAACATGGCGAGCCGCACCTCGTACGGGAGCCGTGCTCAGTCCTGCCAGCTGAAGACAGATGCCCCGTGGATACAGGTTAAAATAGAAGAGGCATGGAGAGGGTGATGGCAGAAGACAGAGGCGGCGATGTGAAGAAGTGGAGAGAAGAGGCGAGGGAGGAGTGGAAGACATGGGGTGATGACAATATGATCTAAAATCATTCAAACACTCATATCGCATTTTACAGAGATTTCAAGTCTTGTGTAATCACCACAAAAGTCAGATTTCCATGCAGGTGCATGTTATTACCTCTGCCTCCACTGCACTTGATAATGGGTTGCCTTCATTCATAGAAAACTTGTCACAAAGTGATTCCGGCTTTGGGCACACAGGAGAACAATGAATATCTCGTATTTTTGAAGGAGGAGAGAGAGGAAGGAAATTATTGTGCACGTGTGAATATCCATGCACGCCAGCATGCATATGTGCCCACGTTGGCGCCGCTGCACAGACGTGGCCAAGCATGAGATTGGGCTGCTAATCACAAACACGTGGCCACTGATCTTTATATTCCATTTTCTTTCCTCTTCCTCGGTCTCCCTGCTCGTCCCTCTTCCTCCGTGTCTCTCTCTCCTCCGCTCCACCTCGCCCCTCTCCACCCTACATCACATCCTTGTCTCCACCGTTCTCCCTCTCCATCTCATTTTCCCTCCATTCACTTTCTATTTTCTACAGTAACATTCTCAATCCCACACTCCATTTTCTCAGCCTGTCCCCTTTTCTTTCTTCCCAGACCTCATTATCTATTTTTTCTTCTCTCACATTCGCACCCTGATACATGCCGTTTCAAAGGGTTTTTTTTTTTTTTTTTTTTCAAAGTTTTAAGAAGTTGCACTGTATCCCTCCTTATTCGGGATGTCACAGCGCAGCGGTACAACTGTGGCTCTGACTTGCACAATTAAGCAGATTCTTCCCCCTCTTTTCATGCATTGCTTTTCACTCTCTGTCATCTGGCAAAGTTGTTTGATGTCTCTAGCCGTTGCAGCCATCCATCGATAATGGCGGTCCGCTCCTAATTAAATTACTCTGTCTCCATCCGCTCCCTTTGCTCCATGACAGAAAGATGAAGTACTAGCAGAGGGCTATCCAGCTGTTTTCTCTCCGCTTCCCCTTTTTTTCCCGTGGCCTAGCATCTTAATTAATTAAGATGTTATACTTTGTGTTAATGTGGTTTTGTGTGAAAAGCGGGCGACTTTGATAAACATACTCTCACGCGTTCTCTCGGGTGCTGGGGCACACGAACGTAAAGGCGGACTGAGAGAAGCGTTTGAACCCGCACGCACAGAAAGAAGAATCTGTTCTGTGTTAGCGCCCACCCACTCGCTCTCCCACACTGAGAGTGAGACAGAGGAGAGATGTTCTCTTGTTTGATGCTCTGCTTTGCCGCTGTCACTTCTGTTTGTGTGTCATGCCTGTCACCGGCTGCTCGTCACTCGTCCAAAATCACACTGTGTCTCCATTACTCACTCTCAGAACTCGGGTCTTTACTTCGGCGTTTTATCTCCTTTTTTTTGTGCTCTCTCACTCACTTTCGCTCGTTCAAATCCCTCTTTTGTTCCTGCTCTGCTCCATGTTGCTCACTTGCTCCGTGTGCTTCTCTCCACGGTTCACTCTTTTCTTCCCTTCGTCTGACTCATTTTCTACCATCAGTACTCTAAAAGCCATTTACCCTGTCAGGCAGTTGAATTAAACTACATATTTTACATTTCCCTACTGGGCTGTAAAAGTTCAAAACATCTTTATCATCATCACACAGAGAGAGAGAGAGACGTTCACACTCCGGTTGAGATTTGAACTTTCTGTGGATTAAAGGATACTGCATACTCTACTATATGTATGTTTTCATGTTCACTCCCCAGGAGCGATGGACAGCCCCGTATCTTGTCCAATTAGGTGAGCTCTGATCATCTCTATCTGAAATAAAAAACAACAGAGGACGGAGTCAACTTGACAGCCTTAACAGAGAAAAGACGGTGGTGAGACTTGCTGAGCCAGTGAAACGCTGTTTGATTCAAGTTCAAAGCAACCAAAGGGAGCTTTCGTGTCTTTGCTTGTAGTCCGGTCTAATGACACATAGCTGAGGGTTTCTCAAACAGTTTGAATTGGGATGCGTGAGACGTGATACAAGAAAAATATTAATATGGATTGGCTTCGTTGCAAAATTTCAAAAGACAGCTTTTTTTTCAGTGGTTCCCAGAGGGCACTTCCAGGTTTGATTTTTCTCTCCATTATGTTCCCCTGCCTTTCCTTAGTCAGCACATTGTTGGTGGTACATCTATCTAAACCCACCCCAACACACACACACACACATTCCCAAGATGACTTTTTGTGGCTTTTACTCTATGTTCATTGTTATTGGTTTTTCGTGAAAAATGGGCAATAACTAGCCTTCTATGGTCACTTTGTTTGCAGCCTGCAGATACTGCTTTTACTAAAAAACTGAACAATTGATAAAAACTGTTGTTTCACCTCTGTCTGTGTGTGTGTGTTTGTGTGTTCTCTACACATTTATCTGCACTCTCATTCTTATGTGTGAGCACATTTGTGGTCATAATCAGTAGTGGTATCAGTATGATTTCAACTGTGCCACCGCTGCTACAATGCAGCGTTATCAGTGTCATCACAGATAGCTCAAACCTTGTTTTGCAAGCTCAGAGAAACCCCAGCCATGTTTTTGGCCTCTGTTGGCTCCTTTTATCTCAGAAGGAGTCTCTCTGTGTGAATTCCATTTGGCCAGTACATACCTGTGAAGGGCATCGCACAGGGGCAGTTTCGCCAGGGTAGTTTTCGGGGTAGCAGATTAATTTGATTTTAAACTGCTGTTTTGGGGTTTTTTTTTTAAATGCCAGCATCAGTTTTACCACATGAACTGCCCCCATTCAAATGCATTGTAAGGATATACTGTAGAGTAGCCATACAGCATAGTGGTCTCCCCTACAGACGGATTTTAAGCCATTGCAGAATGGGCTGATAAATTGCTACGCCATATAATCAATACTAGTGAATTTCCCCTGGTGTGGAAAAAATCGGATTGGATTTTTTTTTTTTTTGGCCTTTTTGATGTTCATTAAAGGATATTTGATCTGTCTGACTGAGGCTATTATTAATTAATCTGTAATTTTGTATTGATCCGTTAATTGTTTAGTCACTAAAACATAAAAAAAGAAGACAGAAGACAAAGTGCATCTTCAACTTGTGTTTGTTTTCCTGTGTTTAAGTCCTTCAAGTTTTTAATTTAAAGTTATATAAAAGCTCCAAATCGTCACATTTAGGAGGCTGATCCGTTTGGTTTTTGTAGTTGATTGAAGACTAAACCAGCTGACAAAAATTGATCACTAGTTATCTGAAATGTTGCCGTCTAATCAATTATCGCACTCATCTTTCAGCATGATCTGATTCAGACAAATGAATTGTATGTTAATCGTGTATTAATGTTTGGCTTTTTAATCATTGTTTAATCATTCATCATTCCCTCCATTTAATGTCTTTGTGTTAAAATGTTAAAATCACACACACACAAACTGATGCTCTTAGTGTTCATTATTACTATTGGTGATAAAAAGCAAGTTTGTTTCAACAGCACTTTCAGGACTCAGTTTTAGTCGAGAAAAATCTATGTGCTCCTATATGCTCCTCCAGTTGCAGCCTGTTTCCTTTCACTGCTTTATTCTCCCCGTCTTTCTCCTAGATTGTACTTATTCTCCATCCTTTGTCCCAAGCTCTATCTCCTGATCTTTCTCGCTGTGTTATTTTCCTTTCCCCTTTTCTTCCTCTCTTCCTCAGAGGTGGTTTCTTTGACCTTCTCTGCTCCCCTGTTCTCTCCCCTATCCTCCTCCTGCTCCTCCTCTCCTCCCCAAACATCTGTGTGTGTGACAGGTGAGAGAACAGCGACATTCCCCCGGCGCTCCACCCCCTCCCCTCCCTCCTCCCTTTCCATCTCCCTCCTCTTCCTCTCGCCGATGCTCCTGTTCGCTCGCTCCCTCTCGCTCTCTCGTCTTCCATTCCCCCACCGCCAGCCTCCTCCTCCATCTCCACTTTATTCTGTCAACCACTTCTCGCTTCTCCCCTTTCTCCCTCCGGCTTTCACCTTTCGCTGCACCTCTGTTCTTTTTTTTATATATATCACTCTTCACCCCCCTCCTAACCTCTGTCAAGCTGCCCCTCCTCCCCTCTCACCTCTCATCTGTTCTTCTTTTTCCAGCCCTTCCTCTCCAGTCTATGACAGCAGTTGCCCATCTCACTCTGGTCTCTTCTTTTTTTTTTGCTCCCTTTATTTGTGTCCCTTGTTCCTCCCCTGACCTCTAACATCAAGCTCTTTAGTCCACAGCTCTCCTCACACGTTTTTTTATTTTTATTTTTATCTCTGGTCTTTCCCAAATGCTCGCCGTCACTCGCCACGATCTTTTGAACCTCTCATCTCTATGGACTTTTCCATCTATCTGTCTCTCTCATTGCCATCTGTTACTTCTGGTAACCCTCTAACCCTAACACGCCTCCTACTCCATCCGTCCTCTTCAACCTCTTTTCCCTCACCGTCACCCTGTCCTTTCATTCACCCCCTTTAAGCCTTGTTCACACCGAACAGAAGCACTTCTTCAAAAACGCACTCTCCTCATTCATTTCAGTGAGACTGCAGAGTTGGGCTCCGGCAAAGAGAGGTTATCCGTCAAAAAAAAAAGCTGAACCTTGCTCAGCTGTTGATGCAACACAATGCAATATCATCCAGCAATGCACTGCGCTGACCAACCAAATAATGTCATAAAGTTGTAAATCTAAGGTTTAGTTTTGGATTGTTGGGACGGAGATGTGATACATTCCCAGAGCTATAAAATCCTCAGTTGTGGTGTTGTGCATCTGACAAGTCTTCAGCCTCATGGATGTATTAAAACTGGACTCCATTGGACTGGATCATGAATAATTTTCTTACTGTTTCTCCCTTTGGTTACAAATCCATACTGTAATAGTTTATTCACGAAGCAACGGGGAAGAAGACCCAGATGCACGCTCACAGCCAGAACAAAAAAAAGAAACTATATGAGAAGTAAAAGTGGTCGAACAGGTATAGGCGGCAGGTCCAAACAGAGGTAACATGTAATCTACAGATTAACAGGATGGAGATGCAGGCAGGTTCAGGTAGAGATGCAGGTACAAGCAGAGGAATTCAAAGGCAAACATTCACAATCTGGCGGAGAGTCAGTGTCAGCGGGCAGGTGTTTGTACAGAGTGTGGCTGATCAGGAGTGAGAGACAGGTGTGGGACTCCAGTGACGAGGACTTGCCAGAAAGTCTAAGAGCATCTGGTGGAGGGGTTGTGAGTGGAAGATCTGGAAAGTTCTCAAGAATTGCAGCGACCCCAGGGGAAGTGGCTGTGCTGTAGAACAGGGATACAAAATGTGTGATCATGACGCATACCAGTCTCTTGTGTAGTTTTCATTGCAGTGCAGTTTTCAGTTTGAATGTCTGCTTGCCAGTGTGGTCATTGTGGCTCCAGGCTTGATTATATTAGAGATTTGAAATTCAATTCCCACCAACCAACAACGACCGTTTAAGTGACCTCGAACAACGTGTGAAAATTTGCTTGCTTTCCCCTATTGTCCTGAACTCTGCCCACAACTTCTCCCATCTTCACTTTCTGTTCCGTGTCATTTAAACCCACCTGCAGTCTAACTCTTCATTGAATGTTGAATGGGTTCAGTTTATCACTTTCTCCCAAGTTTCTCGTGCTTTTCCCCTCGGCTCCGTTCCTCTTCCCCTCCTCACTTCTGGCCTCATCTATCACCTCCTTTACCATAACTGCATTGCTCCCTTTCCGTCCTTTTTTTTTTTATCCCATCCACATGCCATCTCATCTCTGGCCTCCCCACTATCAGAGCCATAAAACCCCCCTCTCATCGCTCCCTCTTCCCCTCACCTCATCCATCTCTCTTACTCTCCCTCGTTTCCATTTTTCTGCCACCTCCCGTCTCTCCTCAGCCTCTCAACACACTCCTTCTCGTCGTTCTTCCTGACACCCCAACGTCAGATCTTGTTCGTAGTGTCACACTGCCTTGGTCATTGCCCCCTCGGCTTGCTTTCTTAATCTTCATTTTCTACTGTCTGTTTACTTATCACAATCACCCTGCCCCTCCCATACCCGATTCCTCCCCCTCCCTCCCCCTCTCTCCTCCTTTTGATAGTGTTTTATCCCCCCAAGGGAATGGCTTTGCTGCAACGGGTTTTTGAGGTATTGACGTTTCCACTGATACGGGCCTGGTTATCTGTCAAGGCCGCGGCTGGAGTGTAATGGCTCTGTAATTGGATAAGATATAGGATTTTTGTCGTGGGGGGATACATCGCAAACTGCCTCACCCTCTATTTTATCATATGACTATCATCTCTCATGCCTCCTCCACTGCGCTCGCCGCTCTTCTCCGACTCTCTCGCACTTTCTCGGTCTCACTATCTCTCTCTTTCTCACTTTGGCCCCCGTGGTGCTGTTTTCTCTCTCTCACTGTCATTTTTAAATCAGTCACTCTCTTTTACTTGCGCTTTCAGCCCGTCACTTTCTTATCTGTATTTGTGTCCTTTAGAAAAAAAAAATCCATCACAGAGAATCAAAGGAGACGGCCGTGACATGGCCAGTTCGCAGTCCATCCACCACCCAGTCTTCCCGATAATCATTTCACAGTCGCATTCTGTCACAGGCCCGGCTGTTTGCTGCACTGATACATCGCCGATGCTTGGTGTGTGTCAGCGTGTGTGTGTGCGTGTGAATGCAAGTGTTTTTTGCACTCTGTGTGCTTTTTGTCTCTTGTATTTCTCACACTGGTTTGACAGCTCTCACAGTAGCCTACATACAATGATGGCATCACGCCTCTGTTTTTTGTCTCTTATGTTTTAATGGCAGATGAAATCAGGTCAGTGGGATCCTGTCCAGCATTTATCTTTGCCTCCTGTCTAGCAGTGGCTTGCGCTCTTTTGTTTCTGCTTCATTTAACCCGAGGCTCATTTAACCTGCGGGGTCCAGGTAGACACCTAGAGGTGTGAAGAGGGGGCACTTCTGGAGGACACGTTTGTTTGTCTGGAAATGAAGGCAGAGCCATGAGGTTTCAGGCCAGCACAAGGACACCGACTGCCACTGAGTGGATTACGAGACAAACACCGCCATCTATTCCCACAGTCGGCACTGTAGCCATGGGAAAATAGCATTGAAACGCTCTCCTTTCATGCTTTCAGAGATAGTCATTTTCTTCAAAGCAATATTTCACCTTGGTAGGATTTTTTCCAACTTTTACTGCACCTACCCTGTAAAGGTGATCATAAACCTTCAACTTGGGGACTTGGGTTTTTGTATATATTTGACCACCTTCTAGCAAAAAGTTAAAGGAGATCAGAAGATTTCACTCGCAATTAATTTTCCCTCTGTTTAATGCCCATTTTTGAGACTAAAAAAGAACTACTCCATCAGATGTTTGCACTGAAAATGAAAATGCATGTTCCACCAGAGTGAAATATCACTTTAATCTGCACTCAAGGAAGCACATATTGAACTAGAGCTTAGCTGCAAATAAGTGGAGATAACCATATGTAACTGTCACGATGAAGTGGATTGAATTTCTGCTTGACAGTATTTTGCATTTCCACCTATTTACATATCTAGGGAGTGTGTCATTCCTGTTTTACTCTGTCTAAGTACTTTGTGATAAACAGATATCATCAGTAACGCTGTTATAATGTCGCTCTCACATTCTAATCGTGGTTTCATTCTCCGTCAGTTTGATCTTTGAGCTGAACATGTCTGTAGTTAGCGTGGATGACAGCGGGCTTCCCATCATTTATAAAATGTCATAGCACACCTTGAATACCAATATTAAAAAGGAATCCATCCTGAAATGTCACACGTACTAAACATGCTAATGCCATTGCTCTAGAAGTGGAGGTGTCTGATGTGTTGGTGAGTGAATAATTATATGATACCAAAGAAGAGTGTACTCATTCATGTGAGACATCTTTATAGTCAGCAGGCTCCAGCCCTGTATGTAAAGCTCTTAATAAAACATCACGCCTCCCGCGCTCTTGCAGCGCCCGTCTTGGAGCAAATGACTGGGCTGGTATCTGCTGGGCACTGACCGTTAATAATAGGACAGACTGTAACTCGACATAGCCTTTGTGAAATGTCATTATGGTGGTGCCATCCTGCCTCTCTGCTTATGGACATCAACAGCTCAGCCTGTATGTGCAACAGGCTGCTTAGAAAAAACACATTTCCTGCTACTTGTTACTTCTTTTTCATTTATACCTGGGTCGAGGTATTTTACTATTAAAAGGATATAAGAAATTTGAGGCCAACCTTTGACTTGTCATTCATTCCATAATGTTGCTGCAGGTGCTGGCGGATGGTCACCTCTGGACAGTGACCATTACCAGTGGCTACAGGTGGACCTGGGTTCCAGGAAGCAGGTGAGCGCCATTGCTACTCAGGGTCGCTACAGCAGCTCAGACTGGACAACGCGATACCGTCTCCTCTACAGCGACACAGGGAGGAACTGGAAACCATATCACCAGGACGGCAACATCTGGGTGAGTGAACAGGAAATGTGTGTGTGTAGGTCTATACTGTATGTGTGTGCATGTAAGCACTAGTGCTATCAGATGGGGGAAACAGTAAGAGCATCAAAGACAGAGCTCTACAGTTGGCTTGCTTTGATATTCTTGTTTGGTGATAATTGTAGATAACCATATCCAGACTTCTGATCTGTGAACAATAGTTTTGTGTAAAAATGACTCAAGATCTAAAAGAACTGGTCAGAAAAGAAATCTTTTTATGAGGATAGATGAGGGCACCAAGCAAAATCTATAACGCTTTCTTGTCATTGTTACTGAAATGCGAAGGCTTCCTTTTCACCTTCACACAACCCAGAGCAGAAAACCTTGTGTGGGAGGAAAACTCAGAGCGCCACAGCATGGTGTACATAAATATTCATCAATTAATTAGCTCATTTTTTTTCACTAAACGTAACATCTCAACCACAGACCTTATTCAAGCACTGTTGGGTTTATGGATGGAAAATACAACGAGCCAATAGCACTTTATTCCTTGACCTTGTATGGATGTGATCGCTCTCTTGCTGTATTGTCTACATCCTAATTCCAAACGAACAGAATTCAGTGACCGTACTGTTCGCAAGCACTTCAGTGGAGTGTCTGACAATCCATGATCATTAGCTAACGGGTGAATGGGCCGCGCTATTCACTGTTGCTGTATGGTGAAGGGCAACAGGTGATAACAGATGGGCTTTCAGCTACAGGAGGGGAGAAGAGAAGAATAGACCTGTCATGAATAACGCTGGCATGCCAAGCTAGTGAGCAGAAATACAAAACCTAGAAGGAATGGAGAGGGACTGTTTGCATGTTGAGCTCCACCAGTGGAGTCAGACAAGATATGTTGGGGTTTTTTTTGGTTGTTGGTTTGTTTTGGAGGGTTATTTTGGCCATCTGAATCTCACAAGACATAAAGACTTATCTTATCATCTGCTAGAATGGTCTTTGTAGAAAGGTTGGTGACCCCTGTTGTATCATCTCCTATAGAAGACAAAGGGTCTATGTATTTCACTTTATTAGTCAGTACATTAATGAAATCAATATGATTTAAATGTATTAGATTGAGTGAAAAGGCTGAAAGTAGCAAACAAAGATGCACCAAAGCAAACTAAACATCAATGACATACTGGGTAGGAGGATGCAGCCTAGATTAAAAGGTAGCCCATTATAGAATAGACCAAATGTCCAGCACATACAGTACAATAGGTCTGTGAGCAATATCATGTATATACCTTTAATGTAGTCACCTCAATGAGTCAGAATGTTGTATAATAGTGACTGCATTAAAAAGAAATGGAATAAACAAAAGCTGACTCTTTTAACCCTATTGCTGAAAATTCAGTACATATCAGAAAAGACTGAAAAAGTTAAACGTCCTACGTCTTCACTAATCTGGCTGATTTATTGAGATTCAAGGCTGTTCAGTTAACGGCTGCTGTATTTTGTTAGTTCTAGTTCTGTTTCCATCTTTGGTTTTTGTGTTGATGAAACATTTTACCATTTGCTCAGATGAAATTAAATTCAGACTGTTGGTTTGTCGCGCACAACTAATTTTGAATATTTTTATCTGTTTGCTTTCTTGGTGAAATGCAGAGCTTCAGTGGAAAATAATTCTGACTTAATTTTCCACTGAAATTATTGTTGTTTTTTTCACGCTGCTATATTTGTTGGTTTTTCATCAAGTTAAAAACAGAATAACTCAATGCTTACACTGGCAGGCTTTTTTTTTTCACAATCTTCTTTTCCTTTGTGGCCCCATTTCTCTAGCTTGTAACATAATTATTAATATTTTTCATTCACATTGATCAAAACCCCATTAAAACCTTAGCCAGCATTATTGGTTTTAGCCTACACTAACAACTACATCTGCTTTCCTACCAGTGAGCTCTCAGCAGCTCATCTTCATGGGCTTGCTAAAAACCACACCCTACAGTCCAATCATGGCATCCTACAACCTACTGTAGATTTTATTTCAACATAAGCCTTTAATTGGTGCAGCTTGTCACAGATGGTACACACACTTAAGGAAGTGTTTCCTGACAGGCGGAATTCAGGGCCTACTTTCTTTACCTTACTATGTCCCTCAAATTTTATTCCTCGTTTTTAGCCTGGGAGATTCTGGCTCCAGACCACTTCAGTTCACAACCAATTACACTGGAGATATATAATTGTAGCTTGAAAAAGAACAAAGTAACAGTTACATATCCTACCTTGAAACATTCAGATACCTGCTCCCAGTGTGTTTTTGCAGATCATCGAAATCTATTTTTCAGTGCAATTGGCCGAACTACTGAACCCTCAAACATGAATAAATAAAAAATAATATGAAATAAAAAGTACACTGCTCCCTGCAACTTTGTTATTCACAGTATAGCTTTCGAAGGATATCATAGTCTGTCTTTCCCTGTGCATGAGTGTAGCTTCCAGGAAACATGGCCAACCCTAAAACATTCATGAACTCCTGAGCAGTGCACTAGTCTCTGCAACTTTGTTTATTACAGTATCATTGTCCAAACACATGAGGATTTCTCTCTGGGTGCACAGGAGCATGAATGCCTCCAGGTGCTTCTGGGTGAAAGTGCTCCCTGAGTCTGTTTTTTATGGAATTCACTGTTGAGAAGCTTCTCTCACAGGCTCCTTGTGTGAGCGACATTTGTAATAGTAACTTGTAGGCCGGTGCAGTTTCATGGTAGGCATCAGTAGGAGGTGAACACAAGTGAATCAGTTTTTATAGGAGGAAGTTTTGCTCTGTATTTCCACAGGAACCTCCTCATTTCCTTGTGGCTGTCCTGACAGTGTAACCATCCACTGGGGACATCTTTAGTCTGCCCCACCGGGACGAACAGCTCGACACATAATGGGCCAACCATAGCTCTGGTGTCGAACTTAAGCAGACGTTTACTTATTTCTCCAAGAGTTCAAGAGCACTCGAGCAAACTTTCTATGGTCCAGACAGACAAAAAATCAGAGTAAAGTTTAACATTAGTAGAAAACCTCCTATGAATACTGTGTGTGACCTTAAAGTCGGTATCAAGTGATAGTAGTAGCTCATCTTTTTCAAGCTCTCCTGACATTTTCTTTTTCTTTATCCTGACCCTTTTCTCAGTAAGGGCGGCCTGCTCTACCATCTCACAGCCTTCCCATTGGCCCACTTGACAAACTCATCAGCTACTCAGAGAGAAGAGCAGAGAACCCCCAGTACTGTCTCTGCATGCTAACTGCACCACAGTAAATTTCCCCTGTGGGGGATCAATAAAGCTTATCTTATCTTATCATCCATTGAGTTGCCCACACATGTGCCAACATCTGTATTAAGCTTCAGTAATACTTGTTTCAGTAGCTCTGCTAACTGCTGCCCTGTATGATTCACAGTTCACAGTCGCAATCAATATTTCATGAATGACAACTGTAACATATCTTAGTATGATTGAGCTCTGGTCCTTTGAGGTGTACTTAGACTGAAAACATGCCTGCCTGTCTAACTTCTTTTTCAATAGTGGATAGTGCATAGTAATAGCTTACATGCTATCGGAGGCCGACGTCACGTTCGCTCAAGAGTACAATCAGTTCTAGGACGTTTCCATGATTAACAGTGATGTTTCCCCAGCTATAATTAGCCTCTGCTTAATCTCCCCTGTAGCTAAGGCCACATTTGCCTTTAACTTTAATGACATCCGCCATGCACTCCATCACCTGACGTTTCTCCCTCACTTGACATTTGGTTGCCAGTCAGCTGGCTTTTAACAGCTGCATATTTTACATCTAGAAAGTGAGCATCTGCACTCTCTGTGTATGTCTTTTTTCATGTTCTCCTGTCCTTTGGTGAATATATGCGCGGGCTTTCATGCCTCCCTTAATGAAAGGGATATGACTAAGCAAAGGTACAAATTGCAAACAGACAATACAGTTCAGAGATTGTTTTTCTCACAGTCAGTCACTTGCAATTGGTTCCGTCTTTTCTGTTTAAAACTTTTGTTCTAGGAACCTCTGGAGTTTGAGGATGATGACAAAAAAAAACCATGTCTATATTCTGTGACTGATGGCGAACAAAGTAATCAAAACAATTAACAGCCTCATCTTCATCTGTCTTTTTCTCAGCTTGTGGTTCAGGGATCTGCTGCTGAGCTGTTCTTGTTCAGTGGGCCTGTGAGACTCATCTGCAACTCTGTTAAATCACAATAAAAATCAGTCTGTGAGGCTTTGGAAAATTTAACTTGGAAAGATGGTTTGACTGGAACAAAGTAGATTTTCTTTCATGCTAAAACATGCGGTCTTATTTCCTATTCTTTTCATCCTATTAATTAGTGAGCTCCTGGTTGGTGCTTGGTGTTTCCTCTTGTTCACTAAAAATAACAGTGTCTCACATGTAGGTGGCATCACAACATACTATTTTGCATTTAACAAAGCACTTTCATATTGTATAAGTTCATAACACCACACAGTTCCTTGACACTAAACCTGAGTTGTTGTCAGGAGGCAGTTCTATATGTTTCTACACGTGACATCTTGGCACTGTAATCTAATCTGTCATCATTGTCACCATCAACTTCCGGTGCTATACAAGTTGGGCCACGACAGGCCCAATGAAAAATAGCCCCATATAGTGTTAGGTCAGTTCTTAAATATGGCTTTAGTTCCTGTCACCCAAAACTGCCTCCATACAGCTGGTTTCTTTTCCATAATGTATTATTGTACAGTGTATTTTCATGTTCTATTGACGTGTGCCTCGACCTGGTATGAGGTGTACAGACAGCATGAGGTCGGATTGCACTCAGATTCTGCATGTGTGTCGTTGTTGGTGTCAGCAGGTAGATGCTCCATAAGTTACAACATTGATTCTAAAAAAAGTTAGGATGCTGTGTAAAACATAAGTAAAGTAGAATGTGCATTTGCTAATCCTCAATACTCAACTGAAAACAGTACAAAGACAATATATTTAATGTTTGACCTCAACTTCATTGGTTTTTGTAAATATCTGCTTATTCTGAATTTGATGGCAGCAGCATGTTTCAAACAAGTTAGGACAGGAGCAACAAAAGACTGTGAAAGTTGTGGACTGATCCAAAAACACCTGTTTGGATCATTCCACAGGTAAACAGGTTCATTGGTAACAGATGATAGCATCATGATTGGGTATGAAAGGTTCATCCTGGAAAGACTCACTCGTTCACAAGCAAGGATGGAGAGAGGTTCAACACTTTGTCAAACACATGATTGTATAAAGGAGATTAATACATGGACTCAGGGAGACTTTGTAAAACCGTGAATAAACACAGTTTGTTTTTCCAATGACGGCACTGTTTTTGTCTTATACAAACCAAGGCCACACTTGTAAATACTGTGTATGATGAAATGGCGCCAAATGATTACACTATTCAATAGCATATGTTGCTAATATTCACCATTCACCTAGATATCTTGGCACTTAACAGTAGTTCCCTCAGCAAAATAATGCAGTGGGGGGGGAAGAGACGCAAGACTGTAAATCAACATCATCGAAAAAACCAATCTTTGAGATTAACAGTGGCATCACAACATACCATTTTGCATTAACAAAGCACTTTCATATTGTATAAGTTCATAACACCACGCAGTTCCTTGACACCAAACCTGAGTTGTTGTCAGGAGGCAGTTTTATATGTTTCTACACGTGACATCTTGGCACTGTAATCTAAGATGTTATCATTGTCACCATCAACTTCCGGTGCTATACAAGTTGGGCTACAACAGCTTATTATATATCATCACCTTTTCAAATACATAAAGAGTCATGCACACCATCACACTTTGCATATGAGAAGCTCCAACATGTAACTTTGGCTAATCTTGATTACCAGCCACAGAATTAAAAGCTGTAGTTTGTGTGTGTATGAATACACACAAATGTGTACAGTGTTTTGTTTTGGGGCGGGGTTTGCATGTGTGCTTTTATGTCTCTGAGTGTTAAGCTCTGCATTCATCCCCAAATAGCATCATCATCATTCTCTCTTTTAGTACTTAGGACTGGCTGCAGTGACAAATATGGATCCTTTACAGTTGAAAGTAAATTAAGTTGTTGTTTTCTGTGCTGCATCATAATTGTTTGCTGATTATTATTTATTCAGAAGCGTTTTCCCTCTGTCATTAACCCTGATTCATTGCCTCTAATATTTCTGCAAATACTCCAAAACACATTCATCTCTTGGATGTTTTTTTGTAACTGTAGCCGACCTTATTTTCTGTTTTGCATAGATTTATGACATATATATTGCTTTTTAATTTATTGCCAGTGTAATTCAAAATATTGCTTATGTAAACAAATAGAGAGCCAATCATTTTACGCTGAGCATATACCATCAATAACCCCCGGTGCAGTAACAAGCAAACCTGGAGCCATTTGTTTCTCTCCGTCTCATGTCTTATTTAGAAGAGGCTTTGGGACACACACACATGCATGCACACGTGCTTTTTACTGAAGCGCCTCTGCACAAGTTTAGACCGTTTTTGTGAGTGTGTGTGTCTATTTTTTGTGTGTAAGTGGTGATAATATTGGAGCTATCAGCGCTATTGATCAAAGGGATGGGCGGGGTGGTGGGGGGCGCTTAAGCCAACTTAATGTTTCACACACACACACACACACACACACACACACTACTTCCATCAGACCCTGTTTCAGCCCATTCAATCACTTTCGGCTCAATCGCATTCACCGCCGGATGAGGTTCACACAACCATCCCTGGAGAGAAAACCACCTGTCCTGCAGTCTTATGCATGAAGGTTCTATTCAGGAACGCTTCGCCACCAATCACCTCCTGCCGTTACTCCACTCTGATGAGTTAACTCTTTCAATGTCAAGTCGAGAGGAGCGATATCAGTCCGAGCAACAGAGTCTATGCTAGCTTAATGGTGGTGACTGTGAGTCACTGGGGAGGATAATTGGTAAAGACCTGGCAACTGCAGTATTGGTTTTGTGAAAAATGTTTTTTAATGCCTCGCTAATGTACTACTGAGAAGTCACACTGACATTGATAAATCACTGCAATAATTAAAATAGCTACAGCTATAAGAGAGGACAATACCTAAGAGGCTGCCACTGCTTCTTGAATCAGTTACAAAAATAATCATACTGACAGGGGGAAAACTCATCAGCTCTGAGATGCAACAGACTTGCGCATAGATTATATCTTATTGAGTTAACTATTAAATGGAGAAGGGAATTTTTGACCACCGGTGCGCTGTAGAGCAATGTGTGGATGAGCCGGTCCATGTTGTTTGAATCGTGTGATTTACCAGGATGCAGAAGGGCACACACTCACACACATAGTGCTGCCAGCAAAAGAGGTTTGGAATCATAGCAGGAAGTAATACGCTATATGCCAAAAGAGAAGAGGATGCAAGCAGATGCATAGAATCAGGGTTTAAGTCTCTTTATGTTTTAAGAGGTACAAAATGCTATTAATGTTTGTTATGCCTTCCTTTTCCTTATAACATGATTTGGTGCATGAGGCTAAAGACAGTGTTTGTTTGGAATGATAACTCCACAGGGGGCTTTAACAATACATATTTTTTGTTTGCCATTTTTACCACTATCATTAGCAGAGAGCAGTGATGGCAGTAAAAATGCACTTCGGCACCTTCTGAAAACCTTCACTGAAAATAGTGGCAGTTGCAAGAATTACAGAATTAATTACAGAAATTTGAAGTACTCAATGGCAGGTAACAGTTTGTCACAATGTATGTCCTGGGAACCTTTCAAGTCATCATACCAACATCTTTTTGCCAGTTTAAATGTCAGAGTTTGATGAGACAGTTACAGCGTCATGATTTAATGTGTGTCTCAGTGGGAACATTAAAAGCTAAATGTGGTGTTTAGTGAATCCTGTGGAAGCACAAAAAAAAGAAAACATTCTCTGTCTCACTGCACATTAAAACTCAATTAACTTAACAAACATTTTAAGTCACATTTTACTTCCACACACTTGTTTACCATAACTCTTATTGAAGATAATGCCAGCAGGCCCGGTCCCACACTGTTTATTCATGTGGATGAGAAGCTTGAAGCTGCACGTACACCAGGTCTGTTGACAGTAATGTATGTATCCAATAAAGTAGCACAGCCAGGGCCGCAAATCTTAAGCGGATACAGGATCAAAGGGGGACTTGTTAATAATGGTTTGTCACTGGCCCAATGAAAAATAGCCCCATATAGTGTTAGGTCAGTTCTTAAATATGGCTTTAGTTCCTGTCACCCAAAACTGCCTCCATACAGCTGGTTTCTTTTCCATAATGTATTATTGTACAGTGTATTTTCATGTTCCATTGACGTGTGCCTTTACCTGGTATGAGGTGTACAGACAGCATAGGGTCAGATTGCATTCAGATTCTGCATGTGTGTCATTGTTGGTGTCAGCAGGTAGATGCTCCATAAGTTACAACATCGATTCTAAAAGAAGTTAGGATGCTGTGTAAAACACAAGTAAAGTAGAATGTACATTTGCTAAACCTTTTTGACATATACTCAGTTGAAAATATTACAAAGACAGTATGTTTAATGTTTGACCTCAACTTCTTTTTTTTTTTGTAAATATCTGCTTATTCTGAATTTGATGGTAGCAACATGTTCCAAACAAAAGTTGTGGACTGATCCAAAAACACCTGTTTGGATCAGTCCACAGGTAAACAGGTTCATTGGTATCATGATTGGGTATGAAAGATTCATCCTGGAAAGACTCAGTCTTTCACAAGCAAGGATAGAGAGAAGTTCAACACTTTGTCAAACACATGATTGTATAAAGGAGATTAATATATGGACTCAGGGAGACTTTGTAAAACTGTGAATAAACACAGTTTGTTTGCAAATGACTGCACTGTTTTTGTCTTACACAGACCAAGGCCACACTTGTAAATACTGTGTATGATTAAATGGAGCCAAATGATTACACTATTCAATAGCATATGTTGCTAATATTCACCATTCACCTAGATATCTTGGCACTTAACAGCAGTTCCCTCAGCGAAATAATGCAGTGGGGGGGAAGAGACACAAGACTGTAAATCAACATCATCGAGAAAAACAATCTTTGAGATTAACAGTGGCTTAGGACCCAAGTAATTTTTCAAGCCTCTGTGCCTGGAAACACATTACTGACCTTGTTATCTTGTCAGCTGGCCTGTGAGCCATTTTGGCCCACGCTTGAAGAAACCAGGGCAGAAGGCGTGAGGCAAGTGAATTATAGTTACCCATAACACTGACAGGCCTACTAATCTAACACATACAGTATCACTATTTTGGATCTTTACATGTTGTGAGATTAGCACTTCTTCTTCCTGGTGTCTTAGTCGTCTATGAAGAGGAATTTCACAGCTGGAAAGAGGGCCATTTAATCAAACTAGGTCAAATATATGTAGAAATGTACTGCAGTTATTTTTGAAAATGGTGCCTTATGGCCAGGAAAAAACTGAGAAAAAAAGGCTTTAGATTTTCCTGTCACCCTGAAGAGATCCTACAACAAGCAGAATGCACATTGTGAATAAGGCTCTAGCTGCCACCTCCTCCTCTGCTAAACTAATGTGTTTGATTCCACAGCTCAATATTCTGCCTCATAACAGTAGCCCTGAATATCTGATTCCAACATCGGATCATTAAACTAGTTTTCTCCCAAGTACACTGGTATTTTAATATTAACTTTTAACTATTGCTAGTGAGAAAACGCTTGGAACAGATGGACTGTGTTAGTCCTTGTGTTTGGCGACTCCCCATTGATTGTTCTTGGAGGCAGGCCTACAAAAAAATAAAGGAGTATTATCAAGTCTCCCAAAAGAGAAATAGCCAAGTTTCTAAAACATACAGACATACAGTTTGTAGCCGAGTAAATGTATTTCCTTACTATCTCTGATTTTCATATTTAACCTTTTATCAGGCATAATTTCTGCACCCTTTACAAAAGTGAAAAAAATGAAGTTTTGTTATGTCCTCCAATAACACTCTAAGGTAGACTGTAACTTCATCTATTTATCTGTGATATTTCACAGTCAGTTCTGAGTAAAAAAAAAAAAAGCAAGAACATTTAAAGCACAGTGCTGACTTTTTGAACCCACGTCATTTTCCAGGATATAAATCGTCCTCCACCTTTTTTGCATCTGATTAAATACAGACATCAAATGCCTCATGCATTTACACTCAGACATTTGGCTGACACTTTTATCTGGAGGGGCTTACATTAGGAGGAAAGACAGGAGACTAAGAGTACATTAATGCAAGAGACCAGAAAGACAAGGACGAGGGGAAACGAATAAAATGGTTAGTGTAAAGTCTAATAAAATAAAAATAAAAAAAACAGAGTGCTCAAAATCTCTTTCCTAAATGTATTAAAGTGCTCATAAAAGAGGGCTGCGTATGAAGATGCAGCAAACTGGGCTGCAGTTAAAACAAGTCTCGGGCTACAGTCTTTAGGCGCTCTAATAGAAGAGTAACAGCAAATATGATTAAAAAGTCTTCATTATGACGAAGTATTCTTCCTTTCTGCTGTTATGAGACAGTTGCAGTGAGACGGACAGGAAATACATAAAGGTAGAAGGAGAAAGATGTGACATGTAATAAAGGTCTTGGCTTTTGTGCAATTTTAGCATAAATTGCACACATTACATTGGAAATGCACTTTTTTGAAACAGGTGCATTGCTCCATCATTCCCAACTACTCTGAGGAGACCCCTTCAGTGTAACATATCTAATGTAACTGCCTTGTCCCTTGGTCATAAATTCATATTTAGCTGGTGAATCTGCAGCCTGCTAAATGTCAGCTTGTAATTGAGCGATCACGAGGAGCGCTCCACATCTCAGCTACTATACCTTCATTTCGTATTTACTATGCTTTTATATATGTTCTCGTCTTAATTCTTAAAAGTGTCACCTCACAATGATATTTTTAAGCTTCCCTCATAATGAATCTGGCGTGACTAAAGCACGGAGCATTTTCCTTTCCCTCTGAAGCGTCGCAAACAAAAACATGTTTGTGTGAGTGGGAGATAGAAAGAGGTGTCTGCTCCGCTGTGATAATATCAGGAGTAGGAGACAGGGATTCATTATGTGAACAGAAATATTTGACTAATTTCTTTGCTCTAATTATAGCTGCAAAACCTAGCTAGCAACCACATCAAGTGCAACTGCTGTTAAGAAAAGTCTCACATGTTTGAATAATGATATCCTGTTATGGACCCATTGAGACATCAATTCAAAACGCCCCCAATATCCCACCCAAAGCCTCTGTCGTCAAGATGACCACATGCACGGCAACAGTGGTGCTTCACATCAGTGACACTCCTTGTTAGCATGATAATAGATGCACTATGAGGGGGGGATATTTTATTCAAATGGTAAGTGATTGCTTTTGCCAGTGACACAAGAGAAACAAACAGCCATTGTTGTCTGTGAAGATTCGCAGTCATCCAAGTCGTGGTTCTCTAAGGAGGGTTGAATCAAGGACAACCGGATTTGGTTGCACAGCCCTGATTCCCAAAAAGCTGGGACGCTGTGTAAAACGTCAATAAAAACAGAATGCAGTCATTTGCAAACAAGCTGTGATTACAGATTTTACAAAGCGTTCCAGAGCCAATGTATTAATCTCCTTTATACAATCGTGTTCACAAAGTGTTGAACCTCTCTCCATCCTTGCTCGTGAACGACTGAGTGTTTACCCAATCATGATACTATCACCTGTTACCAATGAACCTGCTTACCTGTGGAATGATCCAAACAGGTGTTTTTGGATCAGTCCACAACTTCCACAGTCTTTTGTTGCTCCTGTACCAACTTGTTTGAAACATGCTGCTGCCATCAAATTCAGGATAAGCCGAATTTACACAAACCATTAAATATATTGTCTTTGTACTGTTTTCAATTGAGTGTCAGCAAGGATTAGCACATTATCACATTCTGTTTTATTTATGTTTTACACTGAAAATAGAACAGAACTGGAGAAGCCCCTTGGATGAGAACAACAAGTCCAGTTACCCTAGATTCTAACATCCTCAGATATCAGGCATTGTTCTTCTGTCACAGTGAATTGAATTGCTCTAAAAATATTCATTACAAAATGTTATTTTAAGAGGAATACATTCAACCATGCAGTGGCTTCCAAGATGTAGTGAGTCCAGTCGCAGATGGAGATGATCCATCGCTGCCACCCAAACAGCAACTGGTGCCAGCTGATGAGACGGATTGGGGAGGGGATCAAAGGAGATTCATTTACATCCGAGGAAATGAGGTGCACTCATTTGATATTAATGTAAAATCTTTAAGAGGTTTAGCATTCAGTTTGATGTGTGTATTAATAGATATTATCCTCTTGTTTTGATTCTGAATGGTATTGATCCAGCACATTAATTGCTAAGAGAGGTAACCATGCAGCCATTTGAAAATATGTCCATGCACACACACATTCACTCCATCGCTGTTTGCCTTTGTAAAAGAATTATTACATCCAGCATTAAAGTCTAAAATGTTTGAATTGAACTAATCAGACCACAGAGGAAAGCATTGCTCGCAGACATGGATATGACTTTTCCGGCTTTTTTTTTTTTTTTTCATCTACACCGATAAAAAGTCTCCTCCAACTTTGGGCTCTGTATCTTGATCCGCTGCAGTGACTTCACAGGGCTTGAGCGTCAGTCTTTTTAATGTCACTTCACTCCATTTCAGATAAGAGTTGTATGGAAATTAAAAATTGCTGAGTGTGAATAACGAGGATGATGAATTGAAATAGATAGAGAGGACACTTCCCGGTGGGTCATGGAAGTCTCCTGTGGTACAACTTGAGTGGCTGCTATGAAATTTTAATAGTACTGTCGCGAGCATTAATATTGTACTTGTGTGACGGAGAATAAAACCTGGTAGTGGAAGGTTTAGACAAATTACACCTTTCCCATGTTGTGGATTGTGCTGCGTCAGTGTTTCATTATCAAAAGGTTTGTAGTTCATTTTATACCATCGTCGCCCAAATAACCACTCAAAAAGAAACATTTTTTACTTGGTCCACAAACTGTTGAGTGGAGCCTGTCTGACTCATTTTCGCCGAACAGATCTCGCTCCTTTTCCAAATGGTTCTCGTGGGTCTTCCAACCAATGTCAGCTCTGCGGGCGAGTGGGCGGTGTGATGCGCGAGGAGGAGTCGAACGTGAACGAGTGTGAAAACGCTGGCCCCCTCAAAACATCATGTCAAACACACACACACGCACTCGCATGTAATGAGTTAGCCGAGTGTCATGCACACACGCAAAGGCGGCGCGGTTTTATAGCAGAGCCAGTGAGGCAGTCTTCACTCCATCAGCGTCGGTCCCTGGTGAGCAGAGGGGAGAGAAGGTGCCAAATGTTCACAGCCTGAGTAATGGGCTCTTAAAGCTCTATTCTTCCCCTCTGTGTGTGTGTGTGTGTGTGTGTCCCTGTCTGACTCGCTGTAAAAATTAATTCAATGCAGAAGAATATTTTGCACACCAATGATAATTTAGAGAAGTTAGAGAGGGAAATGCTGATGATGGTGTGATGCTAAAATGTTTCTTGGTTTTTACAGAGCACTTTATTTCTTTCGATTACCCCACAGCAATTAGCCAAAATGGAAGCGTATGGAAAGGTATTAGAATGAAATGTTCTGTAAGTGTTCCTCATTTTTCAGCTAATAATGTATGTGAAGCAAAGAAAGAGATTCTAGTTCCCTTTTGTCGCCGGCTCTTTGCTCGCTCCTTTTAGCAGGTGAGAGCAGTTAATGAGAGACCGAACTGAGCAGTATCGCTCCGGTACACGGCTATAACAGATACAAAAGGATATAATAATGTGCCGGCTCCAATAAAATGCCATAAAGAAATTTGGAAGCTCCTTTCTCGCACACAAAAAAAAAATGTATTAAAGCATTTAAGCAGCAGAAATCAACAAAAGAGTAACGACTTGTGAAATAACCGACAAGAGGACTCATTGAAGACAGAGTTAACTTGCAAAAAAGTTGGGTACACAGGGAGTCTGTCAGAAGATCATGCAAAGAGAATCCGGCAAGTAGAAGACAAAGGTGAGGTACAGGTCAAACTAAGCAGAGATCAAGAAACAGGAGGACGAGAGACTTGGAAGAAGGTTAGAAGGCTTGACACGCAGACTAAATACACCGGAGAGGAGAGGATAATGAGGGACAGGTGAAGCTAATTTGGGTGGGGTAGACAATCGTACAGGTGGGAAACACACAAGGTGAAAGAAGCAGGGTGTCTGAAATGAGAGAAGAGGACAAATTAATGGCATGAAACAATTAAGCAGGTGGAACATCACAAATAGACACAGTAAATGTAGCAATGAGGAAGAGAAGTGGGAAAACGGGAGAAATGACATGAGCTGTCTATTCAGCTGAAGCAGATGAAAATGAATCACTTCCTATGTAATTAGAGGAAATAACATGCTTTAGAATGGTGCTTTGATTAATAAGAAGACACTGTCAGGAAAAGGGAAGGCAGAGAATGGGAATTATACAAAAGAAAACAAATGACAGTCGAATCACAAAAAGTGACAAAACAGAATACAGCACAGGTCAAGTTCTTCTTTCAGCTCGTCTGCAGCTGCAGACCCAGATCAAAAATCCATTTAGTTTCTGCCTGCAGCAGAACTTGGTTGTGGTCTCCACCCCTACTGGGAGCCTTGATTGACTGTGTAGTCCAGAATTTTAATTCTCTGTGCAAGTGTCATGAAGTGGTTAGCCAGAGGAGATGAAGACTCTCTCCCATTGAGGGAACTTTTTGTGCTCAATAAGGCCTGGTCCCAATTGCTGTGTATTACTGACGTATAGTTTCAGGCAAGGGACCTGGATGATATAAACCCACCCATGGGAGGCAGAAGGTGTCAGGTTTATATATTATCCCCTGTTTGGATCCATAAACCGCCGTAGCTTGTTGGACAGAGGGCAGTCGGAGTCATGTCCACACGGAGAAGCTAACTTGTCTAATGGGCCATGTGTTAGGAGGTTTAAATTGATCACAGCCGTCTCAGAGATCGGTATTACACATAAAAGTTACAATGGCTTTGTCTCTGAAAACAGCATGTAATTGCAAACCATGCCAGTGGCTCTAATAAAAGCCATGTACTTGCTGTTATTCTGTAAACTAAGCCTGTGTTTCCTGCCTTTAAACACATGCACAATTATAGTGACAACCGTTCCTAGACTTGTTATTCTGTTCAGCTTTCTAAATAGAAAACATATTATTTCTACTTTGCACCACTCACTAAATTTCCCTGTATCTTTAACACTTTAAAGGTTCAGAACTTAAATTTGGCAATACTACAATTTGTCCTGTTTTCTTTGGCACCAACCCACACAAACACAACCACCCACAGGGCTTCACAGAAACACAAATTTCTCCATGGCCCTTCTGTTTTTGTCCTGTACACTTGTCGATAAAAACAAAAGACCAGACCAGGCCGGACTGATTTCCCCTGCTTCGCTGAGGAAGGAGCACATACACACAATGGCACCGACTCCGGGCTGGTCTAAAAACAGGTCCAGCAGCAACAAGCAAAAACCCCCAAAAAATAGCTTCCACTTGTTGTTTCTTAGTATCTGGAGATCTGTTCTCTGGAAAGGCTCGTCTCTGGCTGTCAAAACAGAAACACACACGCAAACGCACACACACAGACACGAACAGACAGAAATGACAGATGCACATTCAGAAAGGAAAAAAAAAACATGCAGCCAGGGAGAAGAAGTGAGGAAAGCTACTGAANGTGCGTGAGACGAAGCAGCCCACAGGGGTCTTTGCTGACCAGCTGTAGTAAAGTGATTGGCTCGTTCTCCCCTGAATGACAGCAGCCCTGGTGGTCAGAATGCCCAACAAGGAGACTGGCTGGCTCTCAGCTTCCCTCATTATTTTTTGCTTTCCAAATCAAGTTTCCCCTCATTGCTTTCCCTCCACTGATCTCACGGGTTGCTAAAATCATGTGACAGCTCTGAGCTGTTTTGATTCTCATCCAAGGCTTTTTCTTTTTTTTTCACCAACTTTAAATTTTTTAAAACACAGCATGTTCACTTTTTAATATTCTTAAACGTTATGCTCATCCTCACAGGAGTACAAAAAATGGAAGTAAATATTTTTCAGTTTGACTACTAAGCATTCCCAAATGCAACTTATTTTTATTTATTCATTTATTTTTTGATGAAGTACTGCAGTACATTTTTAAAGGTAATCTGACAAACATATATAAATATACATCAAATGGAGAAAAACACACACATTTGAAAAAAAGTGTGCACACTTACACACACACACACACACACACACACACACATACACACACACAGACATACAGTAAGAAGTGAAAGTTGCCTCAGGCACTTTGTGGCCTTTGTTGCTGTAAATTACCTCAGTTCTTGATTAACCAAAGCGTCAAAGTGTCTAAAGCTCTTACGTTGCCTGACTCTTTTTCACACACACACACTGAAACAAGGGTAGCACTCACTACATGAAGTGACACACAAACACACACACACGCACAAATTCCCAATTACTCGTTGGTTTGCTGATTAATGATTTGACTTTAGAGGAGAGGGAATTAAATGGTTGAGTAGACAGACTTCTGCGAGGTGTTAAGCATACACAACTTCTTCCTCATCTTCATCCGCCTGCTCATCCTCCTCTTCTCTTCCCTATCCTGCCTTTTGCCCTCCACTCTGCATAGTAATGCCTTTGAATTGAGCTGTTCATTCAGCCAAGCACAGATAAGTGCCGAATAGCGGGACGAACACAATAGCGAAATAAAAGACGGAAGCTGGAAAATCGGGTTGGTGGAGGAGGGGGGGGCGAAAGCTTTTGGGTGGAGACTAAAAATGGTTTTGTTCTCTCTGACTTTCTATCTCTCTCGCTCACTCTTATACCTTGACAAGGGTACGGGGAGGAAAGTGGCGGCCGGACGAAAAGAAGTAAAGTCTCCTGCACACTGTCAGCCAAATCCTCAGTAGATAGACAGTATTCAGAGGTTTCTTATTATTATTTTAACTATGAAATGAGCTTAAGGCTGATATCAGGTTTATACGTTGCAGAAAGGTTTAAATGGCAAGGTGGCGTGTGGGTGGCTTTGTGTGTGTCTGTGTGTGTGTGTGTGTGTTTGCATATGTGCTTCCATGTGTGCATTCAAATGTGATGCATTTGTGCTTTTTTGCGCTTCAAATCCTGAGCCAGGACCACAGGCATTTTGGAAACGGAATAGTGAAGGACAAACATGTGATAGAGAGCCCAGGATGTGAAGGAGGATTTAAAAGATTTGACAGGAAAAGGGAAGAGAGGGACGAGTTTTAGAGAGAAAATCTGAGATATGTACAAACAGCTCCACAGGGTGGTGCTAGCCCCAGTGATTAAAGGAATATTTCACTTTTGAGGATATTTTAAACCAGTTTTTTTCTTCTTGCAGATGCTCTTTTTGTGCGTTGGCATGCAGTTTGAAGGTATGTTAAACTGTAAATTTACCTTGGCTCGACTCATAAATCAAACAGCAGCTGCTCAAACAAGTCAGGATGCACATTTCCTGCAACTCTTATAGACTCATCTTAATTTAAAAAAAGTCCACCATTAATCACAATTGAATGCTGATATACTGTAATTTTCAGTTCTTTATTAATGTGTAAATAGTTTGTGTAGTTAAACCAGATGCCTGTTTATGGGAAGGTTACACTCACATTTTCTGCCACTTGAGGCGAGGTACTATTTGATCATTGAACTGAAGAAAACTAACCTCATCGTTGGACAGATGTTCAAACTGAATGCAGAGACATAAGAAAAGCATTCATGTGTTTATCTGACTTGGGATCTGCAGGGAAAAGTCATAATCTCCACAAAGCTATCCCACATGCTCACTGGTAGCTGGTATGATGACATAAGATAATCATGTTTACTATGCATTTGTGCTCTTTTAATACTTTTATATCAACTTTTATATCCTTTATACGTTTATGTAACTTATGGAAGTATGTATGGAGGGAGTATGATGTTCCCCTGGAGCTGGAGGAAAGCCAGAGGATGAATATTTGGAACCACTGAGACTATGTTTTATTTATGGACAGAGAAGGTGTCATAGTCTGGTCCAGTACATGTATGGTGTGGATATTCACTGCAACCTCCGCCTGCAGAGTTGTGTGCATTCATATTATATAAGCTGACTCGAGGTTTACGAATTTCAACTATACTTGACCATGTGTGAATAAGCCAGCCTCAAATAATGCTTGTGGCCTCCTTGATTTCACCTTCATCGGACTCCGAATGAAAGAATCATCCTTTTCACTCGCGAACTTGACTTGGATGATTAAATCCTTTGGAACCACTTGGAACATAAAGAGCGAGCACACGGCAAATAGTTTCCCTTTGCTGAATACGACGTGACCAGCAGGAACCTTGTATCAACTAGAAATGCCATTTTTACGGCTGCTGACATATATACAGCAGTATAGAGTGTGTGAGTGGGTCGCAGCCCTCCCTCTCAAAATCTCCACAGCTGCCCTTGAGCAAGTCACTTAACCCAGATCTTCAGGACCTGTGCACTCGCAGCGAGTCAGAGCTGCTGTTAAAGTATACTGAAGGACTCCCCGATGAGTCATGTGGGGCTGTGTGAATGTGAAGCAGACCGCTAATAAAAAAAAAAGTGTGTGTGTGTTTGTGCACTCAGTTAACCTTTTGGGGATAAATAAAGATTAAAAATGAAAGTGAGGGAAACGCACGGAGGAGATAGAAGCACTGTTCACCTCGAGTCCACTCCCTCGCCATAGTGGAAGTGCAGTGGCTCTGAGCTTCGTGTGAACTATTGACCATCTCCTCTTTGCAGATAGCATATCTTCAGGGGTACATACTTGGGTCACTGAGGAGTCAGCTCAAAGCAGAGCAGACTGAGCAGAGCCTTTTTTCCCCCCACGCTCATCCACTGGCCTGCCCACTTCATGTCTTATCTAGAATAACACATGGCTGTCTAGTGTCTTGCTCTCGTCTAGTTACCTGCTAGGCTTTTAATGATGCCTCTCCCCAGCGGTTGGTGCCAACTGTTCAGTGCATGTGTGTGTAGAAGAAAAGTGTGTGCCGGCGGGTGTGTTTGTTTGTTTCAGAGAGGAGGGGAAAGCACAGACGTGAAACTAGTTCAGGGACTGTGGTGAGGTGGATTAGAGGGTGGTTAGAGGTTCTCCCCCTCATGTGCCAGGTGAAGTGAAGGAGGAGATACTGAGCAGGAGGAGAGGAGCAGGGGGGAGGAGGAAAGCAGGGTGAAAGGAGTCTAAGGGGTCGTGTTGAACCATGCATCGTAATCTAGGTCTGTGCTTTGCTATGAAACATACTGCTTTTATGCATTCAAACAAGATCATTACATTTATAATTACAGTCTTGTGTCCACTTTACTGCTGATGCCTTTTTGTTCTCAGCTGACTATGAACACTGTTGAAGCCCTTGGTGAGTTGCTGCCATGCTGTTAAACTTTGTTCTGCATGTAAAGAAAATGCATTATTTTGATAGGATTTTACCCAAAAGCCAAAGCCAGTGTCTCATTACATTGTTGTGTATGCGCATAGTTAAGTCAATAAATTAACAGACGCTGGACAATTTTGCAAAGAAAGAGTGTGTTCTCGCTGGCTTTGTACATATTTGTTTTGTTTGTAGACGACGTGATGTTTCCTGAGGGCTGAAATTGCAGAGACTGCACTAATTGAATGCGTAACACAGTGCTAATATTACAAGGAAAGTGTAAACCTCATCCGTTACAAGCTCCGATGAGTCTTTGGGGGCCCAGAAATCAGCCTAAATATGAAATGGTGTGAGCAGGGAGTGTCTTACATGCACTTCAAGTTGAATACAATATGCAATTTCCTCTTCAAAATCCCCTGCAGTCAGATTGTCTTATGGCAGGCATATTAGATATGTAGACTCATAATTATTTTGTATGTTTTGTAAGTCTGCACCTTTAGGGCAGGATGTGGTAAGTGGAACAAATGCTCTTGCTCCTAGTCCCAAAGCTGCTTGTTTGACTGCAGGCTTGTGGCTTTGATGTATTTAATTTCATTGTGTGTGTGTGTGTGTGTGTGTGTGTGTGTGTGTGTGTGTGTGTGTGTGTGTGTGTGTGTGTGTTCGTTCGCAGGCCTTCTCTGGGAACTCCAACTCGGAGAGCGCGGTTCGCCACGAGCTGCAGCAGGGAATCGTGGCGCGCTTCCTGAGGCTCGTCCCGCTAGACTGGAGCGAGGAAGGACGGATTGGACTGCGCATAGAAGTCTATGGCTGCTCCTACTGTGAGTGGAGGCAAACACACACACACACACAGTCTTTAGCACACCTGCTGTGTTTCTATTTTCTCCTGCCTCTTTTATGTTTCTGTTTTACATACGCATACACACATAGTTTCATACCTGTGACAACTGTAATCTTCACACATTATCAAAAAAATAAAACAGGTATGGTATTTGAATGTGTATTTCTAAGTAATAAAAAAATATTTCCTACAAGTATTATTAAGATTTATAATGATGGATCCATGGGGAGAGACTAATGATGGTTTGTCAGCTCCAATCAAGTCACAATGGCTCTTTCTTCGTCATGAGCTAATTCTGTATAGGAATCAAAACACAAACCCAGTGTTCAAACCTGCATGGACACACTCTGACACACATACTAAACCCAGTGTGCAGAGATATGCAGAGCACAGTCCGGACTGAGGCACAGACAACACACACACACTGACACACTGTCTCTTGCTTTCTAACAAATGTATCATCTAGGGAACTGACTCTTGCAGCCTCTTTGCTCTCATCCTATTAAAGCTGCCAAATTGATTTTGATAACAATTTTCAATTAAGGCGCTGAATAAATTACTGTTAGAAGTGACACACGTACATCTTTCATTCCGGAGATGCGATTACACTCTGTGTGGATATGACTGTGAGTGTGTGTGTGAATACAAGGGAGTGTATTGCATTCAAGTCAGTCCTCACACCTTTGATTTTATTTCCCTCATTTCATTTCCTTCCCATGTTCAAAGAAAAGCAAGTCAGTGATGATAAGCATGACAAGATGCACTACAAACACAGAGAGATGCACATGTGTATGCACAGAAGAATAAAAGAGAAATTCCACCCACTCTTAAGTTTCTACTCATCACCTGTCCCCTCCAACAAAAACACGACTGCACTCGCAAACAACTTGGAAATAATTCTGACTGCTTTTGTGCTTGAATAAAGTCAACTTATTACTGTTGCTATTTTGTGACTAGAATAGCTGCTACCTCCTTATTCTCTGACAGTCACATTAATGTGACATTTTCATAAAGTACGACTTTATTTTAAGCTGCTTAAACTTTAAATAGTGTCTTGTGGATTTATCAACCTTCATTGAAACAAGGTAACCATGGATAACTTCAGTTCACTGATGCAAGTAGTATTTCATGATTTATTAGCAATATGTACCTTTACTAATACTAGTATTACTAGTACTGGACTATATTATGTAACTTTCCAAATACAGCATAAAATATGGTATTCAAGTAAGAAATATTTTTTTATGCAACAGGATATATTTTTCAACATTAGAGAAAGCAATGTTTAAATGATGAATAGCTTATACAACATTGATGCTGGCTGTCAAACATCAGTGGTTATGTAAGTCATAAACAAAGAATTTTCAGAAATGGATACCAGCTGAATTTGATGACAGAAAAAAATGGTACGCTGATCTACGATGCTGACGCCAGTGTGTCACTGAGCTGCTAAATGTAAAATGTAAAGGTCTTCTGTGTCTTAAAGGACATTAAATAGAGAATTTAGCTCGTATTAAATTCACAGACAACTAATAACTACTGAACATACAAATGAAAGTGCAACCACATAAATGCAATGAATGTGGACACAACTAATAGCTACTAAATGTACAAATAAATGTAACCATTAATAGGCTAAAAGCAACCATTAGTAAAAGTAAAAAAAAATAAAAAATACAGTACTGAACGATGAATGAATAAGTGATGAAGCCATGAAAACAGCCAGATAGAAAATTTGTGAACGAGGACCAGATCAAGCATGATATCTTAATCAGATGCATTAATTAGTGGAAACAGAGGAGAACCCCATGTGGATGAAATCCTTAAGATTAAACAATGAAATTCATGTCAGGGGCTTTGCAGTGAAGAACTCGGGAGAAGAAGAGAACAAAAGAATCCACAGAATCTTGTCTTCCTCTTGTTTTGTAATCTCCTGTAGAAAGGCTGTCCGGTGTCAAAGACGTGAACTTCACTCCTCCCCTTCTCAATCTGTCTTGTCCTAATTATTTCCTTTGTTCCAGTTTCTTTGCTAAAGAATTAAAAGTTGACTACAAGTTTAGTGCTTCCATGCTCAAAAGCTTGGCCCGCTCAGTCGCTGAAACGTGCCAAGTTCCTTTCATAAATAAACAGATATAATAAGTGAGTAATAGAGAGTGTTAACTCAGGTTTAAATGCTATAAATGGCAATCATGCACAAACTCAAACATATGCACACTATATACAGATGCACAGTCGATGTTCTTGTATCAAAGGAAGGTCTGTTTTCTTCTCCCCTGAGATGAATGAAAAGGGGGGGGGGGGGGCTGCTGGAGAAGGGAGCTATCACTAGGGCTCTGAAAGTATGGATTTTCTTCTTACCGTGGAGAAAAAGCAACACATCCCTGCAAGTCCTTGGTGATGCCGAGATGTGGGGAGCATTGCTTACTTTGAGGCCTTTGATGTTGTAAATCGGACATTTGTCACTGAACTTTTCATTAGCGCGTCCTTGAGTCCAGTCTATTTTATGACCCAGAGGTCAGGTGAGCAAGAGGTTCATCAGTTCATCAGCGTGAAAAATGTAGAAATTCTTCACCATGACCATCTTCATCACGTGACAGTGTCCTTAGAGACCGACTAAACATGTGATCTGACGTATATTTTATTTGTTGTATTTATTCTGGAGCTTAACTTGTCAGTAGTCTTCACAGTGAGGCAGGTGTTTTTAAGGTTTCGGCAAATTCAAATTTCAGTATCTGCTGGCTGCTGCCTGAACGCGCAGGAGTTTTGCTCATTAAAAATAGCACAATTTTGCATGCGTTTTTCACTTGACGCAAAAGAGGCTTTATTGCTTAGAATAAAACTGTACCGAGTTACAGCTGTCGAGGAACAAAACAAGGTGAAACTTCTTTTTCAGAGAGGCCTGTTTGTCGCAGTATACATACATTTTCTCTCATCTAAAAGTGCCCTTCAGCCATCGCTACACCACATAATAAGAGATACAGTCCAACAGAGAATATGCACGAACACTAGACTGAGGTTTTGGAAAATCTGGACCAGGAAAGATAATAAGTTTCACTTTTCCTACCTCAACAGCAGCCACTGCTGATGTGACCTCCAGTGGAGCTGCCTGTGGGCCGGTAGGACAAACGCTGTGATTATGGTTAACTCCCACTTTCAACCCTGTGAAATAAATCATGCTGAAACAGGTCGTTCGGACTTCCTCTAACTTTCCCTTTCTCAGATTGAAATGAGATTTTTGTTTAAATACATTCGTGGCCCTGATATCCTGTCGTTCAGCAGGCAAACAGACTAACCATTTGGTAGACTGTGTTTGAGGGAAACAGAAATAACTATCAAAAGAACATCTATTTCTAGGCCAAAATCAGCACAGCGAGTTTCCGCGTTCGTGACAGATATGAATGTCGTCCACCACGCCTTGACATCTGTCTGATGAGACATGTAATATATACACAGTCAGGTGAACACATGCTTACAACTGGAATATCAGAGATAACACAGAGACACTTACGCACACACCTACACATCTGCACGCACACACACTCCCCCTGGCCGGGCGCGTCATCTTTCAGCGTTGTCTGTCAGCTGTGTTTTGAAGCCCACAGTGCTCTCTCATGATTACGCTGTCACCGCTCCTTTCTTCAGCGTTCAGTCAGAAAATGAGGACTCATACATTTGTCTGTTTATCTACCCATCCTTCACTCCCCAACTCTCCGGCTCTTTTAGAATCAACTTCTTCTAAATGTTTTCCCCGCTTCCCAATCCAGAGATGAAAGAGGAGAGAAGTACGACGACAAAGAAAAGAGGATGAAAGAGGGAAGCACAAAAGCGGAGTAGTAGGAGGAGAAGGAGGCGGATAAATATAGCTGTTATGGTCCCCGCACAATCACCAAATATGTTGGTTGTAGATGATAATTCTGGGTTTTTGAAAATGTATGATAATTAAATGCAATACCATATTATGACTCATCTAGAACTGTGCAATGAAAGGGCTGAGTGTGTGCGTCTATGCCAGAGCTAGGGGCTATAAAGGAGTCGTGATCCACCGTGCTGTAGAATTTACATGCTCATTTCCATTTTGATTAACATAGGATCAACAGAAAATCAATTATTTCATAGATGAGTCAGGAAATAGTAGAGCCCGTGAGTGAGAGAAAGGAGAGTCAGACAGACACACGGGGTACAAATTTAATTTTCTATACAAACGCAATCGCTCACACGCCGGTGGAATTTTAAAAGAAAGCAAGCATATCATACCTGACTTCAACCCGTGACCTGTTAATGCCGACAATGCTCTGTAGTCAGGATGATATATTACCATCATCAGCTGTCAAGCCTGAGCAGTATGCTTGCAATGTAGATTTGTTGATGGGTATCATCTGTTTCTCTGGAGCAGGACTGAGGCCAAACAGACTGCTAATAGAGCATCATTGTAGCCTTCAGGCTTACACCGCTTCCCGACTAGAAGCAATTCTTGTGTTCTACGTTCTAACCTTCTCTAAACCACTCACCCTTGTTTGCAAAGTTTCACACACTTGCTCCGCCTCCAACCTCAAAATCAGTTCCTTCACATTTCCATTTCCCCTCCAATCAGCAGCCAGTAAATGACGGTTAATCAGTATCACTCTTTTACTCTATTACAGCCTGAACAGTGTACAAATCACAAAAATTAATCTTTATAGCTGAAGAAATGATTCAATTTAAAAATTAAACTTAACTTAAAGTCACGTTATAAATAAATAACTTAGACATTTGCAGAGGGAGAAATCACAAGCAACAATAAAAAAGAGAAATCTCTTCCCGTTCTCACAATGCATCAATTACATCTTCAACATTCATACCAGAGCAACATCTGACAAGGCATTATTGTGTCTTTCCGATAGTCGAAAAATGCTAATGCAACTTCCAATTATATGAAAACTATGCAAATGTTTTACTGTTACTGTGAGTGACCTGCTTTAGTGCTCACAGAAACATAATTTGCTGCCATTGATTGCCATTCATACAATTCAACGTTATCACTTCTCACTGCACCTTTGAATTGGTGTGACGTGATGCAGGTGGCATTTCTGTGATATTACTTGGCTACAATGGTTCCGGTTCAGTGTCTCTGTTCGGGGTTACACAGACCCTCATAGTTCCAGAATTAACACAGAGGTCCAGCACTGCCTTATTATTGCTCTGCCGTCTTTCTTTGACTGTGCAGACTTTCATGCCCCTCGCTGCCATTTAACAGGTTGTGACAAGTTCGTTATGTGGAGGGAAAAAAAGAAACCTTTGGCGTCTTGTTGTTTTCTTGTAAACTGTACAATGAGCCAATTATCTGATGTGACAAATTTAGAAGACGTTGTTAGTGTGAAGGACAACGTGTGTAGTAATTTTCACACTTGTTATTTTGCCATTTGAAGTGGACATTTTATAATACAAAATGTCATCTTTGTTAGAACAAATTCATTTTCCATTATGATTTCTTTTTGTAGCTCTGCACACCACACTCATGACCACTGTGCAAGTATTGTGACAGTGATACATTGAAATCAGCTAATTTTCAATCCCTGATAAATGATGAATTCCAGCATCAGATGCATGAAGGTGATGATGATTATATTAGCCGTCACATACAGCTGTCTGTATTGAGCCTCCATATTGAACTGTCTCAATCCTCTGTCTGGAAAACCACCATCTGGGTCAGGGTCTAAAAACTTCGGCCATCTTGCCTGCACGCCATCACAGCTGCCCTGGCTGCAGACCAAGCAGTCGTCCCCTGTTCCTCTGCATCTCAGTGGGTCAACGTCTCCCCCTCCTCCTCTCTCCTTCTCTAAAAAACCCCTCCATCCTCCGGAACCTGACGTCGAGCGCTCAGCTGAGCTAGCAACCCTTTTCTGAGGAGCGCACCTAGATCTGCAATATCTCATAAAACAATTGGAAAACTGTCAACTACCACCACTGTTTCCACAATAAACGTGACAGAAGAAGATGATGAGAGGGGCGGGGGGAGAGAGCCAGAGATAGAGAGAGATAAATAAAGAAGTAAGAGTGGAGATGAGAGGGGTGTAATGGAGAAAGATCAAAGTGGGAAGAGAGAGCAAGAGCTAGTGCAGGAACAAGATTGAAGCTCAAAGCAACGAATGAGATGGAAAGATGTATTTCTACCCAGTGAGAGGCAGCATGGGATCATTTGGGAGCCACTGAAGTTGGAACAAAGGAAACAGATGTAATTTTATCCAACCCCCCCGCAGGTGTTTATCATGAAAGGACAGGCTTGGCATAGTTGCGTGCATGTGTTTCTGTATGAAACATTAAGGGGCAGCGTGATCGACACATGAGTGTGTATGCACACACACACACACACACACACACACACACACACACACACACACACACACACACAATTAACCACATGAATGTTCGGATTAATGAGGGTAAGATAAAGGAGAGGTTCAACGTCTGAAAATCGCCTTTCTGTCTGCTTATTTTTACATGTAAACCTTCATTTTTACATTCAAATGATCTCATCTAGTGTTAACTGTATTGCTATTTTTTTTGCTGTTGCTTGTTAAGTGAATATATTTTGTTTTTATGTAACTTCAGTGCTTCAATAGACAGAGTGTTATTGTGAGTCCAGCACCTGTTGATTTGTAGGAGTATAATATAATGTAGCAATTTATACCTGCAGATCAGTACACACACACACACACACACTCACACACACACACACACACACACACACAGGTGTTTCTGATTCTGGCTAGTTAGAGCTCTGCTCAGGTTGAAGCTGGGCAGAGTTTTGGCTCAGCCCAACAGCTCATCAGCCAAAATAAGTGAAAACACCTGGCGACTGAATTCTAGTCTAGTCTACCTTCAACAACTCTTGCAATCACCATGTTTTTCATTGTTTCACACGTTCTTTGTATTAGACAAACATTCATCCCACTCAAGTTTAAAAAGACGCCATGTGTGGAAAAGGTATGTCGTTAATGATTGTGACGATGCAGTGAAATACAGCGGAGAAGTGTTTTGAACAGCAGCACTGTTTTTTACATCCGTATCCATTTTGCATGTCTATGAGTTGAAATGCAAAATAAATATTTTTCATTGCTACAGGCCTTTTTCTCAGCAGACATTTTTGACTTGTCAAAGTGGGAAAAGCGCAGGTGTTACTGCATTAACGAGACCTCTGTTCTGTTCAGCGATCGCACTCAGCCAAATGACAGTGAGCCAACAAACACAATATCAGGACCCCGAAACGGAAGCAGCTAAATGGAATTCAGCCATCATTAATTTTATTGCTTACACCTGTGGTTTTCATTCCGTGACATGTCAAACCATCTTTGTGAAAGAGGCCTTTTGGGTACAATATCATTTTAAAGAATAAGTAGCCTGTGAAGATGAGAATTTTAATGCACAAACTCCTATGCATTCAAATTGACTTTACCCTGTTCATCCATTCATTGTTATTAGCATATTAGCATGCCTGACTAAGATTTCTAGCATTACTGTTTCCATTGTAAGTGTTTTGATATAACTCAGTTGTTGGAAATACAATTCTTTTCTTTTTGTAATGATTGTGTGATTAAATACTGATTTCTTGACCCAGTCATACAAGAGTGTAGGCTTTACTTTGCTCTTTGTCAGTTGGAGGGACTTTTCTCTATGCAGCTGCAATTTACTTCTCTAATCACTGATCTCGCCTTTTCTCTCTGTCTCTTTCTGCCATTGTCATCATGTCTTTCTTTTGTGTTTCCCTGTTTTTACTTTCTCGCTCACTAATTTTTTATATTTGTCTGTGTCTTTTCAGGGGCGGGCGTGATCAACTTTGATGGACAGGGTGTAATTTCGTATCGTTTTAAGGTACTGGATTTACTGCCTTGATATTTAATGTTATTGACTAAACCTCCCCATTAAAAGTCATACTGCCAAGATCATTCTAGTGCATTAAGGATAGATCCTAAAAATGAATGTATATAGCATGATAGGAAATAAATTATTTGATGTAGATTATGAGCAGGCACTCTTGTTCTGTAGTGCTTGTAAAGTAGTAGTTTCTAGATTCATTTTATTGAAAAGGACCCACCTGTGAAGTTCCCCACATGTTCATGGTGTCTGTTCACATTTACTCAGGTGAAGAAGATGAAGATCATTAAGGACGTGATTGCACTGAGGTTCAAGACGTCAGAGAGCGAGGGTGTGATTCTCCACGGCGAGGGCCAGCAGGGAGACTACATCACCCTGGAGCTCCGCAAGGCGAAGCTGCTGCTGCAGATAAACCTAGGTGAGTAACACGTGCAAGCCGTTCAGACAAAGTAATGCAAAGCAGAGCTTGTCTTTTTGCTGACCCTCCTGCCGCAATGTTTTTCATGCAATCAATCATTGTAGACATGTTTTATCCTCTGGTAATATTATGTTTTGTTTGTAAAATCACTCAAAGTATAACTCAAGCCGTCTTGAAATATTGGATAAGAAATACCCAAATGATATGTCTAAGGCCAAGCTATACCGGGTCCAGCTCTGATCCTTGAATTTAATAGCTACTCAATCTGATGCATGCTGCTGCACCACACTGGTTGTGTTTACAGCACCTTGACAGGTCAAAGGAATAATACCATCATTATAGGCTTGTCAATAATCCTAAACTTTTGCAATAATAATTTATGCTATGTCTGTCAAGATAACATTGTCTCGGAGCAAAGATAAAGTGTCCAGCCACGGCTTTTTACCCTTTACACTGTAAACAACAGCCACAACAATCCATAAACGTGTGGAGCATCACTCACTGTGGACCAGCTGTGTTGCTGACAGAACTGGCGTGACCTTTAAGGATGCCTCACTGCAGCACAGAGGCAACAACTGCAGTGATGCATTCAAGTACCCAGTGTTTCAACTAAATGAAGTCTGTGACTGCACAACAACACTTTTGGCTGTTGAAGAAATGTCAAGTGTGTTATTATTGGCAAAACAGCACCAAAATTACTTATAATTGTATTCTAATGTGTGTGAGGATGACTCATTTGCAAACATTGTGGGACAACAGCACAAGGAGCAGAATCAGTTTGAGCTATGTGCTGCAAACATGAATCCACCTGTTTCACAGTTGTGAATAAGTACATGTAAATGTGTAAATTGTACGGTCGATTTCCCTTTTTTGACGGCAAATCCCTGTCAGAGAAAATTGATTGATAAATGTATAAGTACTAAACTGTGTGTTCTTCAGTCTTTGTTAAGCTGCCCAGAATATTAAAAGTGCATTAATATTTCAAGTCTTGTGCTTTAACTTACACATGTTTTACTATTTCTTTAGTCATGACTTATTTTCATTTTTGGCTCATAAAAACATGCTACTTCTGCTTTTTGTTTTGTAACTTGTGTTATTATATGTTAATTACAGGCAGCAATCAGTATGGCTCGATCCTGGGTCACACCTCCGTGACCACCGGCAGCCTCTTGGACGACAATCACTGGCACTCAGTGGTGATTGAGCGCTACCGCCGTAATGTGAACTTCACCTTGGACAGACACACTCAGCACTTCAGGACAAACGGGGAGTTCGACCACCTCGATTTGGACTATGAGGTGAGGAGCAAAGTGTATTGAGGACAGGAATGTGAAGAGCACAGACAGCGATTGGTCTCCCCTTTGAAATATATAAAGGGATGAATCCAACCTGAAAACATTCTAACATACAAACATATCCAAACACTTCATCTCTTTCTTTATGAGACATATCAGCTTGACATAATGTTAATAACAAAACACAGCCTTTTGGTGCCAAATGACTCACCAGCTGTCACAGGTGGGTTGAATTATGAAAAAAGGACTGGTGGACCGTGAAAGAAGTGAATAACTCACATGTCAGCTCATTTATTCAGCTGCCTCAGCTTTTCCTGTGAAATGCTTGTATATGTGTGTCAGTCCACAGCAGCTGTCTTTTACACAGGTGACTGGCTGCTGTATAAAGAACAAATATACTCACTTTAATTTAACAGAAGAGCACTTAACTTTCTCAATCTACTACAGTTACTTAATTGTGGCAGACAGCATCTGTTAAGTTGCCTGCTAGTTTAGCAGGTAGCCACAGTGTCCACTCTAATTTAACTTTTGAGCAGCAAATGTTTATTTTCCTAAAGGCGCAAAGCCAGCGGTAGCGCAAACGCTGCCCTTTTCAGGTTTCCTCAGGCAGTTGTCTATTTGGTAATTTCCTGGATCTAGACAAACCCGCTCGTGCCAAGATGGATGGGTGGTGCAGCTGAGGCTGTGTTTATGCTGATTAGATGGTGCAATGCAATTCTGGGGCTTTGGCATGTAATTGCGTTTGCGCTTCCACCTTTTCAGACCACCTCTTACTGCAAACATAAGGCAATTTTGGTGGTTTTTGGTTGGCAGAGACGCACGTCCGCGCTCCAAAATCACAAAATCACCTTTCAGATATGTTTGCCACTTTCAGTTTGCTGCACATTTTTGCATCTGCTGCTGGTTTTTATGGGCGGCAATACAACTTGTACTGCAATTAAGATGCTATCTGTAACTTTTTTTTTTAGCACTATGTTAAATGTTGCCAATATTTTTAGCTTATATGCGAATATTGAGGTCACAATTCACATTATTCACTTGCGTGTACACAGTATTTATTATGCTCCAGTGTTACACACAGATGTAGAAGAGTTGGGAAAGTTATAGAAGAGTATTGTTACCAGTTTTTTCCACAGGAAGGTGCATAATGCTAGGTGAGAGTCCACGTGCAATGAATGGACAAAAGGATGGACAGAAACTGTTGTGTCTGTGTATTTAGGAATATCAACTTCCCCTCTTGGTTAACTCATACTCAGAGCCTGCAGGTTGGTGCTGTGTTCGGAGTGGACCTTTCGCACAGCAGCATCAGCGGTGGCAACAGGAGCAGCAAGTGGGAGCAGCACAACAAAAGACTGAGCCTTGAAGAGAAAGAGACTGGTGTGCCGCGTTGAGTGTAGCCGTGGACTTGAGGTGTCTGCATGAACTAGCTTGCAGGCTTCATTTCATTCATTTTGAGATGTTGTGTATTTGTGTTTTGGAACTTAATGATTGGAGGTGAACATCAGTCCTCTAGACAGCTGTGTGAATCCTGGTGCAGGACCCTTGGGCAGTCCTGATGTTCTGCACAGAATACTGTATCTGGTAATGTGAGCAGTTCTCAGATAAAAATCTGAAACCCTCCCAGACTGCTGGGAGTCTCAACGGGGATGTCTGATCATTTCAGACCTGTGAGAGACACTGTCTCACCTTTATTTATTAATAGGCTTTCTTTATGATGCTGTTTGTTTTCTTCAGCTTCTTGTTATCTCAGCGGTTCACTCAGTCCTTATGTGCTCTACTGATTTAGCAACTGCATTTTAAACAACTACTTATCACTTGTGTTACTGTGGCCTCCTCCGTCTCTCCAGCGCATTGATACCACACAGGAAATTAGATATTGGTTTTATTCGGTGCTATAATGGTAATCCATAAAACTCACATAATTAATGTCAGTCAGTAATGGAATGCAAATAGTTCAGCTAATAATACTTAAAACAGGAAATTGATTTTTGATTGTATAATGAGTATGAAATGCGCTTATTTGTGTGTGTACGGTGAATACAAATGCGGGTGCACGTGTGTGTGTGTGTATATGTTTGTGTGTGAGCATATGACCTTTAGCAGGCATTACTGAAATGGCTGATCTGCTCCAGTGTTAAGTAGGATACTGAGAAATGGGGCAGGACAAACCACAGTCCAATTAAACTGAAGCTGTTGAATTAAGGGATCTTTAGGGAAATCTGTACAACAGGGTAAAACAGGAGGTGTGTGTGTGTGTGTGCGTGCGTGTGTGGTGAACTCAGAATGCGTTACTGCTTGACTGAGTCTCCCTAGGTAGTAAAATTGTGACCAGCTTTTACTCAAAGTGTACCACTGTACAGCCATCCAGCCCACACACTCCATCTTGTTCCTGTGTGTGTGTGTGCGTCTGTGTGTGTGTGTGCACACATCTGTACATTTTCTGTTCCCATTTAAGCCTGTAGACTAAATATCCGGGTGCATTTGTGTCTACCCTTGGCAGTAATTACTAAGACTACTGGAGCGTCACCACAGACAGATACAAACACATACGCACACACATAGATAGACAGACACATATCGACTGGTAATTGCACACCACGCTCCATCATCTCGGCCTCCCTCAGAGCTCGGAGCTATATCTGAGAGATTAAAAAAAGAAAAACAAAAAAAACACATGTATAACTGTAGAAAATTTTGAAACACAGTTTACATTTTCATCAGTTCTGTGTCCTTCAGCGCTTCCCACCAGATGCCTGTTTATTAGCCTCCGTCTCCCCGCCTCAGTTCTTCTCTCATCGCATCTGTTCCCCACAAACCCCTGCCTCTTTCCTTTAATGCTGTCTCCCACTGCTCCGATGGTCACATTGTATAAATAAATGTAATGCTTGTGTCAGTAGTAAATTGGTATCAAGGTGTTTGGTTAAAAAAGTGCTTTCGGATTTGTCAGCTTGTAATTGAAGGGAAAACCTTGTAATGCAGACCAGATACCTTGGGATTTAGTTTGGAGTTGACAGGAGGATCAGACCTGGTCCATCCATCTTAGCATTCGTTAACACAACTGGCCTAAAGAGTGGAGAGATGGTTTGTTGTCATCAGTGTATAATGTTCACTTTATGGTAGAGCTTCATATGTTTCTTGGTCATTCCTGCACACACAAAATGCAAACATTATCTTACCAACAAAGAAAATAAAATGTGTCTTTTTCAGCCACCTTTTACCACATCTATCTGTGACTGTCATATCATTTCAGATCCATTTGATACTTTTTTGTTGCTGTTCACTAAACACTCACAACACACAAAGTCTTTACCATAAATAACGGATGATTTCTATTAGTATGACAAGAAAATGTCCATAGAAATTGCACATCACTCAGCCTAATTGTTGTGTTTTTGAAAGCTATTTTAAGATTTGTTACAATGTTCCTCATTAGACGTTTGTCTGTTGCTGCTGTAATCCCTGTTCGTGGGGGAAATGGCTGAACAATAAAGCCAGAATAGAGCATTTTTTAATTTTCATTTTATGTGGCTTTTTTTGTAATGTTCCAGCACCACAGGGAGAAGCAAATCAAAGGAAGCCCTAATCTGTATTTCTTCCACTATCCATCTCTTTTGACCTCCTTTCCCTCTGTTTTTCTCTAGTTGAGCTTTGGGGGGATGCCATACAGTGGGAAACCAGTGGGAGGAGGGAGGAAGAACTTTAAAGGCTGCATGGAGAGCATCAACTACAATGGAGACAACATTACAGACCTGGCTCGCCGCAAGAAGCTTGACACCTCCAGCTTTGTAAGGGACAGTACATGTATATAAATACAGCAAACACATACATCTGAAGAGCTTGAAAAGACATTCTTCCAAAGGCAGCTGAATACTGAACATGCTCATTATTGTCACACTAACTCCGCATCTGACCTGAGCGAGAGGGCAAATTATTCACCGTACCAAAATAGTTTAACAGATTCATAATTAATCAGATACAACTGACCCATCAGTGGCCTCTCCGTGTGTTTGCCTCCTGTCTTTGTGCTCCCTCTTGATATCGCGGCTGCCATATCGCTGCAGCCTACAAAGACAGCATTTCGCTGTGGCGACTGTGGGCCAGTTTTGTTTTCCACCACAATCTCAACAGAGCACATTAAATGCCCTGCTTCTCCTCATCAAATGCGCAGCACTCTGGATGACTGCTGGATGTAACTTGCAGCACATTAAGTGTTTTGCCATCCTTAAAATTAGTTACTGAGCTGCCTGCGATGGACTCAGTGTCTGAGAGCTCTCATCTCTCCCCCATCTCCTGTTCTTCCTCAACGGTGGACAGCCAGTGTGTCTTCTTCGATCTCTGGCGAGCTGATTGAACAAATAGAGGCACTAATCATGTTCATTAAAGCTGCACCTCTAATTCGCTCTGATGACTCCTGCCGCCGTTCATTTCTAATCACAACAGATCTGCTATTAAATTTCAGAAACACGCACACACACACAGGCAGAGGCAATCAGGAATCATCTTAAGTTGGTAAGGCAGCTCAGTATTGAGTGTTTGCTGATTTGATTAACAGCACAAGGTTGGAGAAGCTCAATGGTAATTAGCGCCTAAATTCTACAATAGTGTTTGTTTACCTCCAGCACACAAACATCACCCGTGTTACTGTTCAGCCCTGGTTTCAAAGACAGGGTGAGTCAGAAAGAGACATTTTTTTTGTAATGTGTACAAGCAACATCAGTCTTTGAATCTAGCTTCAGTCAGGAACATCTGAAGGCGAACATGCAGAAGCTAGACTGAAAGACAACAAAAGCCTGGTGAATAAATACATGAATTCCTAAAGTGTTGTGGCATTTAAAACATTCAAACAACTTCACATTAAAGCCCACATTCAAGGGATTAGCTTTGCTTTTGACTTATCTCTTTGTAGGCCAATTGATAATAACCTCTCTAACTCTCTTTGTTATCTCTCTCTCTAAATCTGTGGTTTGACAGCGTAACCTGTCCTTCTCCTGCGTGGAGACCCACACCTTCCCGGTCTTTTTCAACGCCACCAGCTTCCTGCAGCTGCCAGGCCGAGCCAACCACGACACGATATCTGTGAGCTTCCAGTTTCGTACGTGGAACCCAGACGGTCTCCTCCTCTTCAGTAATCTTGACGATGGCACGCTGGAGATCTCCCTGGAGGACAGCAAGGTTGGAGTTCACATCAACGTGTCGAAGGTGACCAGCAACAACCGAGTAGATCTGTCCTCAGGTGAGTTAGTCCATCAAGCAAGACCGTTTATTCCACTACATCTTTGACAAGCACTGATTATAAGTGAAATAATTTAGCTATTTATATAATACATAGACAGCTATTGCCAGAATTCACTACCACAAATTTTTGCTTATCACTGACATTTCATGCATGAATTTTTCAAAGCTACACTGACTTTCTGCATGTGTGTATCTGGCTGGTGTTTGGTACAGTTTAAGACAATGTCCATTTTTAGAAACAACATGCAGAGGAAAAGTGATTCATACAGTAGGTGCATTTTTAACTAAGCAATTTTTTGTCCTAGAGTTACTTTTATCTTTTATTTTATCCACTACTCTACCTTAATATAACAAGTTTGCCACTTTTCCAAAGTTACTCAAACGCATATTTTATAAAATATTTTTACCATCCAAGGCTTCTGCTGTGAAACAGACTAGCAACATCAAATATACATAATTTTGCATTGTGCTTATATTTTGATATAATTCCACATTGAGGTAAGGAGCTAATAATGGCCGAGCAGCTTCAAAATATACCACCAGCTCGCAAACATGGAGGTAGGTTGGAAGTAATGCAAATGCCTTGCCACCGATTTGGAGCTAACTGTTCAAGAGCTGATTGGTTGAAGGAGAAGGATAACCTGTCACAGAAAAACACCAGACTGGATGAAGAAACTGAGGAGAGAATCCAAAACATGAGAAATGCTGAAGCTACAAGTCAAACTAGATGGCAAAATAATGTGCGACCGACACTAAACGAGAGGCAAACGTCAAGGAGAAACTGCTTTTAAAGGAGCTTCAACATCAACAACTTAAAAGATACACATACAGTATTTTTTGCTTGCTTTGCACCTCTCAAGGACAGCCAGTTAATTAGTTTCCCAAATTCTGGAGGCTGGGGCGGGTGAGTCCATCAATAATAGAAATGTTACTAACCTGGATACACTTAGTGTAAGAATGATAGGGACATGTTGGTATTTTTGGTGCAGTGATTTAGGAAACAACATTGTTATGAAGTTGGTGGGGGGAAAAAAGTTTAGAAAGAATCCAACAGAGTTTCAGAAAGTAATATGAATCACAGTACTCCCAAACAAATTAATGACAACCTTCACACTGAGTCATTTTCAGCCTCACTACCTTCTATAACTAAGGAACAAAATAAAAATTTGATAGCTGAAATGTAAAAAAGAGAGAAACTATACTCAGCAATTGGGAGACTGAAAGCAAAGAAATCACACACCGAGATGCTTTCACTTCCGAGTGTTAAATCAATGCAGTTGGGTTCAACATCACTGAAAGCCTTTAATTGGGTGCTACAGAAAAGGGAAATTCCATCCTTATAGAGGGATGCAATCATTTCTGTCATATCAAAGGACAGGAAAGACAAACTGGATTGTTGGCAATTATTGTCCCATTAGTGTATTAAATGTGGACTATAAATTGTTGACATCCATACCGTCCAGAAGAATACAAAATATGCTCATCCATTTAGACTAGGCAGGTTTCATCCGACAAAGACAAACACAAGAGGATATCAGGAGAGCACTGCTCGTTACAAGGCATGATGCCATACAGGAAATAGAAACAGCCTCTATAAGTTTAGATGCTGAGAAGACATTTGACTCAGTCAGATACTCTTTCTTATGCAAAGTGTCATCAAAAGTCAGTTTTCAAAAGTCTATCATAGAAACATTATAGTGATTTATCAATTCATCCATCAACACTTCTTTTCTTGTCGTTTATAGAGTTCTTGAGCCCATGGATTCGACAAAATGCTGATAGTAAGAAGATAGATGTGTTATCAGGGAACACAGTTGTTCTTTTTGCTGATGATGCATTGACATACCTAACACAGCCTACACAGTCACTCCCAAAACTGATGAGTTCACTAGGAAAAAGAAAAATGAATGTTCTGGCACTGTTTTTCAGACTCTTCCAGTGAAGACGCCAACCAAACATTTTAAGAATTAACACAGGCTGAAAGAAAATCTAAGATGGTAAACAAAAATAACTCTCAGATTAATATGTTATTGAAAACCTGACAGGAGATGGTAAAGTTATGTAGATACAGTGATTCATCTTGCTGACGATACAAAGATCTGATGATAGATTTCAAAACTGGATCACAGAAGGCTGAACTAATTAGTAATCTGTTCACAAGAGGGCATTCCAGAGCTTTGAATCCTTCCAGAAAAAAACATGGTCTGGCATGAAATGATCTCTGCGGATACCTTCAAGTTTGGCATTATTTCAGCTAGTGTCTGGGTGTTGCTTTAGAAACAGGGGAGACAAGAATCATGAAAATATTCTTGTCAATATCCAAATCCAAAATATGTAATAAGGTTGTGTCCAGAATGTATAACGGCATTCTCCTGTCCAAGTTTGAGAATACAGTAAAGAGAGGTAGGGAATGGAAGAGAATTTTAATATTTCAGAGGAGGCCTGGAGAAGAATATGTCAAGCTCATTGGAATTCAACTAATTCAACTATATGGCAAAAATATTAGTTGGAAAAATGTGGTAAGGTTTTTTATTACAGCCTTTGCAAAAACGATATGAGGGTGGTAGATGTTGGAGACTGTGTGGGATAAATGACACCAATAACTTCCATATTTTCTAGAATTGCCAGGTTATAGTGCCTTATTGGCAGGAAATGTATAAACAATGTATTTGGAGTCGACATCCCTTTTAGATTTGATACTGTATATGTGGTGACTTCTCATCTGAAAGGTGAGACATAGCAGGCAAAAAGACTGTTAGGAGGAAGTGGCTGAAATCAGAGCCAAATGGATAGAAATAATATATGAAATGTAGCATATTATAGAAAGTTCAATTTTCTACCAAAGTGCAAAAAGAAAAATAGTTCCGGATTTGGACCAAGTCAATACATTATTACTATTAGGTCAGACTTTATCTGACTTGATGGAATAAATGAAGGAGAATATAATGTGATTTATGTTATTTTATTGATGAAAACTTCCCTTGCTCTATTGTAAATAATTAAAGCTAATGTTATAAAAGAAAACCTCCGGAAGAGCCTGGCTTTGAATGCAGTAAGTCTCACAGTATGCAAATTGCTGAATGTAAAATTCATGCTTTTCCAAAATAAAAGAAAATAAGATTGAAATGTCAGTTTTCAACAAGTCCGTCTTCTACACTCCCCGTCATTCGATTTCTCTCCCTGCTATCCTACCACCACTCTTACTCTCCCCTTTCTCCCTTACTCATATTTCCTGCCTCTCCCTCTTTCTCTCTCCCTCTCTTTCCCTTTTCCCTTAGACACACTCATTTATTCTGTCCACTGCTGCTTTAATAGGCCATTATGCCCAGGGGTAGGGATTATTACAGAGTTACCCTCTAGGCTAATTGGGCTTGAGCCTGCGATTACATCAGTATTACTAGAATATACAGACACACAAACACGGGCTCGTGCACTCAAACACAAGCTCCCTCCTTTGATTCCGTTATTAGTATCTCTAAGAAAGAAAGCCACACTGGCTTCTGGCTTCAATAACACAGTGGGAGCTCAGTAGACTTGTAATGAAATGCTTAGTCCCTCTTAATGGCAAATATACTGGGGAGAGACGTGTCGATGCACACACACTTAGAAGCAGGGAGTGAGGGAGAGAAAAGAGAGGTTCTCACGGAGACTACATAATCTATTTTTCTTTTCCCAGGGGGGATAGTTTGTTTATGAAGCTATTTAGCGACAGCTTATTCAGACATATAATCAAGCGTCTGCTGGAAGGTAAAACCGTACAGATTTGCTCCACTGACCGCTTCATTTGCGACTTTTAACCCATTTAACTTTTTAACCATCCACGGCTGACATACATTGATAGTAAATCACACAAAGTGGAATCACACTGGTGTAAATTATTTTCTAATAGGAGGAGGCTCCAGACAGGAACAAGGGTTTTTTTGAGAAAGCTGGGAAAGCAACCCCTCAGGAAGCCTCACCAGGAGGCATGCTGTGTGTCAATAATACATCAGCCTGATTTTTGTCTGAACTCTTATCCGTAATGGAAAGAGAGAAACTCTTTAAAAAGAGCAATTTCCCACCTACTTTCAAATAAAACCTGTCTCATCTAAATATAAACCACATTAGCTTAAGATGGATCTTCACCCTCAGTAACTATTGTACTGTTTAAAGCTTCATTAACCAATATTGTACGGTTTTTATGTTAACTATTTTTTTCCACAAAGACTTATCATCCTAGTTTGCAGTGAGAATGGCAGGGAGATGGAATTACTGAGAGCCCAATTTAGAGGCAAACATCGAACAAGCCGATGAGACCCAGATATTTGTTTTTTTCTCAGGAGTTGGTGGATCAAACCAAGGCCAAAATGCAAATTAATGTCAGACATTTCACTGGTGGTGCGAAATAAAACTCCCATACGATGCCCCTGTCGCTCTGTTTACGCTCTGAGTGTGTCAGTAATGCTTTGCTGACACATTAACTGGGAGAATATATCCAGCTCATAGATGGGAACTTGTTCTGGAGACTGTTTTAGCACAACTTGTTTTGGCTGTGTGTGTGTGTGCCGTTGCACAGAAATGGATCTTTGTGGTATTTTGTCATGCACATATATTGTAAAAGGGGATATTTAGGTCCGGGCAAAGGGTATAATTCATTGACCCTTTTACTATACATGATGCATGTAATTTGAGCTTTACCCTCAAACTACCGGTTTGTAATTTCTGAAGGATTTTCCTCTGCAAAACCCAAGCGAGGTTGGTTGAAGGGAGGGAAGTGGTGAATGAAAGCCTCATATTTCTGATAGCGTCCAATCACCTGAATATCTCTTCACAACCTCGTTCTCTCCGCGGTGGGTCCCAGGCCATTAAAGTTAATTTCCCCCCCTGATTTCAGACAGAGCGACAGGTAAAGCAGATCTTGCCTGCTATTGAGAACACACACAAAGCAATACCCCTATGCATACGCACAAATTCAAAATGTGTGTGTGACCTGCAGAAACATGCTCTTCTGTCCTCTGAGAAAACTTTTTGTCATTTCATCCACTTCCTCCTCTCAATCAGAGATACAGAGGATGAAACTAAAGAGAAGATGAGGCCTTAGAGAGAACACTCTCGATTAAACTGCGGGTGTCTCTTTAACAGTATGTGTGTGTGCGCCTTATTAGAGAGTCCTTAGTTGTGATTCCTGCAGGGACTCTGATCTAATTTTCCCATCACTTTCCTTTTACTTACTCATTAACTCTCCAACTCCCTTCTCTTCTCTTTTGCTCTCATCACTCATTTGTTAGAATTACAGTATGCAACTGCCTTGCCAGAGCAGGGCAGGAAAATATTGCCTTGATGGCCGTACAGCAGGACCAAAGCATGGTTTGATGTGCCCAAATATAAATCAAGCCCCTATTTTGCTACGTTGCCTACCATGAAATGATCCAATAAAGCAAAGCCAGTGTAAAAAAAAAAAAAAAAAGGCTCCTTTTGTACCTGGTGAGTGTTGGCATTTTCCTTTGAGCATGTGTGTTGAAGATGCTATCCTCTGATCAGCTCCTCTTGATTAATTATCGAATTATTGGGCGCCTGCATTGTTTCCATGGAAACGATACTCACTGTCTCCAGCGCTTTTGCAGGAACAGAGAAATCTAATTTCTAAGAGGTCCTCATGCAACAAAGTGAGGAAATGTGTTTTTGTGCTCCTGCTTTGGTTGTCAGAGAAGACAAAAGACGTAAGTACCGATGATTAATCTCGAATCGAATTGAATATGTTACTATAGCTTCAGCAAATGTGAAAGTGTGATTCAGCTCTCTGCGCCACCTTGTATGGTTTTTGACTTGACGAGCAACAAAAAGACAATATAATCACGAGTGCGAGTGAGGATTGACATGAGGCAAAGTTAGAAGTGCTTGTTCCTAGAAGAAAATTTAATGCTTCTTTGCAACTTCTGCACACTGTACTTCATCATTCAACCCAGTAGCAAAATAGCACCAGCATGTCCATCAGTTCGTGTCCTTGCTTTTTTTTTCAAAATTTCCTTTCAATACTTCTATATATCTCTTATATTACTTCTGTATTATCATCACACATATTCTTTTTAGGCTGAATGTTTTTTCTCTCACAGTTTTTTTTTTAAACTGGATATGTTATGCAAGAATAACTCTGTCATCTGCTTTTCTTTTTTTTCATTTTTGCAATTATTAATCCTTTTCTCCATTATTTCTTTCAGTCTATTGGTGACACCAGGGCAATGTGTCATCCCACAAAATCATTCTCAGTAGGAGGCAAGGCTCATTGCAAAATAGGATAAAGCAACAGGCAGCACGAACTGTTTGATTCAGCCACCTCCAAAGCTGAACTATTTTGCTATGTTAAAACTGTGTGGATGTGTGTGTGCATGTGTGTGTGTGTGTGTGTGTGTGTGTGTGTGTTCTCGCATGCAAGCTTTCACACCCATCAATTCAGCCAGAAGTAATAATGTCAGTTCCTTTGAGATGCAGAATTACTATCAGTCACAAACACACACGAGGTTACTTGCGCAGTCCGAATAGTAAGCATAAGGTATTACAATAATGGAAAGGCCCGAGGCACAGATTTGAAGGGGGGAAAAAAACGCACTACAGCCACCCCGATTATAATGTTATATTGTTTCATTCCCCCAGACTGTGTGTGTGTGTGTGTTCCTGAGCCTGTGTGCATTCGTGTTTGTGTGTGTTTGCGTGCTTAGTCGAAGCTTAATATGTTGTATTCTGAGCAGTTGTGTGGCTGGCATACTGCCATCCGTGAAGACGTGCGAAGCTCTTCAAACTACCTCAGAGGACTGAATATTTAGGAGTGGAGGAGATGGTGCGAGGATAAATTCATGAATGCCAGGGGGGCCCATAAATTCATAGCAGACAAAATTCATTTATACTGTACACACAGGATCAATACGTAATAGAAACAGGTGGAGAGGAGAGACGGAGGAGAGGAGAAAAATGATGGGGAAAGGAGAGGAGAGGAGAGGATGAGAGAGGAAAGTAAAAAGAAAGAGAAGCAGTATGGTAATGTTGGCGAAGACTTGTTGCACTGCGTGATATTCCCCACATGATCCACAGGGGAATGAGACAGAGAAAAAAACTGTCATAAATAACATTTCTCCCCCCCGTGTGTAATGTGATAATATGATAAGTGTTGTATATTACTTTCTGATATCGGTGTAATCAGCTTCTGCCTCAGAGAATTGGATTAGTATTCACCTGGACTCCTCCTATCTACTATAATAACTCCCACCACTGTTTTCCATTTTATCAGGGGGGACTCATCATTAACTGAGCCCATGTTACTGTTTCATGATGTATTTCGTAGTTTATGAAGTAGTGACCATTTCACTGGCTTTCTTTAAGAGCCAGTAAAATATATCTTTGCCTCCTACTCTTTGGTTTTACAGTTATCGGGTAATACATATAAGATATTTAACAAGCTATTTGCAAAAAGGAATTATTATTCCACTAGAACACTATAACATTTAACTTGCTATTGTCGTTATTCTGATCTCGTCATTCGTGAAAAGTGCATCTTTGCATGTTTTTGCACAGTGAGCGATTTTATTTGCTTCACTTTAAAATGCAGCAGGCGTGAACTCAGTTTGATGCTTCCTTCTTTTATATGTTTTTTTCCCCATCTTTCTAAACTTTGTTTACTGTCAGCAATGACATGTCATACAGAATAACTATTGTTTGCTTCATTTTGATAAAAAAAAAATCATTTATTATTTACTTCTATTAGTTTTGTCTACCTCTCAAAATTGGATCAGTCTGCAGCTCCTCTGTTATCCATCATTGCTCCTTCATGGCATATATACTGTAGCTGAAATCAATAGAAATACAATACCTCCTCACTTACACATAGACAGATAAACTGTCTTCAATCTGGGGTGTTGGCTTTCTGGGTCTAGACATTCTAATTTCTTAATACCGCTGATCCTCTCGGGGCCTAACATCCTGTATTGAGGATAAATCTCAGGCTATGTGCTTAGCGACTTCAAATTAGAAACTATGAGAAAGAAATGGCTATAAATGAATGAATGGGGGAAAAAATCATCCAGGTCCAGGAAATTGCTTTTATTTGCTGACTCAGGCTGATAAAAATGGTGGATAAATGCTCTCTGTCCCCACATCTTGCTCAAGGCCAGTCAGCAGTTAAATCTTATTGATGCAAACTACTTACCGAAAGTTTTCTCCTGTGCTGAATTTCATTGTGATAATGAGAAACATGATACAAGCCGTCTGTTTACCGCAGGTATACTGAGTTAGAGCTCAGGTTAACTCAGTGTTCTGACTTGACGCACACAACTGCTGCAACCTGCATGAATTGAGTCATTCAATGAAACATGTTCGATGCAAAGCACATCCTCTCACTAAGACATAGATTTAAAGTGAAGCAAACACCAAGCAAACTCTATCATTAGATGCAACGTTTTATTTACTTGTGTTCTCACTCTACACATCAGCCGCTTTGTCTTTGTGGCCCTGAAGCTGAGTCTTGATGACAGTCAGCTCCACCCTTCTGTTCAGTCACTGTGTTTCTCCACTCCTTCAGCTCAGCCCAGATGTCAGGGGTGGTGGTGCAGGTCTGCCCTCTTGTCTGTTTGTGCATCGGTTCGAGCCCTTTTGCTTTACTGTCTCTGTCTCAGTCTGAGTGTCTCAATCTGACACAACAGCAACAATGGAACTAACTGTGAGTAAAGGAAAACTTCTGAAGATTTCTCAAAGACCCAAAGTGCGACTGTTGGTGAAACAGCAGCTGTTTGTGGTTTTCCTTCAAAGTAAATTTTAACCAGTGTATAGACCAGGCCAGACACTGTTACAGGTTAGGCTGGCCAGTGTTTTTCACTTTCTCATACATCACTGTGTTTGGCCAGTGAATACCTCGCATCAATACTGTATGCATTTTTTTTTTACATACATATAGCACAAGTGAGCCAGTTATGAGAGTCTCTAATGGTCCATGTGCTGATGGAAGCACTAATCACATTTAGAGGACTAGCAGTAAGTGAGCTTGACTGTTGTGATAATGTTATTTCACATTGTCTTGCATTATTAATCTTTCACTTCTCGTTCCATTGTCTCTTGAATACACCAGTGAGTGGATCAAGCTAATTGTCCTGTGTTCTGCATTGACCGGTACACAGTTTGCAAAGAAAATCAGTTCCACCCATTTGTTCATAGACCAGTATTGTGGGTTTTCATTATATTGCATTGTATATTGCAAATGACAGTGTTGTCATTTATGTCACTGTTTGTGAGTAATGCAGCTGGTATCACTCAAGAATGTGACAGAAATATGCTGTCAGCTGCAGTGGCCTAATTATTGAGGATAGTGTGCAACACAGTCCACATTTACTTGTACACTAATGCTTAATTTAATCTTTTTTTAGAATATTGCATTCAAGACATGCAACAACCTGAAGTAATTAGGTTACTTGGATTGAGATCACAGACTGTATATGGCAAAATATGATAAGCTAAATAACCAATAAAATGAAATATTAGCTCCATCAAGGTTGTTGCACTCCTTGTAAGCTTGTTCATTACAGTTGTCATACTTTCAGGCAATTTGTGCATCATAATGCGTATTGTTAATCTTTACTATAGAATTTGATATTTCACTAATGAATGAATAGAGAAACTAAACCTTGGGAGCAAAATCACTCTCCTTTCTTTGATAACAGAAGCCACTTAAGGAGCACAATAGCTTGTTGGTAATCATCACTATTAGTTTATTAAATCAGTCAATGAAACTCATTACTTCTGTGTATATGAATGACCAAGGACAACATTCACAAAGTGTAAATGAAATGTAGTGTAATGTACAACAGGAAAGTATTAAAAAAAATCCTCAAATTGGACTTTTTCTGAAAGTCACAGTGGGAACAGCTGGAAACCACTGAAGGTGTTCCAGGAGTTGGGATCATCATAAAGCCAGCAGGAGACGCATAGAGCACCATGTTCCATCTGGAGAATTAAGGCATTTTCAATGGAAGTAAGACCATTAGCTGGCTTACAATTATGCAAAACTCTCTGACTATTACGGCATGAAGTGACTGCCATCCATTCCCCGCTCTTATTGTTGAAGGCAGTGAATGTGAAATAGTAGACTCCTTTGACAGGTGCTGTGAAGACCTGATCTGAAACAGTGGAGAATGAGTGACGAGTGGAGTTTCAGTACTGAATTGGTCCATTTTTTCCTGAAGTGGTCAAACTGGCAAAGAAAGCTGGCTTCAGACTGAAAAAACAGACTCAGAGCAAAAATGTTAGAGAATTTGCTGCCAAATTTTGGTAAAACTTTTTTTGAAATAGCAATAACAGAGGGTGGAAGCAAATAACAGCCAGTTCTATATTTAGAATTTTATGGTTTTTAAAAAGGTTGTCTCCAGTTCAAATACGCATTTATTTCTACCTTCAATTGTCCTTTCCATCTCGTCCAATTTGTTCTCACTGAGCTGTGTTCCATTGTAGAAATATCCAGCTCTTCCCTGAGAGCTGTCACCTTCTTCTTCTGCTCCTCCTCCCCGGTTGTCACTCTGGAGCTGCCACTTCTGCTGCTTCCACCAGAAGCATGAAAGACAGTCATTTCTTAGCATTATCAATTCTGTGATTTTAGTAATTACATACTAGAAATCAGTCTCTCAGCTTCCTCCACTTTTTTTCCCCTCCGGAGTTGCTTCTCAGTTTTAGTCGCTCCCAGCTCTGCTGTAATTGCTGTCACCTTGTTTTTCTGTGGCTGTCAGTCTGGAGCTCTTCATTGAAATACCACAGAGGCTGAGGATGAAGTTCTTTTAAGGAAGGCTGTCGAAAGTAGCGTTCCATGTCATCTTCATACGAGTACATTTCTGGAGTGTTATTGTCGATTGCTGCTGATATAACACCATATTCAACTTATATTCAGTCCACGGAAGCCTTCTGTATTGACTTTTCTGATATCCTGGTGTCTGTCTGTTTTTCTGGGAAAAGAGCAGTGCAGTAAGCTGCAGCGCTTTTTACTTTTCAAAACAGAATATAGCCACAAGCAGCCGTTCTGGGTTCAAGCCCATTTGAGCTCAACAGAAGGGAGCAGTTCAATGGGCCAGTATTAAAGCAACAACAAGCAGGTTTCAGGCTTTCAGTTCAAGTAGCGTAATTCAGTTTAAAGAAGGAGTGAGTCAGTTACATACTTGTTTCATCATCACAAATTGTGCACTCAAAGTTCCACCACTTGTCCCCTCTTCATCCGATTTGAAGAAAACTCGTATGTGTGTGAGATTAATCAGGGTTAGTCAGAGGCATCTTGAGGTATGAGCCAATTGTGATAGGCCCACTTGTACCAATCAATATGGCACTTCAGATTTTGCGTAATACTGACCCCTAGAGCATGCACATCTAAGCTGGTGAAATTCTGTCTGCTGGATTTTGAGATACCCATTTTTAGTATTTGTGGAGCCCCCTATAGGTTGAGCTTGAAATTCTTCAGCCTATTCCCAAACACAGCTTTAATGTATGTATCTAAATTTATATTGATTGGGCAGATCATAGATGAGTTATGGCCATTTTCCTGCTGAGCCCCAAATGTTGGAAACTATTACTATTACTATATTGGTCAGTATCTTGAAAACTAAAAAAGATATTTATTCAACTTCTGATGAGCTTCATTAACAATCTGACTGACAGTTGAGGAGGAAAAAAACATCTTTGCTAATCATTGAGGTTTCTTTAAGTCTAAATGCCAAAAAAAAAATCATTTCTTTTAGCTTCTTAAATGTGAATATTTTTTGGTTTTCTTTGGGACTCTTGGGTTTTAAACACCAGAGTTTTTTTTTTATTTACTGCCTGCGTTCTGTTTCTCTGAACCAGCTGCTTTGTCTCTCTGGGTTTTTTCAGTTCAGCCTTGGTATTCCACCCTCTGCTCCACCACCATGTCCCTCAGAGCTCTCAGCTCATCCCACATATCCATCGTCAGTAAACCTTGGTCGCCGCTCTCTCCTTGAGCCAATGTCCCGGACAAACTGAACAGCATCACCGGCAGCAGAGTACCAATCATTGTAAAAAACTCAAAAAAACTCACCCCTGTGGAAATGCCTCTAAGAAATGAAATGGAATCAGATTTTCTTTTTCACACTCCAGGTGACCACAGGTGTTGTGAGCAACAGCGATTCGAGGAAAGTCTAGTATTATTTATCTTGCGCAGAGTCGGCACAAGAAGGTCGCCCATGACCGTATTGAGGATGTTGGGCTGATGCAATGTTCACAGCTGTTTATGCAAGAAGACGAATGATTTCTCTTTTAGGATTTTTTTTCTTTTGGTTTTTGTTTCCAGAATGACCCCCATGCGGACACAGCAGAGAAATACTTAAAAAGATAAATCACCCTCCCGGAATCATTTAATATATAGTTGTGTTTATTACATTATGGCACTTTTAAAAAGTAGTGTTTTTCTCATACATGTCACCATTTATCTTGTTTATGCAGATGGTCAGGAGTAACCCGTTGAATTAATGCCTCTGCTGACATAAATAATAAATGTCTCTCTATCAGATGACCGCCTTTTTTTTTAAAGCCTAGAATTGTAAACAAAAAATGTTTTATGTGACCTTAAAAAGTTGTTTTCCTTGGCAGAAATGGATCAGTGCCAAAATGCCTGGGTCAAATGTTATTCTAAAATTATAAAATGACATAATTACCGTAGGGCCGCGTCCAATTATTCATTATGTGAAATCCTTCTCAAGCATTCACTTGTTTTAATGAGTTATTTTTCAGTTGGGGAGACGTTCGTGCTGCAGTTTTGTTGACTTGCTTCTTTCTAATGAGTATTCAAAGTGAGGGTGTGAGACGAGTGAACCCGTGGTGCAATTTCTTCATTTTTATTTCACTGAAAACAACAACAGAGCAAAGTGGCCGGTCAGGCTTCCACCTTGTAATCAGGCCCCTGCACGTGAATGACAACTCCAGAGCAAGCCGTTAAACAGCCTTATCTAGTGAAATCTCAACTATTCTCTTCCTCCTCCTTCGTCTCTCCTTCATTATCTCTGCTCTTTTTATCTGTGGCAGACAGCCGGCAAGTGCGCAATTTGAGTCTGTGTGTTTGCCATGTGCAGGAGGGAGAGTTTGCCGCGTTTTTGTGTGCGTACGATTCCTTTTTTTTTGTGTGCGTCCGTGCTGCAGCGAGAGCAAAGATTCAACTCTGCTATCGCTGATAAGCTCATCATTCAAAGCTATTGCAGGTGATGTAAAACAGATGAGGGGACACGAGGTTACACAGTATCTATTTTCCATTACATTCAAGAGGTTATAGAGCGGGACGGGAGGGGAGCGGAGAGCTTGATAGTGATTGCATCAAACCAATATACAGTCAGAAATGTGATTGTCAGTTAAGGAGCGCATCAAGGTCACTTTCTACAAGACCTGTTTTTTTTTTGTTGTTGTTGACATTCATTCTGTATTACTTTCCAGTTCATGACTTCTCTCACCCAACGAAAATGCTTTAAACTGTCTCATTGTGTTTTACTCTCCAACAGAGCTGGTGGAGAAATATTCGTGATCACATTCATGTTTGCACTGTTGTGTGTGTGTGTATTTAACCAGCGTTGCCCTGAACAACGCCGCAGCGGTCACCACCCCTCAGCAGGTGGCCATCTTGGCTCTTAGTTTCTTTGGTCGCTTCTATGATGACACACACACACACACACACACACACACACACACACACACACATGCATGGTCACCTCGGCGATGGAGATTAATTAGTGTAGACCCCCTGCTGACATGAAAGCCGGGATCTCCACGTGCATTCTGGGAAGCAATAAGCTATGCAATACTGTATCTTGCAGGCGGTGAAGACACGCATAGAAGCTGTCAAAGCCAATGCACTGAAAAAACCTGAGCACTGTCATACACATGTGGGCCAAATGTATTGACAAATGCAGAATGCTATGGTACATACGTATTGACTCAAAGGCAGGTCCATGAGTGTACGTGCTCTGCTGACATTGATTTGCACGTGACCGCACCTTGAACTTCGCTACGGTGACCTCACTATAGACGCATTACATCCGGTGGAGCGTCCAGCCGGAGCCGGATTGAGAAAGACGGACAATGCAGCAGACGGCCACAAGAGGAGGGGGCTATGAAGACAGAGAGAGAATAAAGGGAAAGCGAAATGCAGAAATACAGGAAATAAAGACAGAGAGACAGAAGAAAGAATCGGGGACAGAGAGGGAGCCGGGGAGGGAAGGATGAATAGAGATTGGTGTCACTAAGAGGTGATGTATAGAGGAGAGGGTGATGAGAGTGAGCTGGCTTCTCTCTCGGCTCCAGTAGTAATGTCCCTTTCCAAAACATCACTCATATTTAATGGAGCACGGCTACAAGGGAAGAGAGAGAAAAGGAGAGCACAAAACCCAGCATGCACGAACACGCGCACACACGGCGCGGCGACATATGCAGACAACGCAGCACATTACGGACTTGTACACACTCGCGCAGAGTGCTCAAAGCTTGCATGCACAGATAGAGAACACACACACACACACACATGCACTCTGGTACTCAGACGCAAACAGGCCTCTCTGAGAGTTAATGGAGTTGAGACACAGGGGCCTTGAGACTGGAAGCTGCACTCGGCGTGGAGAGGGGGAGAGAGAGAGAGCGGAGAAGCGAGAGAACAAAAGAAGGAGGAGGAAGAATCGGGGGGGCATCGGTGTACATATGAGAGTACGTGTTGAAGTGAGGGGGAAATGCGATAGAGGCAGGAGGATGAGCTTTCCTCTGAGCGTGTCTTAACTCCGTCTGAAGCCACGTTCACCGGGCGGCTTCCATGGAGCCGTAAAAACACAAGGGTGCAATGATTGTGGAGACGAAACAGCTGTATGACAAAGTAGTTTGAAAACAGGGAGAGATAGCCACACATCACAGGCAGAGATTGTATTTCTACTTCCACCACCCACATCCCTCTCACCCATGATGAGTCACCTAAATCCTAGTCAGGTCTTTCTTTTATATTCTCATACAAAAAAAAGTTAACTTTGACCCAGTTAAAAGAAACACTCTTGATCTTTTGTTATTAAGCTGCGAGGAAAGTCAGCCAGAGTCAAAACACCATGTGGGTTAGACCTGTTTGCTTTTTAATCCCAATTTGAAGTTCACAAATGAAAGAAAGTGCAGCTGTATTTTAATAGACATGGATCTGAATTTATTTTTGCATCTGCATCTCTTTTGTTCCAAGAAGTCAGTCAGTTAAAACCTTGTACTCACCAAGAAGGTTTCACACTAGAACATGATGTTTTATATTTCACGCTTGTGCAAAGACACTTTTGCAGTGTGTTTTTTTTTCTAAAGACATTTGTTATCTCTGCCGCTGCCCCCCCACCCCCCCACCCTGCAGGTTCAGGCCTTAACGACGGCCAGTGGCACGCGATACGTCTGGTGGCCAAGGAGAACTTTGCCATGTTGACGATCGATGGCGAGGAGGCGTCCGCTGTGCGCTCCACGTCGCCTCTCACCATCACCACGGGGGGAACCTATCACTTGGGAGGTAAGGGTCACCCCGACACTGTCTCTGCCGATCTGACAAAAAAAACAACACACCACTCGCTTCCATGTCCATTCATCGTCATCCGGTCACACTGCTCTCTGTCAGGGAGGCATCAGTGTATAAGATGTCTGCTACAAATACAGAGGTAAGAATGGGACAGTGTCAGGAAATAGCATCCAGGTTGTGATTCAGTCCATCTGTAATACTTGTTTTGTGAATTCTATTGTCACAGATCTTCAATTTGTGGCTGCTGTGTTGTCTTAAACAAATGTTACTTATTGTACTTAGCTGCATAGCCTTTTCTTCCTGGCTTAAATAAAATGAGCTCAGGATACAGAAAACTCTTAAAATACAAGTTAATTAATCTACTTTAATGTTGGAGTATTTTATTTTGGTTAGTTTGTAGAGAGCATTTTTATATAGAAATTTGTTGCTGTTAGGGTCAACAGTGAAACTTCATAAACTTTTATGAACTGTGCCAACATAAGTCTTCTCCGTGTGTGTGTGTGTGTGTCTGTGTGTGCAGGCTAAATATGTCTGCAAATCATTTATCTTGTCTGAAATCTATATACCAGCGACCAGAGTTCAGGAAGTTGCTCATTTAGCAAGAGCGCAGACACAACTCGACCACCAGACATACACGACCATACAGAGAACTCACACTGACACACACACACACATACACAAGCAGCAGCCACAATCTGTCTGAATTAGAAAGACGCCAGGTTAATGATGCCAGACACCGCTGTCCGTCTGTTGGAAGATGGTCCGTATCTAAGTGTGCATGTGTGACTTTGTGTGTGTGTGTGTGTGCGTACGTGTGCATGGGGCGTGTGGGCACCTGTATGAAATTACAGTAACTGAGAGAGATAGTCTGGGCTGTGATAGCTCCATCAGGCCTCTGTCCCTCTCTATCAGAGTACAATCTCCTCCATCAAGCCGAGCCATTTCCCCAGGCCAGTCAATAAGGATCAGAGCACCTCACTCGCACACATCCACATTCTTTTATTCTGTTGTCCGTCTTAATTTACTTCTCGCTGCTGTTGAGCGAGTCCTCCTCAACCCTGATGAGGATGATGATGACTCTGTACTTTTTTATTTATGAAGTCCAACTTCGTGAGGCCTTGATTTGCCAATGAAGTTTTTTTTTCATGCATTCTTGAATCTGAGGTGTTGCACAATCATTCAATAACATTTCATCTCCTGTTATCACATATCTCTCTTACACCCAAACTTTCTCTCTATGTTTCCTCTTTGTGTGTCTCTTCTGGTTTCTCTCTCCTCTCCTCTCCTCTCCCCTCTCACCCTCTAGTCTCTGTTTTGATCCAATTGGTGATTTATTGATTTTTGTAAGCCGAGCTGGGAATCAATAGTGGCTGAGAGGAGAGGATCTCTGTAATGTCTTTACCCCTTGAAGAGGAGAAAGCGGAGACAAGGAGCGAGATGTGGAGAAGTTTTTTGGCAGGGAAATTTAAAAGATAGGTTCATAAGTGAGTTGGAGGCTTGAGAGAGAGGAGAAGAAAAGAAATAAGAGAAGAAATATACTCACACACACTCACTACAATTTAGAGAAAAACAAGTTCTTTGGGAAGTTTTTCTTCCCCCCCCCCCTGCTGACAGAGGTAGTGTGGGCTGAATTGGCAGCAACTGTGACTGGGGTTTTACTCATTAGCTTCACATGACATAATGAATGGCGAGGAGCAGGGAGCCTGGTGGTGAACACGAGTTTGAAGGCTGCGGGGGATTCAAAACTGATGATTATTACTATGGCAAGGAGTACAAAGTGATGCTTGGACCACCACTTCACAGGCTAGGTGAGAACCTCTTTGAAAGACACTTCTGGAACGATTTCAACTAGATTCAGTCTTAGTTCAGACTCTGAGACTTTCTCTTTCATGGGAAAAGTGTGCATGTGCTGTTGCAGGTTGTTTATAGCTCCCAGAATTATTTGAGCATTTTGGTAACACTTTATTTGACTCCTATCTCTATAACGCATTATAAATGTATTTATAATGCGTTATAATGACATTATAGCACTGTATAGCTATAGTTATAAACACTCATAAATGATAACTGTTGGCAACTCACTGACAATTCGTACATAGATAATGCATTATACATATATTTATGATACGCTTATAAACGTGTATAACTATCATTATAAACACTCATAAGTCATCATAAGGCTTTATAACAATGAGCATAACACATTATCGCATTTTATAATGGCTTATAAGGTCAAGTATTATAATACTTCATGATTGCTGGTCCCTTGCTAACTAGTTATAGTGTATTATAATACCTGACCTTAAAAGTGATTATAAAATGCTTTATAGTGTGTTATGATTATTGCTATAAAGTATTATGATCATTTATGAGTGTTTATAACTATAGTTATACAGTGCTATAATGTCATTATAACGCATTATAAATACATTTATAATGCGTAATAGAGATAGGCGTCAAATAAAGTGTTACCAGCACTTTTGATGATCAGGTTTGGTTTTAGTTTGGATTGATAAAGCGTACCGACCACCCCTCCAGTTCCATGATCTGATTTTATGTTCTGTAACTCAATGCTTTGCCTCCCGATTATTGTCGATTTACAATGAAGGCCTCCAGCCATCCGAACCTGTGCGAATGTAGATTACTGTGATGTTTATGAACTCCTATGAACAGAGCACGTGAGTGTTTCTGACCACATGCTCTCAAACTCCCGAGCACACACACACTTAACTTAGACAGAATATCCAGAACATTTATTCAAAACACTCACACCTCATCACATTCAGGGACTAATTTCCATCCCAGCACAGAGGTAACAGAATAATATAGTGAGTGTACAAAAAGATAGTTTAGCCTTTGGCTTGCCCTCAATTACTCTCTCTGATCGCTCAGCTTGATGAGTCAGAGAGGCCAAGCGCATTAAGCTGTCCTAAAGCTCTCTAACAGTATTCCATCAGCACTTTCTGTGTGACTGAGACTGTTCTTTCAACGTGACACAATTAGCAGAAACCCCTCAGTATCATGAGCAACCCATGTTCTTTATAGACGGGCCGAGGCTTCAGATAATTGCTGAGAGTCATTTGTGTGGGTTCAGTCATCCAGGTAGCCATCTGCTTCGAATTTCATGGCTTTAAGGCATCAGTCTGCTGGTGTTTTTTACTGGTAACAGTTGTTGATCAGTGACCACAGACTGAGCCAGCCAGAAGCAAAATAATACTGCTAATGCAGCGTGATCTGGCTGTATTACACTGACTCTTAATACACTCTGTTCACCACAAGGAATATGTCTGCTGCCGTGTCTGTCTTGGTTTCAATTGTGGTGCATGTAGTGAACTTATTATATTGTTTGCTCTGCATGAAAAATACACTTTGGGAATGGGAACTACCAGTGAGCATCCCATGTCTTTCTGTAGAGACCTTGCTTGGATGTCAGAGGAGAGAGGTCTGTCACTATATTCTTCATTTTATGTTTTTTTTTTCCCACTGCGGTTTCATGTCTATTAAGCATGTCCAATTACCACATTAAACCAAATGAGGACTAATTAGTGTAACGTTGAAGCATGACTGCCACACGTATGCAGGGATATTCATGCATTGCGCCCACATTCTTACACACACAAGGACTGAAGCTCAGCGTTTTGACTTTGTCACTTAAAATATAACACAGTGCAGTTAATGTAAATGAGGAGTGGTGCACCAGGGTAATAGGTATTTTTCCGATTTGAGATAAGATATTCCTTTATTAGTCCCACAACGGGGACATTTTTTTTCATTTAGGCATTTAAATGGAATCTGTGCACCTACACACACACACACACACATACAAGTTGTTGACACAGAGGAATATTTTGAGATGATTATTTGTCTGTGTTTAATCAAATAGAAAGTTAGAGACTGTGCATGTACATGTGGATAACACAGCAGTAATCTTTTAAAGTGGACAGAAGCTCACCAGTGGGACGTGATTACTTTTAGTGTCCTGCAAGCCAAATAATGTGTCTCCATTAAATGTGAAACATGGAAAACAGTTACCCAGAGGCTGGTAAGCTTCTCTTAAAGCCTTGCAGAAAAAAAATACAAATAAAGAAAAAGGCAGCTACTGTGCTACAGGTTCCCCCCCATACAGCAAATCTGTTAGATTTTATTTAGTGCTTTAATGCATAAATGTTCTATTTAATTTGAATTAAAAATTTAAATGACTTAATTTAACAGAGCTCCTTAATGCTTTTAGATGGCATTAATATTCATACCGCTGATGTGTAATATGAAGACAAGCATGCTGACATAAAAAATATTTGCTAATTAATGCTTTAATTAAGGTAATAAATTGCCTCATTTGCATAAATGGTTATGTTTAATGTATTTTGATGATTATGATGGGACATTATGCAGCTCCAGTACCATTCCCAAAGAGTTTAAAGGCTGTGTGCAGCTAATACTTTTTCCTTCTTTTCCTTTTCCTTCCTTGTTTCTGTCAACTTTTTTAGTTTCCAACATTGTTTTATATTTGCAATTTATGTCAATTGGTATAATAATTTTATAGTAATCCCTTAATATGAGCTGCATTAAAAACAAAACAAAGCTGCCAAACAGATGTTCGGTGAAACCATGCGGTAACGTTTCACTGTGACACATCTTTGCTCTTTTACATGTCTTCCTTGACAGCAGTTTTCTTGGAGTTCAGAGGCACTGAAGTGACCAGTGTAGCTGTAGATATAATTGGTCTGCCTTTTTTTTGATTCCGTGGCACTGAAATTCACATAGCACTGCTCTTTAGATTACAGAGTTACAGGATATTATACTTGGTGTCAGAGGAAGGAAAAGGCTTGACTCTGAGCCTCTATCATCCTCAACTATGCTATCCTCAACTCTTTTTTAATTCTTCTCCCTTTTCTTTTCTCTACTTTTTCCTTCCTTCCCTCATTTCTCTCGCTCTCTGCAATTCCTCATTTTATCCTCTCTTCTTCTTCTTTTTCACTCCTCATCCTCTCCTTTTACCTCTCATCCCGTTTTATCCCCCTTAACCGGGTCGACCCCTTCCTCTGCCTCCCCTCGTCTCCTCTCATCTCCACCCCTCTATCCTTCGAGCGTCTCCTTTTAGAATCAGCCTCCTGAACCCAAAGCCTATTTTACGGGGGAGTAGTTTCTCACTCCTGACGCTGCGCTTAGAGAAATTAGTAAGTGACTGACACGAGACATCCACAAATTGAATTTCTCAAGAGGGAAGACAGACGGACGCTCACACAAACACACAAACACAAGGCCATAAAGTCATGCAGGGACAGGGGACAAATGGATGTACTAATGAGAGAGTTGTCAATTATGGGATGTTCCACCCTGAAGCATGCTGGTGTTTTGATAACTGTAGATACAAAACTCTTTACTTTATTAGTTTGCAATCTCCACTTCCTTACCAATTTTATAACTCAGCCAAGTTGTTCCAAACAGCATCACCGCATTTCTCATCTCATTGCTTCTTTCCTCTCACATTTATTTTATGTGCATAAATAAATGGCAGTCTTATAGTATGTGACAGTCTTAAACTTTGCTTTTCTGTTGCAATCTACGGAATACCGTGATGCAAAGTCTTTCTGACCTTTTAGAACAAAGTGTTGTAATGCTGCCTACACTCGGGTTGGTGTTATGTGGTAACTCCATCGTGTGTAATTTTTCACCTAGCTGAGAAAAGACACCTTTCCAACACGTGTAATGTGACTTAATGCTCACCGTATACGTTTTAGTCACAATTGTAATATATAGCGCGCCTCCAGCTGCGCTTCTACATACTGTCACCGCTTCCTTTTCATCTTAAAGCTGGCCTTGAATTAAACATGAGACTCTGACGCCCACATTTATCAAAGAGCAGCCTATGCCGTCTGTACGTGTGCATTGTGTGTGTGTTTGTGTGTGTGCCTTCAGTCTTGTTTATGTGCACATCTACCATAGGCAGCTACATCCTGTCCTTGACATGTGTACAGCAAGGTGCTCGGAGTATGTGCCTTTTACAGTGTTTTTTTTTAACAGATAACTGAAATAGCTCAGGGAGACATAGCAGCAGATGGTCAGAAGATAAGCTCAGTTTCTGGGTTTTTGTGAGAATCTACATATTGTTTTTGGCAATACTTTTTGTCTCTTCTGAATCATGTTGTCGAGTCGTATCCTCCAAGCATTTGTTTAGTTTTTTTTACGGCAGAGGCTTTTGGCTGATTTCCACCCCACCTCATCTGAAAGCAAGCTACATCCCTCTAAATGTGCTGGGATGTGGAAACAAGTGTTGTGTAGCCTGAGAGCCAGCCGTGCCAGTCAGATGGTGTTCAGCTCATAGAGAGGCGGTGCTGGTCTTCCTGTGTGTATTGTAAGAGAAGCTCTTTGGGCACAGCAGGCAGGCTGTGATAGAGTGCCAGCAAGCCTGCAGGGGATTATTGCCGCTGCTCTAGATCCTGAGGGGTTATGGGAGATGGAGTTTTTGTTTATACTACGAATTAAAGCCGCACACCATTGTTGCATGCAGGGGGAAAAAATGTGGTCAGACACTCTTAGCTTGGATTTAAGGTAGGTGTGTGTGTGATAGCTTCAGGACGTGCGACCACATCTATGCTTTGTTTGCCAAGTTTTTGTCCCTGTCGGACTCCACCTGCATCACTGAATGATACCGTGATCCATTTTTTAAAAGCACAAAAGAGAAAATACCTTTTCATGGGGAAATGAAACGCAGTAGAAAATATTAATGACACATTAACATGAGTCAGTGCTTGTAGAGTGGCAATAAGGGAAAACATGGGGCTTTCACCAAATTCAAAGCAGGACTAATGTCAGGGTACCTTTCCTCCTACTCTTGTGTTGCCAACCAATGTTCGTTTAATATGCAAATGAGTATAGGGCAATGCCCAGATGAACATTTATAGTGTTAATCAAAGTGACACAAAGGGGCTGCTCAGTATTGCTGCTAATTTCTCTGCAGGGATACTGGAGGTTAAGTGGTTACTTAAAAATGGATTGCACATAGTAGGTGAGGGATTCATAGTTGTTTGATTTAGCTTCCATACTTTATTGTTTAGTGATGGTTTATAAAGTGAAACATACCAGATGTAGTAGAATTTTTCAGTTGTCTTCAAAATTCTCTACATACAAAATGAGCAGCATGTGTGCTAAAAACAGGAGACAGCCAACAAACAAGTCAGATATTTTGGAATAGTTAAATTGGGTAAACACCCCATCGGTGGTTTAGATGGAATAACAGAGCTACCAGCCCCCTGTTAGCTTTCACAGCCTACATCCATCCACCCATCCGTCGTTCCATGCATTGCTCCGCTCGCTCTGCCAAACTGTCAGGAAGGCTGCGTTTCCTTTGCATTCATATGCTATCCACAGGACACAAACTGCTGCCAGCCAGCTGCAGTCTGCTCCGCTTCCCATCCTCTCTCTCTCCCCTTCCATCTCTCCCTCTCTCCTTTCTCTGTCTGTCTCCCACTCCTCTGGAAAGACAGCAGACAGGTGTGGCAGGAGAGGAGGCAGATGGCAAGGATGACAGGAGAAACTTTTTTTGGGGGGGGGGAATGAAAATCAGAAGATGTGGAGAAAAAGATGAATCCAGTACAAACACACACACACACACACACACACACACACACACACACACACAGGCGCACACGTTTTACTGTTCTGCTGCTTTATTTGCTGCTGCATCAGCCAGCTACATATACTACAATTATGCTGGTGCACACACACACACTTACACACACACACTCACAGAGTGCATATGCCCTCTATAATAAGCCTTTTTGATGCTTTGGCCTTGAGGCTAATAGGCATGCTGGATAGCGTGACAGCTTATAACGTCACGATGATGGAGATGTCATTGAGCGGCGGTGTTTTATGACTGACCTGTGTGCTTGTGGCAAAGATTTAATTCCAGGCTCTCACTTCCTATATCTATACACGGTTATAACACCTGTATATGTACACACACACACACTTAATGCAGTATCCACATATACTGTACGCAGATGAATGAGGACATTTTGTGCATGTTGAATACACACACCTACGATATATGTGATGGACATTTTTGCAAAGGATTTAGCATACACAAACATACACACAAACACACGCACACACACACACACACACACAGCATGCACAAAGTTTTGTCCTAGCCTTGTCCCCTTTTCAGTCAAGGCCCAGTGCTACCTCTGGACGGGCCATTGACTCTTGTATCTCATAAAGGCACAGTATATAGTAAAACCTATATGTCCTCTAGTCTATTGCGGCCTTAGCACCGGTATTAAGGCTAATGGGCCTTGTGGATAAGCTCTAAAACAAAAGGACTGATGAAGGTTCATGGCTTTAAAAAGTGACAATAACCAGGCACCGGCCCAGGTCCGTTGTTCCTCGTCAAGGATGATGTCGTTGTCAAGTGTGATGTCTACTTCCAGAGGAGGTCATCTTTTCATGATGCATTTTAAATCACGGACAAAAAAGAACCCATCCATCCTCGTTTACTGTCCTGTTCCTGTACGCTTTCGCTTCATTGTTCAAACACAAGCTGCTAGCGCACGCCGTTGTTGGTGACACTTTATGATGAGGGGACGTGAATTATCATGAATTTCCGCATGAAAAAGAATGAATTCATCCATGTAGTGTTTCATGGGCTATCAGGACGTACAAGAATAAACAATATCACCTGCATGATTAAATGCAAAAACAACATGTTAATTAACGCAACAACAAAGGTATTTTAATCATCATGTTTTTGAGTTATTAATGATGTTAATGTCATCTTCATAGGTCAGTCTGCCATTAAAGGGACAGGCCAAAAAACTGACACATGTATTATGTTGTTTTCCATGTGGTTTTTTTTTTCATTCCTGACACTTAATGAAGTGCTGTATAAATTAAGTAATTCTTTCACATGAATCCATCTACCATAATGTGATACCCCTTTGTCTCTGTTTCTTGTAAAATTCTGCTCAGTATTCCGTTTCTTCATCTCCAACTCTCTACAGTTTGTAAAAGCAAAAGACTGTATAGTAAAGTTTTGTCTTGTGCTTTTGTTTGTTCTTTCTGCTGCTTCCAGGGTATTTTCTCCAGACGCTGTTCCCACCCTCCCAGCGTTCCTTCCAGGGCTGCATGCAAGCGATCTTGGTGGACGACCAACCGGCTGATTTGCATGCGGTGGAAAAAGGCACCATAGGAGCTTTCGAGAACGTCAGCCTCGACATGTGTGCGATCATAGACAGGTGAGAGTGATGATTCCTGCACGCCTGCACATCCACACAATCATTCACACAGTGGTTAAAAAAAAAATTACACATTCAGTCATATGCAAAGCGCTAAAACAATGCGTCATGAGTGTCATAAATCAACTGCTTTTAAATTGGAAGAGTCATATAAACAGCGTCTGTGAATTCTTATTCCAAGATGTATGACACAGGGCTCTGGTTGTTGTGTGTGTCACTGCACCAGAGTATGTTTGTGCATGGCTGGGTTTTGTGTGCTTCTCACCCTGATAAATGGGTATAATTGATGGGGTGGATTCACAGTGTAAGGGAATGTGTGTGAATGGCTCATTTTTCCATTTTAAACTGAAAGGAAAGAGTAGGTTTCATCCTTGGAGAACACTGTAGGATCTTAATCAAACATCAAAAATGAGTCACGCATTTCTTCTTTTCATTGCCAAGTATAACAGAGCTGGAGATTCTGCACAGCACGTCCCAGTGTTGGCTCATTGGAAGCATTCATTACAACTTGTTGACATTTCAATTTATTTCCTTGTCATGGACTAGACAAACACATTGAGCCAGATTTGCCATATATGGAATCGTCCATGCCTTGGGCTCAATTTGAATTTGTTTCTGAACTGAGTCGGATGCCTGTGTGCAGAACGTTTAAACTTAGTTGACTGGTTTGACCTTCAGGGATTAAGTCCAGTCCTGTGTTAATGAGACTGTACTGGCTTTCTGTCATGCAACGGCCATACAGAAGATTTCACTGATTATTAGAAATTGCATGGATTGCACCATTAAGATGAACAAGACAGGGAAGCAACAATTAGGACTTGACCTTGTGCTGATTGGAGCAGCCTTTTCCCCCGAACTGGCCAATTTGTTTTCAGGTCAGGTTTGTCGATAACACTTCCTTTCATCAATGACCTCAGCCACAGAAGTAGACAACAACTGCCACTGCTTGACTAAGCTCAATTTTCTCCTTACCTCAATAGAGATCGGATTGGCCAGGATACTTAGACCACAGCACAGGTCGTGTCCACACTAATACAGGTAGACACATTTACAATAGTTGTTTGTGAGTTAAATTCAGTTTTCAAATTCAAAAGCATTCTTGAATCCTTGAATTCTTGAATTTTCTAAATGTTCTCCAAAACAATTGAAAGATTGATTTTATCATCTGTTTGATTGCATTTCTTAGGCTGAATTTACAATAGAGATTAATTGACTGTTGTTGTTGTCAGATGTCTTTGGTATTATAGTGCTACCTGATAACCAACTGCAACATATTATTTTTTTGGCCACTTGAGGGCAGCAGAAACAAGCTGTTAACACAACATATTATCACATTCAAAAGTGATATTCCTGACTTGTTAGCCTAGAGTTACTGGCTTCACAAATCCAGCAGACACGGAGTAACATTATCATTCATTTGGACTTTTGTTTCTGTCCAGCTGACAAATGCCTGCCCAATATTCAGCTCTGTGTTTGGTTTCCTCTAACTCCTGACAGAAATAGCTGTCTCTTCAGCTGCTTAATTTTCACTTTCTTTGTCTAGGTAGCATACAGTGAATTTTTAGAGCTCTAGCTAGAGTCACTGAACACAGCTGCTTGATGAGGCCAAAAGCAATGCTATTAGAAAAGTGAGAGTGAACCAATACAGTAAAGCTGTAGCCCAGAGAACCAAAACAATGACCCCCCAAAAAAACAAAATGTTCTTTATTGCTTAGAGAACCTGCGGACTCCAGTGATGTCCAGTCTGAGAGTGAACCCTTCCACATGATTTGATCCATTGTTGGTATAAAACAAACCACTCATTGGTTACCATTTTCACAAAAAAAAAACGTCGTGATCTCTGTCCAGTTTTTCAAAAACCTCTGTTGTATGGGTGGGAAATTATAAAAATTTAATTTGTTTTTATACTTATTTTGTTTGCTTTTTTAATTAGTTTTTGATAAAGCCCCCAATTTTGGATATGTTTTTTCATGCCTGTGTTTAACTTGAAATTGATGGCAGCCTTCTGTTATCATTTGTTTTGCCTTTGCAAAGCTAATTTGAGGTAATGTAGGATGAAACAACATGAAACTACTGCTGATAGTTGCTAGCAACAGTCTTACAGTGGTCAGATTTTTAGATCAAACTCTGTGAAGGTCCTAAGATGTCCAACAGCTTCCTATCCTTGCTGCTTGCAGTATTGCCCATGTCTATTACTTCTAATGTTGTGTATCAGGCCTGCAGTACTAGAGGTGGGCCCTGTCCTGCCATGGAAGATGAATGGGTGCAGTGTTACCATCTAACTAATCAGAATGTCTTTGAAGGCAGTTCAATAGCCCTGTCTGACCTCCTTTTGATCAATGCCGTTCCACTGTGGGATTCTGTTTAAGCTGAGACGGTGGAAGAAGCAAAACACACACGCGCACTCATCCCCACACACTCTCGCGCTGACACACACACACACACAAGGCTGCGTGCATGCAAATTCCAATATTCCACAATGTCACTGTCATTCTATAAGGGGACCACAACAGCACACTCAGTGGCACGTAAAAGCATGTTCGCACTGTAGAGGTGCCTCATTCTCTTTATAGATGTTCCACTTTTCTCATGCAAAACCCAACGCGTATACAGCCAGTGTACTTCAGCGCATCAGTACACGGTGCTTGCTGAACATAATGTCTTTTGTGATTGTCTGTGCTCATCAATCACAGCCCATTGTGAAAGCACAATGCCTTCTTATCAGCTCTTGCTAGCCTGCTGAAGACACATAACATGGTGACATACTGAGGTCACAGGCATATTAGACCTTTTTTTCATTTGCAGTACTTGCAACAGAATGTCGAGAAAGTTTGATACGATTACCAATCAGTCGGTCAAAGTCCCTGACTTTTTGTCAATGGAACCTGCTTGTTTATCTAAAAGCATTTTCACTGTTAAAATGAGGCAGGCACATGTGAAGTGGTGATACCCAAACTGTCAACGCAGTCGGAGCCAAGACGTCCTTATACCATTTTACACCAAAATAAGCTCACACATGCCACTTTTTTAAAACAGGGATAACCCGCTAAAATAGGCAATTGCCAGTAGACGAATTTGCCTTTCTGTTTTTTTACGGTTTGTCACATTTATGGTCATGATCTCTTTGGAAAACAGGAAACAGTAGAAAGCAGCACAGTGGCCAGTGTCAGTGTTACAGCAGTTACTTTTTTTTTTACGGCTTTCACTTCCGTCTCGAGTGGGTTTTTGTCCAGTGTGAGAGGTATTAGTGTGGTGGATGATTATTTTGCAAAAAAAAAAAAAAATTCCAAAACAACTGTGTCTCTCCTTCATTCTACATATGCATTGCTGCTTACTTGTATTCACACATAGTTACAGTTCACATACAGTGCTGTACATTCATAAAACACACCTACATTGCATTTCTTGGATGCCACATAATTTGCTTTCTTACTTCTTTACCAAGTTAGAAAAGCACACTTCACCCACACATATAAATAAACGTAAGTGCATATGAGTGCTGATATACAGGGACATTAAAAACATGTTCACGCTGCGCTGTCAGTGGACTTATCATATATCATATGAACAAGCCCACAGTTGCATGTCAGCTTCATATTTTCTGGAGGTATGACAACAGCGATCGTCTCGGAGACGGAGCGTCCCTGTGCTGCTTAGCCGTCCGACTCCCTACATGACTGAAGAAGAACTCAGCATTTTAAAGCACCCCTGCAGCTCTTATGAGTCAATGTTTGTTTTTCCTCCAGCTGGCTTTCCTCTTAACATCACTTTGATTCATACAAATAAGCAGACTCATATTTTAATCACATAACTTCTGCGTGAGTACATGTGTGCTAGAACCCGGCTCTGAGACTGCAGTGCCTCGGGATCCATCCCCACCAGCCCTGCAGACGGATCAAACCGAACAACTTTGATGTATTCAGGATTTGAGTTGGTATTCAGATTTCAACAAGAAAAGCAGTGATGTCTTAACTGCTATGTGCTTAATGCTGTATTCACCCAGAGGCGGGTAACACTGTTAACTTGCACTGCACTCCTGATTCCAGATTTTAAAACGTGGATGCTGAATTATGACAATAAAGTTTATGCTCCTCTTTTGGTTAAGAAACACAAATAGTGCCACCCCAATTATGTCACTTCCTGCTCTGCATGACTGCTTTAACTGTGTTTCAGTATACACGCAATTGAGTCAAATTGAGTAATTCCTGCACTGACAAGTTCAATCAAGTACTCGACAATGAGCAATGACCAAAGAAAACACTTGTGTGTGTGGTCAGTTATCAGCATTCAAAATGTTATTTCATCACATAGACTCTCAACCATCAGCCAAGACAGCCTAATATTGCTGTTTGACATAACTTCAGATTACAGCAAATGTATTTAAAAAAAGGTCTGTCCTAAGGCATTTTTTAGTTTCTGACTCTGGAAGTGGGAAAAACAGTAAAATTCTACTGAATCTACTGTCTCTCTGAACTGGGTCTTTAACCAAAACACACACTGGGGCTATTCTATGTGATCTCCTTTTGATAACTAATGTAATATTTTTTTACTTTCATTTATTGAGCCCCCTCTGAAACTGTTGGAGCCCCCCTGGGGAGACCCACCCCCCGCTGGGAAAACCACTGTTTTGGAGTGATCTTGTCTTGTAAATGTTTAAAAGTACACTCTCTCTCTCCCTCTCTCTCTCCAGGTGTATGCCTAATCACTGTGAACACGGCGGCCGCTGTAAGCAGACGTGGGACAGTTTCAGCTGTACCTGTGACGGGACAGGATACACCGGAGCCACCTGCCACACTTGTGAGTTTGCGAGTGTGTGCACGCAGTTGTGTGTTCTTGCCCATCTGTTTTTTTCCCTTTACTCAAACACCGCTGCGTTCTGTTCCTTGTGCGCTTGTTTGATTCCTCTGTTCGCTTTCCAGTGATTAAGCTGTCTCTCCTTCCAAAAGCACAATCCTCAGCAGAGGGACAGATGAACTTTTGAAGTGTTCAGAGGCCAGACTTGTCTGTCTGCGCTGTGTGTTTTGTTCTGGTCTGAGAAAAGGCGACCCGACTAAAAGCACCAGCACACAAAGAGAACAGACTCGGAAAGAGAGAAAAAGCCGAAGAGGGTTTTTTTTTATAAAGGCTTAAAATTTTGAGAAGGCCATCCCTCCTCCCATATGCCTCGAATATTGTTCTCTTTTAAGGGAGGATGAGAGAGAAATGTTTTGGCAACGCCATGTTTGTCCAACCTAGAACAGCAGATTTAATATAAATGGAGTTTGAGAAAATTAGATGGAAGAATAGAGGGAGTGAAAAAGACATTGTTTAGGATGTAGCGTTGCAGAGGGACAGAGAAGTTTGAATAACGTCCCAGAGCAAATAAAGTACAGGCAGTAAAAGCACAGAAATATGATAAGAAACACAAGATGTATAGTGAGAGATGTTTTTCTGTGACCACATGTTTTATGTGTTTGTCAATATTCACCTGGAGTCACTTGGAGATGAAGGTGTCTGGTTTGAGAATGGAACGTCATGGGCTTAATCTGGAGACCAGCAGGTGATATATGAGTAGGGAAATGGATGAATAAAGCTTTTCCCTCCCTCAAGAGTCACTACTGATGTGCCCTCCAGCAAGGCACTGAGCTTCAAACTGTTACCCCAGTGGTTTTCTTGGACTTTGAGAGGATTTAATACAACAAAAAAAGGAAAGAAAAGCTAAGAACTGGGTTTCTAGTTTGAAAGTAATATATACCCAATGTTTATCGACTGGGCATGGTGTTGATTTAAAGGGGCACTCCAACAATTGGGGGCGTGAAATTTTAAAGATTTCAGCTTTTACCGAGAAGGGAGAATCGAACGAAAAGACAGTTCTGGGAATTGTAGGAGTTGTTGGAGCCTGACCCTTACTGAGGACTAAGGCCTCAGGGTATCTCTACTGCATCAAATTTGACCATTCTGTCTACTGCGAGTAGCCAAACTTTACTTTTAAGTGTTGTTTATTCAATCAAACAGTGGATCGACAAAACGTACATTTCAAGAATATTGACAGGGCTTTGGGAAATTGTTATAGGTATTTTTCTTCATTTCCTGATGTGTCATAGCTTAATTGATTGATGAATGAATAAAGAATAATCAACAAATTAGTAATGACAATAATTGTTGTTTGCAGCCCTCAGTTAAAGCACATTTCCAGAATCAGTACAGCTGATGCTAACTGAACTAAACATAGCTCTTGGAATGACTTTGTTCGGATGCCCAATTAATCTGTGGCCTATAAGCTACTGATATCTTCCATTATAGTTCTTAAGTCCATGACTGTACTTGAGTTCTGGTGAAGGTTACAGTGATACATAGGCTCCTCTCTTACTGCTTTTATCTGACTATTTTATGGTGTTTTACTGTGAGGTGAATATGCCAAAGGTTTTTTTTATTTGCTATTATTCTAATCACATTCCCTTCAGTGCGATGTCTTTAACATTCTGTACTGGCCTTTGAATCTTTCTGTCCCACCACTGTGAAGCAATCCTGTGAGAAATACTGGTTATCCAACTTCCATTGTGTTACCGTTGACCAACGGCCTTGAGTCAGAAATGCCTCAACAATACTGTTGTGTTCCGTGCAGATCTTTGTGAGATAGTTCAGCAGGGTTAGTTCCTCCCGACACCGGTTTTTGTTGAACAGCACGTCCTCGCTGCGAGCAACCGCATCACTAAACTCCTGGATGAGCAGAGCGATATCAAAGAGAAAAATACCAGCAATCATGCAGTCAGAGGACGTAACAAAAGAGAGAAGAGAGATCAGAAAGGACAAGAAGACAAGACATGAAAAAACAGAAACAGTAATAAAGCGCTAAGAGCAAACTAAGAACGAGAAGAAAAAGGCAGAGCTTTTCTTCTTAAACTCCATGTTAAGCCGGCGAACAGTCCTCAATCAAGAAAGTTTCACTGCAAGTCGCACTCTCACATTGCTCTTTGAAGTGTGATTCTTCCTCTCCTCCCATCTCTGTCTGTCTGTGCGTAGATCAACACAAACACAACATCAATATGTTGTCAGATAGATTGCTAGAGTGTGTGGGACAAAACACCACTTCGTGACAGGCGCTGAATGGAGACTGGCAACCACATGAAATTGCCTTCTGGGAAGCAGGGAAAAAAAGAAAACAACTTCGGACATCGATGCACTATTTTGGATCCATTCTACAGTTTAATTAATCTTTGGTCCATTACGTACCAAAAATATATTCAAGCGCGGAGATGGGAACGCAGGCAGGGGAACACATGGAGAGAAACAGGCTTTCTTGGGGGAGGTCTATCATCTTTATTGGCGTACTGTGGGCAGCATATGGTAATAGTATAATATGACTTGCCATGACTTCCTAAGCCTCCCCAAGATATCCAAAAACTCCTTTGAGCAGCTTACTGTAATGACCTCTTCTCCAGCGTCACCAACAGGACAGAAAATGAGAATGACTGCCGTGCAAAGCTCTGAGCGCTTTCATGTTTACCAGAGGATCAACCCCTCTGATTATAGATGGAAGCATGGCCTGAACACTGCCTCCACCCTCAGGCCATCCTTTGCATTTTTTTACAGTGCTGTTTGAAATCATTGTCACAAATACTCCAATATGAACATGTATCTGATGGAACTGATGTTCAAAGCGATGTGCCTTACACAAGATTAAATTCTTATGAAAGAAATGTTTTCGTTCTGAACTCAGAATCATTCATTTGGACAAAGTATTTTTTTGTGTGTGTGTAGCCTCAGTGGCTCTGGTCTGCTTTCCTCCTGCTCATTTTCCCCCTTATATCTCTTTGCCCCTGGCCCACCTCCAGCTATCTATGAGCCATCGTGTGAGGCCTATAAGCATTTGGGCAGGTCCTCTGACACCTACTGGATCGATCCTGATGGCAGCGGACCCCTTGGCCCCTTCAAAGTCAACTGCAACATGACAGGTGTGTGTGTGTTAGAGTGCCAGAAATCGCTGATCTGTGTCTGTGGTGCATCTGTGTGTGTGTGCGCACACACTTCCCTACTTTATTCTAGCCCCAGTGACCTGTAAGGCAAGGAAACTCCAACCCTCCTTGCTCTTAACCTCAGACAGCAGTGCTCTTAGCCTGCTATACCTGGGGTTTCCATGGCAACGCGGTCACAGCTCCTGACATTTAACTCTGAAGGAGCAGCCACACACATACACACGCAGGCACACACAAAACACAAACACATAAGAAACAGACCTGTTATGCAAACTGAAGAGTGCTCCAACTCTCCTGAGTGACACACACACGCATAACGATCCATGCACATGCCCAACCCCATGCACACACACACACACATACACACAGAGACTGGAATAAGTAGATAGTGTGGAACAGCAGAGCACGCAGGCAGAGCAAAGGCGAGACTTTTAATGAAATGTCACTGCACTCCGCTGGCTAGCCCCTTAGTCACGCTGAATAGCACACTCACACACCTCAGAAATGTTAAGAGTTTCTCTTTCTCCAACACATACACACACCTCAGAGACCTGAAATACACACACACACATATTCCCTGACTGACAGTGTGAATGAACAGGGAGATGTCTGAGTGACTGGTTCATGCTATAACAGCACAGAAGTGTCTATTAAAGCCTGGAGTCTCATAGCTGTAACTTAGATTACATAGAAAGAACTTCACTGCCATGACAGCTAAACTGCAGATTTCTGTGTGTGTGTGTCTGTGAGCATGTGTGTGTGTCTGTGTGGATATATCCAGCATTTCTGTGAATTCCCTGTTTGTGTAACTGTCTACGATCTACAAAATTACTTAAATATTTTACCTCTCTCAACTGGTTTTATTCATGTGGCTGAAGATTAATTGCTAATATGTTTGTGTGTAGAGGACAAAGTGTGGACGACAGTTATGAACAACCTGCCGCCCAAAACTACAGTGACTGGTTCCAGTAGAGAGAGACGCACCGTCTTACAGGTTAACTACAGCGCCTCCGTGGACCAGGTAACACACAAACACACATACAAACACTAACATGCATTATGCATCCGAAGTGTTGCTTAGTGTAACACTTGCATTTTAGATGTTAAACAATCCAGCTGAAAGAAATACATATAACCAACATGTAATGGATATATTTATGCCCAGCATCTTACACTGTTTTCCACAAAGTAACAATAGATGTTATTTGTATTTGAAAGTAGAATGGAATAAACAAGATTTGAAATATGCATTATTAGATAGGTGTGTGTTAGATTTTATGTGTTTGACTTGTAGCCATCTTCATTTCATGCTGAGACTCCATATCTACGTCTCCTTGAGAAGAACGATTTCAGTGTTGGTGTCATTAAAGTGATTTTAAAAATATATTTTATTTAAATGATGACATCCTATTCTTTAAGGCAGGTCTAACATGCAATTTCCTTGATGTCCTCAAGAAAATAAGCTTCCAGTACAGTTGTTGAATTTTGTAACCATTTATTCCTAACTACTTTTCAAGGAGCTAAAAGCTTCCTTCAGCTCGTTGTTGCCAGGATTTCCTCCTTGGTCTAAAGACCTGTGAAGATTAGGCAAATTAGACTGCTGACCTATAAAAAAAAGTGGCGTGTTATTAAACTCATTACCTGCAATTGAGCAATAGTACTTTGCTTATTTTAACCTGTGCTTGGTCATGTATTTTGAATACTGAGCTTTTTTTTTTTTTTATGCCAGGCTGTGCCCACCCATGTCGTTTGAAAAAGAAAAAGTCAAAAAAAAAAAATTCAGAAATGCTCATCACTTCAAGCCCCACCCCCAAAGTTCCTGTATTTCTTGGAAGTACTACCCCATGAGCAGGGACTTTTTGGGGATAGAAATAATGTCCCTTAACTAAACCTATACCCTGGCCCCTGTAAAGAAAATGATCAGATGTGTCCAGTTGCCATCTCAGTTCTTTGTAAATCAAAAATCTTTATTTTTCTCTATCAAAACTCTAAAGAATCCCCCTGTAATCTGCTCCTACGAGTCCGTCACAGCGAGCCACAAAGGACAGCAGGATCAGTCATGTGTAAATATTTGACAGCTCCATGAATAATAGGTCAACCAGGTGTAAAACAAATGATTCCTAATGATGTGTCCCTCTTGGCCCTGGTGAGCAGGGACTGGCAGTCTGACCAGGTTGGGTTGAACTTTTCTGTATTCCCAACCTGAGCAAGGTGTGAATCTAGAAATCATATCAGATCAGGATAAGATAAGATAAGATAAGATAATTCTTTATTGATCCTCCATAGGGGAAATTCGGGTGTTACAGCAGCACAAGCATACAATCAGATAGAAGTATAAAGTATACAAAATAAAAAACTAAAGAACTATAAGAAACTATATGAAAAAAAAGTACAAGTGGAACCTAATAAAAAAAGTACAAGTGGAACCTAAAGTGGCTTAGGGAAGATAAAGTGACAACATCAAATAACATCAAATAACAAAACAGCAGCAATGAGAATATGAGGTAGATAATGCAGCATAGTTGTGTCAATAAAGCAGCCAAATGTAAATATTGCAACCTGAGAAATAAGATAACAGTCTAATGAGTATATATATATATTCGTGATATATTCTGACATCTGGTTCAGTTTTTATTCCTTCAAATGTACAGTGATAATCTAACATAACGAGCGCTTCGCCTCATGTCTCTACTACTTATCTGCTGTGATTTTGCCTCATACAATTCTTCCTGGCGAGCGATTAGATTGACACTCAGTCAAAAGCAACAGTGTGTGTGAGCAGGTTTCAACACTCCAGTGAGGAGCGACAGCAGTTTTTACCCTCAGTGTGTACAACAGCCACTGTTTCCCATGTGATGACAGGGTTTGAGTGGCATGTCCTTCTTGTAATTATGTTCCCTCCTAATTTGCATGGATCACTTGTTCCATTTCCAGCTTCTCCAAATCACGGGAAGCTAAATTAAAACATTACAGTGCTCTTTGCTTCACTTTGCTCCTCAATAATTTGTTTGTACGTGGAATGAACCTGTCTGGCTGAATAAGATAAAGTGAAATTACATATCTGTGCTTGTGTTTCCAGGTGACAGCCATCACCACCAGTGCAGAATACTGTGAGCAGCAGATCGCCTACAGCTGTCGCATGTCCAGACTGCTCAACACTCCAGGTAAGGGCTGAGGATGGCATCTTCTTCAACACTGACAGAAACACAAGCGCACAGCGCTGACACGGGAAGGATGTTCTTTTTGTCACATAGTCAGAATATGATGAGAAATTCATTTTAACAACACGCTCTTCCCATCTCCTCCTGTCTGGGGATATCATGAAAAAAACCTGGGAAAGTCAGTGGATGAAATAACTACTTTCAAGCCTGGAATTGTTCACTCAGATCATTCCCTTAACGTTACATGTAAATTCAAGCTATGCCAGGAAAGTGCAGATTTACAGCATGCCTTGAAAAAGACCAGGACAGAGAACATGCAAAATGAGGATTATAGAGAAACATTTGACATTTTAAACATGAGGGAGGCAGCGCTAGCTAGGAAGCAACAGGTGGCTGCTGCTGCTGCCGCCAGATGAAGACACCAGCTGCAGTGCTTCTCTGTGATGTGCCACCAAGCAAACGGCCATTTTTGTTGTGCTGTGAACACAAAGCCTGAACTGCTTAGGTGCTGTCTGTGCTAATTTGCACTATTATCACAATTTTTGTAAAGACACACGTACATAACATGTGATTGATCATTCACTCTCTGTATTGGCCGTGCCGTGATTGCCTCAAGGATTTTGTGAAAGCAACCGGATGCATGGTTCTGTTCTGCAAGCGTTAGTGTACTGAGAACATCAGTGGAGAGGATTGCTGGTCGGGCCGCTCCTCACACTCTACATTGAGATGGTAGAAAGAGGTTAACTTCCTCATCCAGAGGTAAAGTCCTGTGAGGAGTTGAAGATCTGTGCTGATCCTCTCTTCCTAGCAAAAGCAGTGGTATTTAACAGCATTACAGGATAAATCTCACCATGCTTACCATGTATCAAGCAGATCATCCCATGATGCCCTCACTGTCTGTGGTACAGGGTGATCAAAGGTCAGGACAAACACGTTTATGGTGAAATTGTTAATGCTTTATTTCATACATTGCACATATATAAAGATTGTCTGTTATTAACTACTATATGTTGTATACATGTAAACACAACATTGTCAAGCAGTCGTGTGAAAATTAAAAGCAGTGTTGTTAGAACATATCTGTACATTACTCTAATGAACCTAGTTGAGAAGTTGCTGAAAAGATCTCCAATGCATCAACAATTAGTGAGCAGCAGTGCCTCGACCATAGACACGTGGCTCAATCTGAGGAGCTGTGTGAACTTCAAATGATGAGAAAACAGAATGTTGAAGCTGAAGCTGATGCTGATGCGTGCTGAGCCAGTGTGTGATGATATCCTCTGAGGGTTTATGAAGTTTTGTGACTCAGCTGCTCTCTGGGTTAAAGTCAGGGAATTTGACCGCAAAACAAATGGAGTGGCCCCTCTGCTGTATGAGACAATGGGGACAAGGTCATCATTTTCCAGTGTGTGCAAAGTGGTCAAGATCAACTTGTCCTATCTCATGGACAGGTCAGTGTTACAGAGAGGATTTTCCATTAGCAAAGAATTGACTGTGGAGAATCAGATGGAGAAGTCTCAGGTGGCTCCGAGGCTCATTGTTGACCACGTCAGGTCTGCGATCATCAGAGAGCTGCTGCTTTCGGCTGCAGGAGCCAGGCAGAAGTAAGGCAGCTACCTGGGTGTAGAGGAGGAAAAAGAAAGGGCAACAAGTCGTCGGCTTGTAGAGAAATGCCCTCACAGATTAGCTGGATGATGCGAAGAAGAAGAGGCCTAGGAGAGAGGCTGACATTTGCGCCCTTGAGAGATCGGCCGATGAATACGCTGAGAGAACAAACTGACCTGACTGAGTAAACTGACCTTCATCGCCAAACCTAACAGTTTCCTCTGAAGTGCAAAAGAAACAGAAAGCTTCTCTGCTGGAGAAATGCAGATTGAGGAAATGCTGAAATAAACTGTGTGTGGGTTTTTGGGGGGGTTCAAACAAGGAAGGTTCTCTTCTGTAAATGTTAGATTAATGATAAATAGTCACAGTTAACATTTAAAAAAAATAAAAGAAAGATAGTTCCTACCTGACACTGCTTGTTTTGTGTCAGTGTTGCTGGATGAAAATGTTATTTACACTTACTTCCATACTTACTATTTATTACTTATTTGCCAAACATTGCCTCCCACTCATGTTTTTATTTAAGGCTACAAAATGAAATCGTCATCTGTGTTAATTAAAGAACTATGTTAAGATCAAAACATATAGCTTTCCATTATATGTATTCAAGGCACACTGTACACTTTTTATTCTAACTTTACTATGTGTACGCAGACGCTACACAGAATGTGTGGTCACGGACATTTAGCTCATTTCCGAGGAGCTTTAAAGCTGCTCCGGCGGCTTTTTCCGGCCCAACACCTCGCTGAGACACCTTATGTTGGTTTTTCCCTTTAATTTGTCACCCATCTGTGGGTTTGAACTGTTGCCGTCATCCTGTCTTTACACAGCGCTGGAGCTGGAGACGATAGTATTGAAACAGACCATTGGAAATGAGTTGTGGCCTGGCTGGGCTCATTCTGAGTAGATTAACTTGGATTACATTCATTTGCATTAGATTTGTTTGGACTCGGTCTTTTTTGGCTGTAACGTACTCGAGCAAGGCCTGGTAGGGTTTTGTGTCAGTTTGGTTTGGATTAGTTAGGCTGGCTTGCAAAATGGTTGACTTGTGTAAGGTTTGCCCTGGATTAGATATGTTTGATTTGTGTTATGGGTGGGTTTAGTTGAGTTTCAACACGGTTTTGAATTATTTTTTTTTATGCAACGGAGAAGAGTGGAGCAGAGAAGGAGAGCTTGCAGCTGTGTTTCACTCCTGTTTTTCTCTGTCTTTGTCAAAGCTTGGTATTTAGTCTAATATCTTGTTTGAGGAAGACGTGTGTATCTGTGTGTGTGTGTGTGTGTGTGTGTGTGTGTGCGCGCGCATAGCATTATTCATAGTGCTGTGTGTTTTTCACCATGAGAATAATAAATTCGCCGTCATTGTCAGAACCGTTTTCTGTCATTTTCCTCTTTCCTCTGGCCAACACACACACACATACACACAATACACACACTCACAGACGCATGCATACAAAAACCCACCTTAGGGAGAGCTTCATAAAGACAAAACACTCCTGGCAATTAGAGTGAGTGAGAGTAGACAGAAAGAGGGTGAGGGCGGAGAGAGGATTGGGGGGTTGTTAGATGTATGCCTGTGTGTGTGTGTGTCTGTGTTTGTGTATGTGTGTGTCCATGGTCCTTGATTGACTGAGTAGGAATAAAGCAATAGGTGCTTAGTATTAGTTGGGTATTAGTGCAGCAGACCGAAACTTTACCATTAACCTCCACTGCACTAAAAGATGGCACCTGCACTTGCAAACACACATGCACACACACACACACACACACACACACATCCACACACTTTAATAATACACTTTTTTTACACTCAAGCTTGAAATGCTGCTGTGTGAACACAAACACACATGCACACACCTTTCACACAACCACACACACACACACACACACACACACACACATACACACAGTCAGTCAGTCTTTCATTAACTAGTTTACTCCTAATTCACTACCTTGCAAGTTAGGGAAATCCAATTACCAGTCTAGAATGACTGAGAAAGTAGGACCGGGAAAAATCATTTACCCAAAAATATGCTTCATAAATTAGCTGTCAGCTTTCATCAAATTACACTGTCAACAGCATTTTCACTGTGAACCACAAGCACACACACACACATATATACACACGGTTATACACAGAGACGCACACTTGCTACTCCTCCACTTCCACTTTTTCCCCCATCCAGATCTCATCTATTACACTAGGGCCGGCATTTTAGAGCTAAACGAACCGTTAAATGGGAATTATATTCTGCCACCAGTGACACCCCTAATTTGGAACTTGGGCAGCAGGCACAGACTGGCCATCGGGAAGTTTGTGATTTTTCCCAGCGGGCCAGTCTTGAGAGGGCCGGGCTTTTTCCCGACCTTGGCATTATTTAGCCTATATTTAGGTATTCAGTGGGTCATCTCAGCTGCAGTGACACAACTGGTCAAATCAGAAATAGCCGTTAGCAGTTGCCATCACAACTGACCGTGAAAGGTTTTAATGCTAGAGTGCAGCTGCAGGTTTTCAATGGCAAGGTTTAACTGGTAATCCTAAATTTCGCTAAAACTGGTCATCAGCTTCGACTGTAAATCAGTGAAATAATCATGTGATCATTTTCTTCTACTCATCAATTCTTTTTCACATTATAGCTTATAAGGTATAATATTTGATAGCAAGCTCAGCAACAAAAATGACTCATTAAATACTTGGTCTGCAGGTGAACATTGCTTTAAACTAGAGAGGGATAGACAGGCATAGGAGGGAGCAGATCCAATTAGAGGTGCACAATTGGATGTAATACTGAGGCTGTGAAGTATGTTAGAGCACAATGCATCATTCATATAATCAGCTTGGACTACTACATTCAAGCTATTTATTGGTGCATTACGAGAAATAGAATAAATGGCAGGTATGTTGCATAATCCACCATTTATGCGTTTGCCTCTGTCAAGGTTGGACTAATGTGTCAGTTTGAATTTGGTGCATCAAATTGGGGCCTCTTGACAGCAAATTCCCAGGCTGCTCTTTCTTGCCAGTCAGCTCCTGTTAGGCAGTAACTGTCCTAATTGTCTGACCCCTTTCTCACCTTTTTTCACAAATTCTGTTCTTTCTGTCGTTTTTTACCTCTTTCGCTCAAACACATCCTGCACCTGCGAACACACACACACACACACACACACACACACACACACAGCTCGTCTCTGTCCGACATTGGCTCATTCACGATGGGTAAATAAAATAATGAGAGGGCTTGATGCTGTTGCATGCAGCAACACACACACACAGACAGCACACACTCAGGCAATATTTCCTTTTTCTCTCCTTCCTCTCGTCCTTCCATCTCATCTCCTCCTCTTTCACCACTGCACTCCATCATCTTCTCCATCCACATTTATCCTTTTCCATCCATCTGTTCTCTCCTCTTGCTCCACACTCGCCTCCCCTTCTCTCCCTTTGTCACTCTCTCGTCCCATTTACCATCTCAAGTCTCCATTTTTGCTGCTCTCCGTCTTCACCTCCAATTCTACCTCACATTATTTTCTTCCTCCCTTTTTAAAGCTCCTTTTCTCCACCATCCCCACCCCCCACCCCATCTCTCCGCCTTGTCTTTTCACTCACTCTGTTGAGCACTCTTTCCATTAGTGTAGGAATCAGAGCTTTTAGAGGAGAATTAGCACCCTTCACTAATGATTTAGCATCATCCCTTTCAGCGTAAACAACCTGTAAACAACCAGTGGCACAAAGCTTGCACAAACAAGGCCTTGTGCAGATGCAAGATGCAGATAAAAACACACATCTTCCGACACATTTACTCACAGCCACAGACAAGTTGGACGAAACTGATGCACAAGCTTATGAGCGTCAGTGATGACAGTTGCTTTGAAAGGTCAAGAACGTCCAATGACAAAAGACAAAGACGCTTCAGGCTGAATATACATGTTGTTATCTACATGAAGTTATAGTCCCATCTGTCTGGCTGATCATTGCAGAATCAGTGTTCTGCACTTTATCTTAACCGATGTACATCCAGTACAACTCCAGCTCTTCCTTTTGGTATACTCAGTTTATACAAGCCCACAGTCATAAATAGAAGTCAGAGTCAGTAAACTACTGCTCAAACCCCTGATGAGAACAGCCCCAGTGCCACATAAGGATGTCAGTTCTGCAAAATCCCAGAATATATTTAATCAAAAAAAAATTTTAAAAACCAATACAGTTGTCAGTTTTCTTGCTTCCTTTAATATCCTCTCTTCCCACTTCTTCTCTTCCACAGACGCTGCCCATTTTATTCACATATGCGCACGCGCTAACTTTGACTCACAGAGCTTTTGTTAACACATGTTGTTTTTCTCTTTATCCCTCAGACTTGCCTGAAGCGATTGATGGAATCATTTATAGCATCCGAGCTAATGGAGAGAGAAATGTTTCCATCAAATAAATGAGTTCATTAATCCAGTGAACTGTTCCTCGGTGAGATGTCAGTGTCTGATACGAGCACTATTTAGAGGCGATGCAAATGCCCACATTTTCTGCCTATAAGAAGACGCTTTGGCTAAATATCTCTGGCGCAATGAAAACGTGCAATTAAGTCTATAATAGCCATATAATGACACAAATCCCCCGTGTAGTAACTACAATACCTTATCAGTGTTTAAATTACACATATAGTTGAACTTATTGACTGGGTGTAGCCTTAGCGACTGTCAAAGCTGTTGTGTTCTAACACTGGCAGCAAACCTCAGTTACAACAAGCCTTAATGTTTTCATGATAACCTGACCACCCTAAAATGACATTGCTGATAGTGCCGCACATCCAGCCTCTCTCTCTCTCTCTCTCTCTCTCTCTCTCTCTCTCTCTCTCTCTCTCTC